>ML778396.1:498801-553162 GCA_009831015.1 Picea engelmannii
AACTTTGGAAAAGCATAGTTATAACCCAATGATGAGGTAAATGTAATGATGTGGAGGTGATATGAAGGTGATATGAAGGTGAAATGGAAGTAATTGTGAAGGTTTTGGTGAATTAATGGAGTGAGAATAGGGACTATTTTAAAACCCTACATAGCCCCAAATTGAAGGTATTGCATGTCCTCATGCAATCAATTACATTACTTTTTGATACTTGAGCTTTGGCTTAAACTCTGCATGATATCATTTACTTAACTTTTGCAAAGTATTTTTGATGAATTGCGACTGAGCTTTGGCTTAAACTCTGCATGATATCATTTACTTAACTTTTGCAAAGTGTTTTTGATGAACTGCAACTTGGTTGGTTCTTGTGTTTCAACCATATTTTGTTTGTTGCATTCAGTGTTAATGTATGATCTTTGCATAATGTGATTTTTATTGCAAAGTATTTTTGTTGGAATGCATCATGGTTGATTCTTGTGTGACAACCATGATTGTGTTGGCATCCAAATAACTTTTAAATACTTTTGACAAAGCCATTTATATGCTCATGTAATAGTGAATATATTTTGAAGGTATGTGAATTTTTAGAATGTGATATATGAATATGGAAAAATATGAAGGTGACAAAGTATGTATGTAAATGTATCCCTCCCCCCAAACTGATGGTTTTGGCAATTTTGACAAAATGACGAAAGGAAGTGAAGTTTTTTCCAAAAATTATCATTCTAACTTTTCAAGGAATTAAATGGTTAAAAGTTAGAAAATATCATACCTTAACTTACCCTTTCAAAAATGGATGAGAGTTGTGCACGTGTGGCTGCAAAATTCTGTTCATAATCTTCTTTACCTAGTTGTGAAAATGGTGGGTGAGATCGAAAAAGTGAATCTTTTATTGTTACTGCATTTGTTGCTAAATCTACTACTAAATGTTCGGAATCTGCTGCTGCTAAATCTACTGCTGGATCTTCTGCTGAATGTTCGGAATCTGCTGCTGCTGCTAAATCTGTTGCTGTTGCTAAATCTGTTGCTGGATCTTCTGCTGAATGTCACTGAAAATGTATAAGGCTTGGAAGGTATACAAAATTCAGAATTTACACTTTCCCCCAGCCTTATTTATTGACTTGTCCTCAAGTCATTTACATCAAAAACTAAAAAAAATGAAAATAAATCTACTTCCTCTGCTACAAAATGATTAGTCTTCAAGTATTCAATGCTTATTGGCACAATTCTTGTCATGTGAATAAATGTTTCGATGTCGAACATAACAAGAAATTGTCAACTTAGTGGCCATTTATGAATGCCACTAGTCAACACGATAGCTCCCACCATTGATTCCAATGGGAGTCAAGATGCCCTGAACACATCTTTCTAAGTATGAATGTATGTGTTGTTGTCGAATACTCAGAAGATCCGATGAACAAGGGACATTGATGTATTCCATTTGTTTATCGACATGATAGCTTTCCCTTAAGGCATGAAAGCTTCAAGGTGTTGTTTAGAAAAATATTTAGACTCAAGGACTTTGACTCAATGGTGTATGGAAGGAAGGGTTTATTTGCAAGTGTAGAAAAAATGAAACTGCCAATGAATATGTAAAGTGGGCCAAAAAGCTTGGAGATGAGCCTTGTTGGTTTTATTGGTGAGTTAGGATTGAAGAGACTGAAGTGTAATGGGAAATGGATAATGACTCTTGCTGGAAAGAAATGAATTATGGCATACAAACTTTCAAATATAGCAATGGAATGTAAATTCATGAATTCCGCTAAAAATAGCTGAGTTTGACTAGTCTTTGACCAACCACTTGGAGATGTCGAATTCAAGTGTGGATAGGTTTTTCACCATCCTTGTACATTTAGGAACAAACCCAGCTCTTCCAATTTTGCTAATCTGTCATGCAACATGTCAAACGATTAAACTATTACAGGTATTTGCAAGAACTTGTAATTTTCTGGAAATTTTGGTTATAATCATGGATTGGTTCTTTTAGAGTTTCTCATGAATTTTGTCTTTGGAAGACCAATTGTCGTCACAATGTAATCTCCTTACTGATCACTTGATTACCCTATAACCTGCAAAAAAAACTTGGCAGAAAGAAAACATAAGTGTTCAAGAAGAAATGGCCATTTTCTTCATGATTCTTACGCAAAAATTTCATACCAAATAAAACAGATTAAGAAAAATCAAAGTGTTGAAATTAACTCGATTCATTATATTAGTATCAATCCATTCTTAAAGAAATAACCATGAGAAGTAAATTTACTCCCTGTTTTTGTCAGATAACACATGTGCATGGCAGAGAGCTCAATACCCGCTGGCAATAGATATGGTGCACTGCTCTGTCATCAACTTCAACATGCTCCAACCAAGTCACCTTGGAATAGCTATTGGGAATATTTTGAATGTGACAACCAGATGATCGCCTTCGACATCTTATCACTGAAGAAGAATTCCTTTGTAAACTGTCCAGAGAGACATCAACAACAACCCATATTGAGTCTGAATGCTGCTTGCAATATCTCACAAAGTAAATCTCCCAGGTAAGCACTAGTGGAGAGGGTACTTGAAACTCTGCATGCATCACTTGCAAAGCACCATTGTAGTTGCACTGAACTTTAGTGTCTGGAATTTTTTCTCCATGAACTAGGATTTATGTCTCGCGCCTTACTCTCCTCTGGCAGGGAGCTGCATCTTCTCCTTCTATTTCATTTTCATCTCCAGATTTTTCATTCTCTGCGGCACTATCTGAAGCTTATTTGTTATTCTCAGAAGCATAAGCATCTTGTTCAGGCTGAGCATTCAACTCAGCAACCTGAACAGGTTGTTTCTTACTACCAAAAAGCACCCTGTAAAATGCTATCAATATAACCAACAAAACAGCTACCAAAATGCCGATTGTCAAATTTGGTTTCTTCTCACCTTGCTCAATTAAGTCAATAATTTTCAACATTCATCGAGTATTGTTTGTTCAAGGATTCGAGGCAAAGGATTTGATTCGAGGAGCTGAAATTTAGCGTGGAGGTTTTGATTTTGTTGCTATTTTTATCTCTGGATATAATTAGTCTGCGCAATCTTTAAAGATGGTGGTAAAAGACACGTGAATCGTTAAGAAGGCCGCTCCTGAGAGGATGCTGCTGAGAAGGGTTTGTAACAACCCCCCTGATCGGAGAATAAATTGTCATCGAAAGCTATCGATCATTTTACATAAATGAGGATTGTCATCGAAAACATACCTGATAATGTGTGCCTTTCAAATCGATTTTCTACCCCAGACAACACTTGAAAACCCTCCACATTGTTGTAGACTGGCAGTCTTACCGTATTTTTGTTTGCTCTCTTTGAATTGCTCCTGATTCGCGCTCAATCACGGCCAGATTTGACTTAGTTTGGAAAATGACATGAGAGGCAATGAAGAGGGGTTTCTTCAGAAAATCTGCACGTAATCCATCAAATCGCTTAAAATAAGGCTCATATTCAGATGGATTTATTGACTCTCATGAAGATATCGGATGTGTATCGATGTGAATCCATCTGAACTTGTACGTGTATAAGATGTATTAGTTGTATGAGCCGTGTGACTTAATGACTGAATGCTTCTTCCTCGCCCAGGAGATGACAATGCCAAATTCAGGTTAGGAGAAGCCAGAGTCAATGAAGTATCAGGCTAACCCAGAGAAAGCTGAAGAGGCTCAAATTTGGCCTTCTTTTGTCTTTGGTTTTCATTAGATATCTCTATCTCATTGATCTCTACTTTGGGGCAGGTATGGCGATCACCTTGATATCCTATGTTGCTTGTCCTTTCCAATCCAATGCCAAGTTCTCCTTCCTGCAGAGTTTTTTTTCTTTTTATCGCTGCTTAACCGCAAATCCTTTTCATCCCACTTGTCAAAATCTGCAGGACCATTTGACAGAAAAAGAGACAACCTCTTCCCTTTATCTTCACCTATATATTTTTCTTTCTGTGGCTCTACACAGTCCGTAGATTTCAACGTGAACTTTTCTTTAGCCCCTTCATCTGTCTTCCCTGAGCTGCCACCAATTGCCTTCAGCGTGCTAGACATAAAACTCAAGGTTAATTCATGGCGTTTCTCCGACTGTTCTCAGGGCAAGGCTCGCACCTTCTACTAATGTCAGTTCTGCCTCCTCTAAGCGTTCTTTTTCTTCAGTGGGGCATGACGATGCCTATGAAACGGAAAAGTGGAAAAATATTACCATTGCAGGAATAATTGCATGCACTGCCCTTCCGGATTTGATGAATAAGACGTAATCAGATTCTGAAGAGAATGAGAGGTGTGAAGCCGATCAAGACCCGAAGGGTATCGGGCACTGACTGTTGCGTATGGCTATGTCTATTGAATCATCAATTGCTCGGGTCAAATTGTGGTCAGACCGCCGGATCTTTAGCAAATTTTTGAAGCAGCGGTCCACTAAACTTCTTCAGCCTCTTTCTCATGGTTCGGCTCTCGCTTGCTGGCCTTGCTCTCAAGTTTAGGCTTAGATGAAATTCCTTGCAAGTCTGCTATCAAGTTGAATCACTCTCAAGCCAAAATTGACAGTTCAAAGAATGATAGTAAAGGACATGCACCATGCATTGGTACCGATAATTGTTGCTCTTCTGCAGATTATTCCAAATCTTGTGGAATTGTGAAACAATCTTCACCAAATATTGGAGCTGATCTTACCCTTGGGCTTCCCACGAAAATTGTAGAAGAGTTGCCAGGTGATCGCAATAATGTTAAAGTTAATAATGAAGATGTTTCCCCAATGGATGAATTTCCAGTGATTGAGAAAATCCCACACCAAAAAGAAGTTGATATAAAACATTCTGTAACTAAGATTGTACTTGAGACTGTTGAGATGCCCTCTATGAAAAAAAAACTTCTACTAAAACAGGATGAAACATATGACATATTAGCAATATCTCAAGTTTTGGAATCAGATAATATTGTTACATATCTAGACAAGAATGAAGAAATTTGGGAAGAAAGACCTTGCTCGGTCTCAACCTGAAAGCGAAGCATCAATCTGTTGTCTTAATAGTGATTTGCTGATTCCATATGATTGTTTGGACCATAAAAATGCAAGTAAAAAAGGAGCTTGTTAATCAAATGGACACTAGGAAGCACTACATGCATTTTTCTGATCTTTCTATGCCTTTATGAGGCACACTACTTTTACCACGAGGACATAAACATGCTAGAAGATTTCCCATCCAAGTGAAAAGGCTTAAACATGAACCCTTGAAACAAAAGAAGGAAAGTGACAAGAAAGAACAAGTATCCAAGTTTTCAAGAGTCACTGCTCCAAATGGTTTACTTGCTGAGCTGAATCCAGGGATTGTCAGCCATGTGAGAAACCAAGTTCATGCTATCCTTAAGGCTATTGTTGGATTAGATGCATTAACTGCTTACCAGGATAGTAAGGAAAATTTTTGACAAGCACCTAAAACCAGAGCAGAAGAGAAAATACCAAGAACAAATTATACAGTACTGATGTCTTCAAAAATGGTGATTCAGAGATTATGGATATGCATCATGCTGGGAGTGATGTACTATAGGCTAGATATGAACATAAAAGTAGTGAGGCAGCCAATAGAAAATTAGAGGGAATATTGATTTCAGATTCCTGTGCTTCTGATCATTTATTTGACAATGTAGCGGAGATTTGCGACAAAAGAAAATTTTACAAGATCTCATTTTATTTTTTATTTTTAATCTATTCTACATTAACTTTGAAAGATGTTTTATTTTCTAAGTAAAATAATGCTTCCAATGAAGCCATCTACGGACTAAGAATTTGAAAATGCTCACATCAAGATTTAAAATGTTTACCTGATTGTTTGCAAGGATGTGAGTAACATGTTTCATTCTTGGATTTGGTGCAAGGTTCTTTTGAAACCAATATTTGATACTATCCTTGCTCTCCAAGAAGTACCTGTTTATCATCTTCAAATTCCTCATTCGTAGATGAGTTAGTAAGAAATGGGGGGTTTAAAAACTGAATTTAAAACTAATTAAACTAATTGTGAAAATAAAACACTCCAAACTTGAACTCCTTTATGAAGATCCTGCTGTCACCAGGGTTCACATGTTAGTTCATAAAATAAAATGCAGAGCATAATTACTCAATCCTTCTAGTTGCACTTCCTCGACAACAACACCAAAATGTTTAGTTCTAATTGATGATGTCAATCAGAGTTTATTTATTGTCAACCCGGGAAGGTAAACTTAGAAGCGCTACCTAAAATATATAGATCTAGAAATATTCCTAATATGTCCAAGATCTTAAAGTTCCCTTACAAGAACATATTCATCAAGATCTCTTTCAACAACTAATCAAACCTAGATCTAACAATTGTCAAGATCCTAAGGTTATCTTACAAGAACACCTGAATTTTAGGATCTCCTACAATATTAGAACATTTAACCAAAAATTTAAAAGATGAAATGAAACAAACCTAAATCTAATAATTGTATGAGGTCTTATGGTTCTCTTACAAGAACAATTTCAAATAAGACTCTTCCAATATTAGAACATTTAACAAAACTTAAAAGCTGAAATGAAACAAACCTAAATCTAATAATTGTCTGAGATCTTATGGTTCTCTTACAAAAACACTTTAAAATAAGATCCTTCCAGTATTAGAACATTTAACAAAACTTAAAAGATGAAATCAAACAAAAACATAAATTAAATTATACCTAAAATAAGCAAATAAGCATGCAAGTGAGGCCATGGGGGCCCTCCATAACTCTACAAGCACACCACTTCAAAGGAGACTCAGATGTAGAAGCAAAATTGAAGTATGAATCTTTATTTCAAAATGTCCATTACAAATCAACTCTAAGGTTACAACTCTAAGCTTCTAAGATTACATACTCCAAAATTCTAAGATTACAAAAACTTCAAGATTACAAATGGAGGAGATTTTACTCCTATTTATACAATGGGATGAGTAACAAACTCATAATGATCATCCACTAATCTCTCTTTAGTTCCATACATCTCTCAACCATCTAGACACATAACCCTCTTTTGTCCTTGATCTTCTCCATGAGATCATGATCTCTTATCTTATCAAATTCGAATTTGATCATTCAAGGCCACATAAAGGTGTCTTGGAAGCTTCTTTTGTACCTACACATGTCAACAAACTCATTCTAATTGTTAGGTATAAGTATAAACATATTATTTTCTAAAGTTTAACCACAAATCCACTTAAAAATGTTAAGAATTGATAAACTTTGGAAAAGCATAGTTATAACCCAATGATGAGGTAAATGTAATGATGTGGAGGTGATATGAAGGTGAAATGGAAGTAATTGTGAAGGTTTTAGTGAATTAATGGAGTGATAATAGGGACTATTTTGAAACCCTACAATGCCCACATTAGGAAGAGGAGAATCCTGCTGAATATGTATCTCATGTTGGATTTCCCTCTTAGGAGGTAATCCATTTGTTTCCTGAAAAATATCATTATACTTAGAAACAATATCAATTAATTCCTTTTTATGAGATGGATCAAACCCTTGGAAAGCGTTGGATGTCCCGACATCTTTCTCTCTGACGACCATGAGTACATATCTCTTATTAGTGTTTATGAGTCTTTTCATTTTCCTTGCACTAACAAGAGTTGTATTTACCCTCATGATGTGATCTCTAACAATATATTCCACTCCACCTTTAGTAAGGTGGTATTTGTTCTCATGACGAAAGAAGACTGCTTTTCTATCAAAGGATAAGGACTTCCCAACACTATGCCACATATATCAAGTGGTACAACATCCAAATCCACTTCATCAATAAACTTTTAAGCAATAGAAAATCCGATCCTACATTGTTTGGTGACATTAAGTTTTTCTTTGTCACATACCAAACCAAGAGGATAAGGCTTTAGATGTGGTTTCATTTGAAGACCCATCTTCTTGACAAGTGCTTCAGATATTATGTTTACTTGGGAACCCAGATCAAATAATGTATCTATCTTATTATGTTTAGATACAACTCTTATGTGAAATAATTCATTCATCTTTCGATCATCCACATGAGATTCATTATTGGAACTTGAACTAGCATGAAGAGAATCTTTACCTTTTACTCCAACTGCTCTGATCTTTCCTTCATCTCTTGAATTTGAACCAATATCTTGTTGCACTGTAGCAACGATTGTTGTCTTCCCCTTTCCACTGAACTGTTTCAGTTTCTTTTTTGGATGTAGTTTCCAACATTGTTCTTCATCCTGACCACTCTTCTTGGAATGAGTGCAAGATAGTTTTCCTCCTTCTCTCTTCACTGTGGCGGTATTCTTGTCCTTCCTTTTAAACTTCTTAAAAGTTTTATGTGGGATATTGGAAGGTTTCTTCATGGGATCTTCTTGAACATGTTTCCCCTGTTCTCAAGGTGAGTGGCTTGCACACAAACTTCGTCAAGACTAATGGGATTAAATAAGAGCAAAGTATGACAAATATAACTATGAAATGCACCAATATACTTCATTAAAGTTCCATAAGAATCCAAAGGAATGTTCAATGCAAGAGATTTCTTCCTAAATTCTTTTGTGAAACTTTGTACAATTTGACCTTTACCTTGCCTTAAAGTTTTCCATTCCATCATTGATTTATGTAAATACCCTAATGGATAAAATTGATTCCTTATCGCTGATTTAAATTCTAACCATGAGGAAAGAAGATTACCACACTTACTTATGTCCTGAAGCTTTCTCTCCCACCATACGAGAGCGGTGCCTTCCAACCGAAGAGAAGCTAGTTGCACTTTAACTTCCTCTTCATCAATATGTTGGACACAACAATACACTTCAACATGTCAGATCCAATTATCTATCTTTTCAGGATTAACATCTCCATTAAAAATAGGTAAATCAAATTTTACATCAAGCTTTAGTAATGGTTTCTTAAAATAGGCTTTACGACTAGAATGATGAGAATGATGAGAATGATGAGAATGCTCAAAAGAAGAAGAACTAGAACTTGAAGGTGAAGAGGGAGTCTCAAGAGGATCTCCTCCAACCCTTTGGTTTACCGAAGCATCATCATCTATATGTGCTTCCTTTTTCTTCCCTTTCTTCTTCATCCTCTTCTCTTAATCCCCATACATTCGTTCGACCATTTATGACATGCGATAAAAGGCCATGTGAAAGTTTTTCTCCTGTTCATCACGCTTGTCCTCTTCTTCCATTTTCTTCCTTCGAGATGCACGACCAACTTCAGGATTGAAAGTCTTAAGAGTTCCTTCACCCTGCTTATTCTTGGCCCTAGCAAGCATTCACACTCAATAATTCAAGTCAAAGAGGACTGCTCTGATACCAACATGATCTGAGATATTTTCATCATGACTTATAAAGAATTGCATTAAATGAGCATAAATTAAAGTCCACCATTAAATAAGGAAAAACTAAAAAATGAAGAGACATAAGCATCATATCCGAACACAAAAAAATGATAATGGAGTTCTTCCCTGGTGGACTACGTCTCCGAGTCTTGCTCTCAAATGGGTAGGCTCTTTCATTAACTCAACAAAAGAATTTGGCAAAATACACAAGTATACCTCATTCTGAAATCAAGCTACATAAATAATGCTCAGATAAGAAAACAGACAACAACACTGAATTCATGGTGTCAAATTACCCAAAAATGACTGTCTCCACGCCTCGATCCGACTCTGGCACTCCCAGGCCCAAGAAGAATTCTGTCTTAGTTTCCATACCCTCTGCAACCTACAATTATGACTTTCCTTTGCATCGAAATGAATGCCCAAATGGTCGTACGATCCACGCGCCTTGTCCCCCTCAGTGGCCAGGTGGATGCACCTTTTAATAATTAAAATGGGTGTTGTTTACCATGTGGTACCCACAACTTGTTGGTTAGGGTCATATATATTAAGGTGTTGGTTATGGTGGAGGTCCCGAGGTCAAGCCCCACAGACTCTCCTTTTGGGCTTTGCATTGTTGTAATGTATATATATGTATAGTTCCATTCCATCAATTTGGAGGTGGCTCTAGAACCTTCTCCAATGATTTCTATCCGTGGCTATGGTTGGCATGGTTCTCCAGGTTTGGCGGACCTGCCAACCATTTTTTTCCCAAATTTTGTTCACAGGCTATCCTTGTGCATTTCCCTCCTGCCACATGGCAGCCCCTGATTGGGCCATGTGGTGGCCTATCATTGGTCCACGCTTCCCCCTTCCAAGTCTGCACGCCATGTCATCTCACCACGTTAGCATGCCACATCAATCATATGGACTGTACAGACTGCCACATGGCATGATCCGATTGGTCCATGGATTGGTTCAAAAATTCCAAAACCGGGTGACACATGGTAGCCTCTGGTGTTGCCACATAATCATGATGACATCATGCTAAAATTAGCATGCCACATGTCACCTTCCTGCTCCTTCCACATGTACTGTACGGATGCTGACATCATCTGTACAGATGCTGACCTCAGCAGTACGAATGCTGACTCATCCCTTGCTGACTGGGCTAGGTTCACCAAACTTTGACCACGAATATCTTTCAATCCATAACTCCGTTTGATGAGCTGTTTGCACCATTATAAAGGTTGTGACGTGCTCTTCACGATCATTCCATTTTCACTGAGTTTTGGGAACTTTGAGTTTTTTCCCTTTCTCTATCTGTTGGAGCCATTCTGAGCATCTTGAGTTGCCTCTGTGAGTTCTGAGTTGTTCTTAGCCTTCTCTGGATCCTTTTTGGATCAGTAGGTAGCACCATTAGTGGTGAAGAAAGTAGCTACACAAGTGGTACAGGTTTAGAGGGAGCCATAGTTAAGAGGGAGTCATATCTTAGGATCCATTGGGGAGGACAAACCTCCCAGGATTGTGCGAAGGATAGTGGATAGGGACCAGGTAGCTCCAGAGGTTGTGTAGACTTAGAGGGAATCTGAATCCAACGGAATTCATGAGGCTCAAAGGGAGAGTCATTCGTTCAGTGGGAGCCATACTTCAGATCTAGTGCGGGAGAATGAGCTACTTCCAACTGATTTTAAAGTGTGGTGAGAATACCTCCCTCGATAAGAGGGAGTGTTGATTTAGATGCATAAGAGAGTGAAAAAAATTGGAGAATATAATCTATATATGTGTCTTAGGACACATAAGGACACAAGGAGGTAGATATCACCTCATTCAAATCCGTTCTTGTTAGGATGGTGGCATAGATACTGGCATGTCAAGTCACGAGGAAATGAAAGAAGGGTGAGTGTAATATGTATATCCTTTTAGCAATAAAATCATGTTTTAAAGGAAGGATACCTAAATGGTGTGAGTTCTTTATTCATGAGTTTGTTGAGGCCATCATTGAGGCCCATACAAAAACATTAACTTTCAACTATGGTTATTTTCTGCTAGCATTTACTAGGTTCAACTAAGAAGTGTTGAAAGGCCGCGAGCTCTATTAGTGGGAGAGGGGTTTGATCTCAATGAAATTTATGCCATGGAGGGAAAGGAAGGAGATTGATCACATGGAGTTAAAAGACAAAGGATTCGTTGCTTGGTACAAAAGAATGATGAAAGTTACTAGATATTAGGCCCAATTCCCCCTAAAAATTATCAACCACTATTATAAATGGATAAAGTTTGAAGTGACTAGGGACAATAGCTACACTAAACCTACCATGGACGGTGCAAAAAAGATCAAAGTAAACCATCCATGCTTCATTCTCATGGTGATGACTGCTAGAGAAGAGGTCGAAATCTAGCCAATAGTTGCAACTAGCATAATGGAGAATGAGAGATTCTTCCTATTTCTAAAGAATAAGTTTAATGAATAAGATAAGGAATTTGATCGAGAACCCATATTATACCATGACTTGCTATCCATACAACTAACACCTAATTAGTTGAAGAACAGTAAATAAATGGAGCTCAAGACATCATCAGGTCTAGTCATGGAGACATGCTAGACATGTAAGGTTTCTAGTGCCTTAAAGTTTCTCCTTCTAATACTCTAGATCATTATTATCATAAAAGAATTGTGAACCAGTGCAGAGATACACCAGGGTTAACACAACTAGTACAACTATTAATGAAAACCATGTTAATGAATAAGCCTCACACCCATTCATCCTCGGTCATGACCCACAAACTAATTACATAATCCCAAGAGATGGCATCAACAATAAAATAAATCCATGTGGGGGATACACAAGCCAAAGGAAGCACATTGAGAAGCTAAAACTAGTAATATCTACACTGACAACCATTGTTCCTTTGCTAATATAAATTCCATAGGTTAAGAAAGAAGTACACGTAACTTTTGCATACGATATCTATTTGGGGTGCTTGATACCTCCTCAGAAAGGCCTAGATGAGGAGTACACATTTTGAAAAATCCAACACAAGCCTTCGACATCTATTAGGTGATCCCACATCAAAAAAATTTCGTTGGTCCTCAAAATGACCCTAGAAGTTTGGGACCCAAAAAATGTAGAAAAACTGCCAAAATAGAAATTGTATGTTGAGCGAGTGGAATAGGTTGGAGGCCACCAATGTCCACCTGGATCAATCCTCTTCCCTTAGGAAGAAATTGTCTCCATTGCATTGAGTTCCCCCATCAAATGGGGAAACTTCTGTTGAAATTGATGCTTGGTGAGCCACTTTCCTTGGTGCAGCAGCTGCCTTGCTTTGACAACTCGATAGAGTTGGATATTCTGTTGGTGAGTGGCCTTAACTTGTGTTTCCATGATTCAATCAATGGTTTTTTGTTCCATGCAATCATGGTTGAGATATGTAGGTGTCAACTGCTCTACCAACTTTGATGTGTCTAGTAGTGGTGGAAAATATGGCTGAAAGAAGTCCACATTGAATACTTGGTGTAATCCAAGGAAGCGGGGAATACTTAACTCAAGAGCATTGTCGCCCATAGCCTTGGTGATTATGTAAGGTCTACAACAAAGTGGCCATAAATTCTAGTGGGGTCCTGTAAGGAAATATTTTTGCAAATTCAACCAAAGCTTGTTTCCTACATGGAACTTGTGGGGAACCTGATGTTGATCATGGTGCTGCTTGTACTTTGCATTGGATTTCTGAAAAATACCATGGAATTGTTGGTGGATGTGTTGAATCTGTTCAATGAATTTGGTGGCCTTATCAACATTAGATTGAGCATGGGAATATTCTTCTTGTGTGGATGCAAGGGGAAATTCTACATCAATGGGGCCCAATGGTTGAAAACCTAGGCCCATATAAAAAGGGTTGTGGCCAGTCAAGCTATGTAGTGCTTTGTTGTAGCTATATTGGATATAAGGAAGGCTCTCATCCCATGTGCATGGATTCTTGGAGTTTTACATGCAAAAGAGATACAAAATAATCCTATTGACGACCTTTGTCCATCCATTGGTCTGAGGGTGTAAGGCAATGGATTTGGTGAGCTTGGTGTCCAATAACGACCGGAGGATCGACCAAAATGTGCTCAAGAATTTTCTGTCTCGATATGATATGATGGTATGTGGTAGTATGAAATGTACCCATACATGCTCGAAGAAGAGCTTGGCGGTGGCCTCCACTATGATTCTCTTCTTACAGGCGGCTAGAACGAACATCTTAGAGAATCGATCAACAACCACGAATACACAACCATTTCCATGCTTGGTGGATGGCTGGCTTGGCAATGGAACATGAAGTGTAGGATATGATATACTTACTAAAATCTTGTTGAAGCTTTGGCCAATAGAAACACTTTTGTAGTACTTCCACTCTCTTCTCCATGCCAAAGTGTCCTACCACCCAACTGTAGTAGGATTCCCAATTCAACTTCGTACACTTTCTTGAAGGAACATAGAGATGACCCAGATGGAATAGAAATCTATCCTGAAGATGGAAATTGGAAACGATCATGCATGTTGAGTCTCCATTTTGACACTTCTGATTCCCTATATTACTTTCTATCTGAGCCTATTTTACCTATTCCATGTGTATCTAATTGACTGTTTCCTCCATAATACACTCGATGACCTTGTTCATGTGCATAAGAGGTAACTTATGATTAAAGCATGATTTGTTTAGTTTTATTGAGTTAATTCGATTAAATGATTGATTATGTATGATACTAATCAATTTGAATCTTAATAAATATGATCCGGTGCCCAGTCTATTCCGGTACCAAGGCTCCACCTATTCTGGTACCAGCCTGTGTTAATCCGGTACTAGAAATAATTCAAAATTTTGGAAAGCTTCTAGAGGAAAATCAGACACATGGGTTTTGTCCAAAATGATGTTTTCATGAGGACACATGGGTCATAATTCACCCAGATCGCACGTGTGGACCTCCAGCTCAGGGGGAATGATTCTGCCAAAATTATAAAAAAAACTCAAACTGCCAACTTGCGCCTCGATTTCCATGCATATGGTATCAGATATAGAAATTCTAAAACATGGGTTTTGTCCATAATATGATTAATTGAGTAAAACTGAGGCCATTTTTCAAAATTAGAATTGGTTTGGGAGATACGAGTGGGGGACTAACTCGAATCTGCCCAAATTGTTAAAAAACACAGATTTTTGGGATTTATCCTAAAATTGTAAAATTTGTTTTCTTAGTTTGGGGATTCGGTTTCATCCATTCCTCCATGGATTTTATGTATAAATAAGACCTCATAGGTCTGAGTAGAGAGAGAATTATTATTATGGTGTAATATTGGTTCTTGAAGAAAGATGAATTAGTATGTTGCAAATTGGATTTATGAACCAACTCTTTTTGTAAATTTATTTGTTGAAGATCAATGGAAGTTTGAATTCAAGGATCCTGTGTGTCTCTTAGCATTTATCATCTCCTGATCTAAAAGCTTCCATGTTGGCATTGGCAAGGGCCCACGGATCCATCTTTGTAAGCTCATTGTAATTTGTTAGTGTAGATTTTCATTTCATGTATTTGTTATTTTGATTTCATGTTATTTTGTTTGATTTCACTATTCGAATTTGTTGCAAAGTGTGGTAATTCAGGAATAGTTGGATCTCCATATTTCACCATACATGAGCTTTAATGGAGCATCCCACTTGTTAGTTTAATTGCTACAGGGAACACGATATGAGTTCATCTCTTCATTTCATGAGCCTCTAATGAACATACTTGTTATCTAAGCAAGAACCTTTCGATTCACTGTTTGCTTGAGAAGTTTTGTTATCATTTCTCTCTTCTAAGTTTGGAGTGGTATTGTTGAAGTGTGCCCAGATTTGCTTGTTAGTTGTTTTTAAGGATATTAGCTACATATAACAGATTCAAAGTCCATCTTTCCACTTCATGAGCTTGTAAATGGACAAGGCATTATCTGAGCAAAATCTCTTGAGTGCATGATTGCAAGTTTTGCTTTCTAATTTATGAATTGTGTGAAGAGTGTTATTTTTGAAAACATAGTATTTTGTTATTGAATGTTTCTTCTTCAATCTATACTCATCAGACATAGGAACCTATCTGTTATCGACACATATAGTGCATCAACTCTACTGATTACGAATCCCGGTTGATAATTTATGTTTGGTAATATATTATGCAAATAATTGCACCAACAAAGCCTATTCAAAACATCTGGTAGGTTGTAGCGAAGTTAGGATTGATGTCATAGAGTTGGAAGCACCCAGAGGTATCATGCCCACAAGAGTTGAGCACCATGGTAAGTGTCGCAATAGGAGGTCGAATGAGGAAGTCATCGACGCAATTAGTGCTCCCTTTCTTATACTTAATGTTGAAGTGAAACTACTGCAAGTACGTGGACCACTTTTGATGGCGATCATTTTGCAATTTTCCTTGTGTCTACATGAACTGCATATGCCTATGATCTCTATGGATGACTGTCTCCTTCTCTAGAATGTAATGCTTCCATTGGTGGAAGGCTTGTACGCTGGAATACATTTCTTTTTCATAGGTGGGGTACTTATGGATGACATCTGAGAGTGTCTCACTATGATAGGCCACTATATGACTGTGTCGAGTGATAATGACACCAACAACATAATCAGAAGCATCGATCTCAATCTCAAATGGTTGTTGCAGATCAGGTAAGGCGAGCACCAGGGATGAGAATAAGAGATGTTTTGGATTGTTAAAATATTTCTACTATGATCTTCCCCACACAAATTTGTCTTTTCAACCTCCCTTGGTCACTTGGATGAGAGTCCATGCGATATGGGAGAACCCAAATACGTATCTATGCTAGAAGTTGGCAAGGCCTAAGAAGCTCCGAAGCTTGGTTAGTGTTTTCGGGGTTGGCCAGTCACTAATGAATTGGATCTTGGTTGGATCGACATGCACACCATGCTAATCTAGTATGTATCCAAGTTATTGGACCTTGTTCACGTGGAAGGAGCGTTTCTCTAAGTTAGCATATAACTTGTGTTGTCGTAGAGTGTGGAGGACCCGCTGAATGTGTTGCAAGTGTTTTTCCTAACTCTTTCTGAAGATGAGGATGTCATCTAGATATACAACCACAAAGTAATTAGTGAAGGGTCACAATATGTCATCCATCAACCTCATGAAGATGGTTGGGAATTTTTCAAGCCAAGGGGAATGACCAACCACTCGAAAATACCTTCTTTAGACTTGGAAGAGGTATGCCATACATCCGTCTGTTCTATGGGGACTTGGTGGTAGCCGAAATTCAGATCAATCTTACTAAAGTAATTTCTCCCCTTGAGATGGTTGAGAAGGTTATCAATTCGGGGAATTGAATATTGATTCTTGACTATGATTTTTTTCAAATATCTGTAATCAATACAAAGTCACCAGGTTCCATATTTATTCTGTATGATCACGATTGGTCTTTTGTAGGGTGAGGAGCTTGGTCGAATGTGCCCTTTTTGGAGAAAATCTTGGATATGGTGCTTGATTTCCTCATTTTTCAGGTGAGACCACCGATACACTATCCCATTAGGCAAAGGAATTCCAGGTTTTAGCCCAAATGAATGCTTGACCTAATAGTGCAGAGGCACCCCAGTAGGTGAGGTGAATATGTCCCAATACTCTTCCACAACTTTTTCCACTTTATTTTGTTATGTAGAGGATCCCTGTGAAAAGGCCATGGATGTGGTCATGACCTTTCGTTCACTCTGATACCGAATCATGAAGAGGACACATTTACTAGTCTCAGAGATGACCTTCTTTCATTTCTTAGCTGAGACCAAAGAAATTGCAGTAGGTGGAGCTACCTTTGGGATTTTGTACAATTGTTTTCCCATAGTAACAATGCCACTATGAGGTCTGGAATCATATAAAACATGACTTTTCCACATATATGGATGGAATAAATGAACATCACAAACTTCAGATGGGGTAACATCACAAAATACCTCATCCTTGAAGGGATTGATTCCATAGGGAAGACGACACTGTTTGCTGACACAAAGATCTTATCCTTGCATGAGCCACTCGATGTTGTATGGATGTGGACGTGGTGTTGTCAGCAACTCCAACTATTTCATGACCTCTACTGGGATGAGGTTATTTTGGATTCCACTATCAACAATGAAATGTAGCGAAGCACCCTTTACCCACATCTGCGAGTGAAAAAGATGCTCACCTTCCTCTGTCTCTTCTGGTTTGTTTGGATGGATCTTGGTGGTAGTGATTGTGGCACTGGGTTTTGCATCAATGATCTATTTCTCCTTTTCTTTCTATGAATCAGATTTGGATCCTGGATCTGACTCCGAGGCTTTCAACTTAAGCCAACAATGATTGCTTCGAGTGACATTCATTGGTGTTGTTCCAAGAGATTTTATGGAATTTGCACCACTTCCTAGTGTCTTTCTTCGTCTTCCCATTACCCTTCTTTTTTTTTGGCTTAGACTGGTTCTCCTGCAGTTGTCCATCCTTGCTTTTTCCTTTGTTCTATGTGTTGTGGCTTCCTTTCCTCAACTTTTCTTGTGATGCATTTGTAGATCCAAACTATCTCTTATTCCTCTGCTTAAATTTTTTCTTGATTTTGACATCATATTGATAAGTGGCTCCCAACGACGAGATGTATGGAAATTCCTTTTTCATTTGGATATACCTGTGTAGGACCCCACAATATTGTATAACCAAATGATGCTCGAAGTCTTTGATGCCTAGCTTGGTGTGCAATGTATGGACGATATTTGTGAACTCCAACACTGTTTGGTCCCTCTCCTGACGAAGTGTGGTTCATCTCGTGTACTGGTCATCGTAGTTTCCAGTAGGGTAATATTGTTCCTTGATGGCATCCATAAAAGAGTCCCAAGTAGGTTCGACCCCAAATATTCCAGACTTCTCGATGGGGTTTTTCTCACAGTAAGTCTCCCACCAATGTTTGACATGGAGACTGCCTTATGTAGCGCAAAGGTGATATTTTCCCTATTGGAAAAATTATGCACAGAGAAATTAAATTCTAGCAGATTCAACCACTTTTCCAAAGAATCAACATCTATGTGACCTTCAAATGTGGGAATATCAAAATTAAATTGTACCTTGAAGGGGGAAGCACCTCCAAAGTGGTTGCTTGACGAAGATGCCTCTGTTGTTGTTGGCAACCATCGAAGGATTTGGGAAAACTGATTCATCCTCTCGTTCCTCTGTTTCGTGAGGACTTCCACAAGAAACAACTTAATAGGATATCTTGTTCCCTCGTCTCTTTGTTCCTCCGCCATGGGTGACCATCGAGGTCAGAGAGGATGGCCTTCCAAAGGTTTAACCAGTTCGAGTCCCAATGCCTGATACCTTGACCTTGTTTGGGACATGCACAAAGAAACAAATAAAGAGCATATCACTATGATACCACTGATTTAGATTTATGAGGGAACAAAATGAAACATATAAATAAGACAAAAACAAAGAGATACAATAATACTCAATTTCTATTAAAGACTGAAATATGCAGAGACTGTAAAAGAAAATACTTAGTGAAATGAACTCGCTAGAATGGTGGTAGCTTATCTTTGAGAATAGATGTGACGACTACACACATTCAGAAGAATATGACTACAATGAGGCTCCCAAGGCCTTTTTAACATAAGTCATAAATGAGAAAACCCTCTACATTCAAAACCCTAACCCCAAAATATGAAACACCAAAAGGTTTGTGGGCCTCGATGGGGGTAGTTGATACGTGAACTTCCCTTGGGTGTAAATTTTACATACGATATCCGTTTGGGATACTTGATACCTCATCAGAAAGGTCTATCCGAGGAGTACACATTTAGAATATCTTGATATGGGAATTTGACATATATGGGGCACTTCCACTTCAAAAAAACATCGTTTAGGGCCTCAAAATGACCCCAGAAGTTTGGGACTTGAAAAACTATAGAAAAAATACCAAATGGAAACTGTATGTTGAGCAAGTGGAATAGGTGGGCAGTCATGGATGTCCACCTAGATCATACCCCCCATGGTCATTGTTGATATTGTAGATTATGAGGAACCTCATTATTCAATGGAAAGGACTCCCATGGATATGGGTCCTCAAGAAACATCTGAGGGTCAAGAGACACAAGGTGGCCAACAAGATGGTGGAATTTGTGATCAAGATGAAGGTCATGACCAAAGGAAACAAACTCAAGAGAGGTCAAGCTCTCATTCTTAGCTAGATATGGATCCTTAAGAAACAATTGAGGGTAAGGAGGCATAGGGTGGCTAGAAATATGGTGGAAGCTATGACCAAGATGAAGGTTGTGACTAAGAGAAACAAAATCATGAGAGCTCATGAAATTATGGTCACTACAATTGGTGGAGACAAAAAGGGACATAGATGAAAACAAACTATATGATAGAGACCCATTTGGTGGGTCTAACTAGTAAGAAGAAGAGGGAGAGGGAAAGAAAGAAGAAAATGATGAAGATATGGGCGAAATGCTCCAAGACTAAGGCTACAATTCCCAATCAATAGTCTCGATTCCATCCCAATAGCTTGATAATCCACCTAGGATTCCATTTTCTCCATTGGATCATGCAAGAACCCTGCAAATAATTATGCAACGTGCAAAGATTGAGAGTATCATTTTATGTTAATGTAGGCTTGTTGGAAGAATTTTGATGTTGTTCAATACATCATAATAGATGTACAAGAGAGAATAAGGAATTCAACTATTCGTTTGGGCACAAATATGGAACAAGACTACAATGAATCCCATAGTTAGTGGAGTGCATACACTATCAATGAACAATCAATGGTCACATGGACCTGACAATGTCAATGCATTGTCAAGCATCCCAACCTTTTGATGCCAATCATGATTTGATGAATGTCCTAATAAGGGAATGTTGCATTTATGGGAATGAGATTTGATCATCAACTATTTGAGATTGAAAGGGACATGGAATAATTGAGGATAAAGAATCACAAGTTGTAGGTACGACTGGATGGAGCACTATAAGAAGGAGACAATATATAGTGAGAGAAAAATTCAATGATGGATGGAAGTGAATTTGTTAGAATTCAAGTCATGTAGATGTGGCCAATGCTGAAAAAAAACGATGCAAATATTTGTGACATGGCACCTGAGGCCCCACTAGTAGATATAACATAGCAGGTGTAGTAAGAAGTGGTGCAAATGAAGAAGGGAAGAAAAAATTGAAAGAAAAATGGGACATAAATAATTCATATGAATAACAAAATATGTTCCTCACCCTACAAAATATTTAACCAACCACTAGGGTCATTGAAGAAATGAAATGAAANATGGTCACTACAATTGGTGGAGACAAAAAGGGACATAGATGAAAACAAACTATATGATAGAGACCCATTTGGTGGGTCTAACTAGTAAGAAGAAGAGGGAGAGGGAAAGAAAGAAGAAAATGATGAAGATATGGGCGAAATGCTCCAAGACTAAGGCTACAATTCCCAATCAATAGTCTCGATTCCATCCCAATAGCTTGATAATCCACCTAGGATTCCATTTTCTCCATTGGATCATGCAAGAACCCTGCAAATAATTATGCAACGTGCAAAGATTGAGAGTATCATTTTATGTTAATGTAGGCTTGTTGGAAGAATTTTGATGTTGTTCAATACATCATAATAGATGTACAAGAGAGAATAAGGAATTCAACTATTCGTTTGGGCACAAATATGGAACAAGACTACAATGAATCCCATAGTTAGTGGAGTGCATACACTATCAATGAACAATCAATGGTCACATGGACCTGACAATGTCAATGCATTGTCAAGCATCCCAACCTTTTGATGCCAATCATGATTTGATGAATGTCCTAATAAGGGAATGTTGCATTTATGGGAATGAGATTTGATCATCAACTATTTGAGATTGAAAGGGACATGGAATAATTGAGGATAAAGAATCACAAGTTGTAGGTACGACTGGATGGAGCACTATAAGAAGGAGACAATATATAGTGAGAGAAAAATTCAATGATGGATGGAAGTGAATTTGTTAGAATTCAAGTCATGTAGATGTGGCCAATGCTGAAAAAAAACGATGCAAATATTTGTGACATGGCACCTGAGGCCCCACTAGTAGATATAACATAGCAGGTGTAGTAAGAAGTGGTGCAAATGAAGAAGGGAAGAAAAAATTGAAAGAAAAATGGGACATAAATAATTCATATGAATAACAAAATATGTTCCTCACCCTACAAAATATTTAACCAACCACTAGGGTCATTGAAGAAATGAAATGAAAGATACAAGTTGTGGCCAAGAAATGGAAATAGATCTTTACCACAACTCAAAATTAGGTATAGGTCAGGAAGAAACAAGAACAATCAACCAAGGGTATACATGATACAATCAATCAAATGGAACATGAGGTAGAGAAACTACTAGACCTAGCCTTAAAATAAGAGAATCCGAAAGAGATACAAAAAGTTGATGATAAATTAAACTGACTATTCTAGTCATCTAGGAGGTCCAAGCTTAGCTTTGTCAGCTTTGGATGATACACTACATTGCAAATACTACATAATTCTACTACAATTTATTATTCATCTATTTAAGAAACTTGAACCTATGTGTGAGATCAAGAACAAGCAAAGGTCAATTTGGTGGGTTCAAATATTTTGGTGGAAAAATAGACAAAGGAATTGGATGAATTCCTTACTTTCAAAGGAAATTTTTTGGAAGTGATCCCAGATTAGGGTCCCTCATTTGTGGAGGTTGTGGATGTTGAATTTTTGTAGCAACGGGAAGTAATCCCTCCTGGACAACTTTTCTTAGAGAGGAAGATTTCAATAAGTCAAAGGAAGACCATTGAATAGTTGAAGAATGCCCCAGAAGAGAAGGCAACCCCACAAGAAAATAACAAAGTGAAAACATAATTTCTAGGAAGAGAAGTCGGCCCCAGTAAAGTTACTTGAAGATTATAAATAACGAGAGACACCTTGCCATTTGACACACATTCACTCATCTGCTTAGCTAGTGCACAAGTATAGTAGCAGTTGCAGTTGTTTTTGGTGATACACTATCTTTGTTTAGTGTTGCTTAGTTGTCTACCCTCGCTAGGGTTTGAAAAGAAGAAGAGATAAGTACTTGTTATCAAGGTTTCTTCATTGTTGGTTTTTCTCTAGTGAATAGATCTTTGTCATGTTTGTATTGTCTTATCATAAACATTCTCTCTAAGAAAAGTTGGTTGGGTTTTTCCCTGAGTTTGGGGTTTTCTCAGGATAAATCTTTGTCTTCTTGTGCTTGTCTTTCTTCTTGTATATGCTTCTTATATTTTCAGTATATGGTTGTTGAATGTTAAAGGAAGATCAAAATACTCTAGTATATCTATTGCTACTGAAAATTTAAGAAAATCTAAAATGGAATCAGAGCATGAGGGTTTAGCTAGATTTGACCTAGCACAAGACACCATCAAGATCAAATATTGCCAGTTGTTGAGTTTTTTCTAGTGCCAACATTGAGGAGAAAATTGCACTATGAAACTCACCTAACCCTAGTGCATATCCTAAAAACCTACTGTTGAATTTTTAAGAAGGTTGAAATTTTGGGATTTTTTAGGCCTAGGGTTTCTACAAGCGAAAATGATTACCAGTCTGAGAGTTGAAGATATGCTGGATGGAGCATAAAATTTTAGATCATGGAAGCAAAGAATACTTATCATTGTAGAAAAGAATGAGCTATTGGATCATGTCAAGCAAGTTCTCCCAGAACCATAAGAGGAAGAGACCAAGGGAAAACATAAGAAAAATGAGATCAAAGCTAAGAGGATATTGAGAGATTCAATCAAGGACCACTTGATTCCTAATGTATCAGAATTGAAGACACCAAAGGATATGTTTGATGGCTTAACAAGACTGTATGAAAGCAATAATACAAGCATGAAGCTAACCCTAAGGCATCAACTTAGAAATGTGATGATGAACAAGTCAAATTCAGTTTCTACCTACTTCACGAGGATTTCTCAGATAAAGGATAAACTAACATTGATTAGAGATTCAATGGATGATGTAGAGATTGCGACTACAAATATAAATGAATTTCCTTCTTGTTGGGATGCATTTGTTCAAGGAATTTGTGGAAGAAGTAAATTTCCTAAATTTGACAAGCTATGGATAGACTGTGTCTAAGAAGAATCAAGATTGACATCCAAGATGCAAAAGACCAATGATGAAGAGAATCAATCTCTTGATGCTCATGTGAAGAAAAGGAAAGAAATAAGAAACAACAGTCCGAAGAAAAAAAAAGATTAGTTCTATATCACAAGAAGGATGTATCTAATATTAGATGTTTCAACTGTCATAAGTTGGGACACAATGATGACCAATGTTCTTAAGGGAAAGGAAAGAGAAAACATCATGCCCATGCAACATATATGGAAGAGTCTACATCTCAAAAAAAGACAAGGGAAACCAAAGATGAAGAGTATGTCTTTGTCTCAGCTCTCACAGGTACCATCACTCAAGGAAGTGATATTTAGCTAGTGGAAATTGGTGCTTCCAAGCACATGACCAAGTTCCAAAATTCTCTTACAATTGATAGAAAAGAGTTCATCCCTTCAAGTGGAACTTGGATATGATTCCAAGCATGCAGTAAAAGGAGTAGGAGAAGCCTCCTACCAGCTTGATCCAGGTAACTCTATTTCAATAAAGCATGTATTTCTTGTACAAAGTTTACAAAAAAATATTCTCTCTATCTATGCTTTAGAAGATCAATGCTTCAAAGTAGCTTTTGTTGATGGCCAAGTCCTTCTATGGCCTAAGGGTTCAAGTATAGATTCAACTACTGTGATTGGTTTTCGAGAGGGAGGATTGTATAAATTAAAGGGACACCCAACACAAGCCCTTGTACACAATAATATTATATCTAGTGAGCCATGGCATTGAAAAATTGCTCACCTCTACTACAGATCCTTGTCAATTTTGAGCAAGATGGTTACAGGTCTACTAGATATGCATGTGGAGAATGATAGAGTATGCAAAGGATGTGAATTTGGCAAGAATTCTAGGGGAAGTTTTCCAAGCAGTGACAATAGATCCAAGGGGATCTTGGAACTTATACATTCATATGTATGTGGACAAATGACGGTACCATATCGAGATAAATTTTTATATTATGTCACTTTTTTTGACGATTTCTCATGTAAAACATGGATCTATTTCTTGAAAGAAAAAGATGAAGTTTTCAACAAGTTTAAAGAATTTAAGGCTTTAGTAGAAAATCTCTCTAGAAGAAAGATTAAAGTTTTGAGGTCAGATAATGGAGGTGAATACACCTCAAATGAATTTGAGGACTTTTGTAGAGAATCCGAGATTAAGAGGGAGCTGACAATTACCTACTATTGATTTCTCTACTTCAACATTTAATTAGATTAGTGTTATTTTACTTATAAATCATTAACATAATAATTGCATATAAAGGATCACTGAAAGAATAACATCCACAACATACACAAGATTTGTCCTGGTAAAACCCTCTAGGGGAAAAACCTAGCAAACTTCCTCAATATAGATCCACCAACCAATAACAATACCTCTCTCCATGAGAGAACTAAAAAAGCAGAAGATCCTCCTCTAACCCTTGACAAGGGAAGAGTAGCACACCACTTAGCCAAGATATATTCAAGAGATAGACCAAAACCCTCCACCAAGTCACCTCCTAGTTGTAGCAATGTCTCCCTCTAAAACTTGCACACTTTTCTTCTTGGCTGCAGAGCTAGTGAGTGAGTTTGCAAATGAGGCTCTAGCCTCCCTTATAAATAGTGGTTTGGCCAGCCTAAAATTAGGTCTGGGCCAACCTGTTACTTTAACCTTTTATTTTCTGTTGTACATGTCAAGGCACAATAGGGCCAACTTTTACAAAGGAACAATAGGGCCTAATTAACAAATATAATATAATAATATTCTTTAGGGTTTGTCTTGGTCAAATACAATAAGGATATCTTCCGAATCTACTCAATCTTCAACACTCCCTCTTAGCAAGGAATTTATTCTTCTTGTCACGATCATTATCACTGCTTCTGCACTTCTGCATACTTGGTCATTGTCTTGTTGTCAATCATGGATCTATATATCATAAGAAGGTTTTCAATTTCACCAGCCTTTCATACTGGAGTAACATACCAACTTGCATTTGAGTACCAACCTGCATTAAGGTAGCGTACCAGCCTGTGTTGGAGTTACCAGCCTACGTCGGGGTAGTGTACAGACCTACATTGGAGTTACCAACTTGCACTGGGGTAGCGTACCATCCTGCATTGGGTTACCAACCTGCGATGGGGTAGAG
The DNA here is from genome assembly GCA_009831015.1 of Picea engelmannii. NCBI lineage: Eukaryota > Viridiplantae > Streptophyta > Pinopsida > Pinales > Pinaceae > Picea > Picea engelmannii. The sequence continues at coordinate 524,460 of ML778396.1, forward strand.
TACCAGCCTATGTTGGGGTTACCATCCTGCGATGGGGTAACATACCAACCTACATTGGGGTTACCGACCTATGTTGGGGTAGCATACCAACTTGCGTTGGGGTTACCAACCTGTGCTGGGGTAGCATACCAGCCTACGTTGGAGTTACCAACCTGCGCTGGGATATCATACCAACTTACATTGGGGTTAACAAATCTGTGTTGGGTAACATACCATCATGCATTGGGGTTACCAACCTATGTTGGGGTAGCATACCGACATGCGTTGGGGTTACCAACCTGCGCTAGGGTAACATACCAGCTTGCATTGCGGTTACCAACTTGTGTAGGGGTAGCGTACCAACCTACATTGGGGTTACTAACCTGCATTGGGGTAACATACCATCCTACATTGGGATTACCAACCTGCGTTGGGGTAGCATACCATCCTTCATATCTCATCACTTCCCTCTACTGGGGATCACATCACTTCCCTCTGGGGATCACATCTCTTCCTTCTACTGGGGATCTCATCACTTCCCTCTACTGGGGATCACATATCACTACTAGAGAAAAAAACACTTCTCACTACTAGAGAAATATTTCTTGATCACTCCAAGATTGTCTCTGAAATAATTGAACTTAACTATGGATAGGGGCTTGGCCAACACATTTTCTACCTGCTCGTTGGTAGGAACATACAAGAGATTTATTGCTCCCTTATGTATCATCTCTTGGATATGATGGTACTTGATCTCGATATGCTTGGACTTGTCATGACACATTGGGTTCATTGACAACTTTATGCAACTCTAGTTGTCATAAAAGATACAGGTTTCCTCCAACTCGAGATCAAACAATTTTGCAATCAAATTTCGAAGCCACACTGCTTCACCACAAGTCGACTATGCTACAACATACTATGCCTCCAGGGAACTGAGTGCCATATAAGTCTTCTTCTCACTGAGTCATGAGATCACAATTGATCCCATACTAAAACAACATCCAAATCTACTTTTCCGATCTGTGACACTTCCTGCCTAATCTGAATCTACAATCTTATCTCACACTCCCAGATATATCTAGGTCCATAATTGATTGTACCCTTTAGGTACCTCATCACATGTTTTTTCATAATGTGGTGAACATGTCTAGGCTGAATCATGTAGTGACTCAATGTGTTCACCGAAAAAAATATATCTGTCCTCGTGTTCTTCAAATATATCAACGAACCAAATTTTCACACCACATTGTACCAAAATGGTACACTTGCTCAACTACAACTCAATATGCACAATCATGTGCTAGCTCTATGTGATTTCTACAAAGCACTATCTGTTTCACTACTTGAGAGTATGTACTCTACTCTCTCTGCAACTGTTCCTTCCGGAACATGGACTCTGCACCTGCAGTTGCTCTTTCTGAAGCTGAGAATGACTGCTCCATTCTCACTGTAGCTTCTCATGAACACTGCGAGTATCTCCTTTATTCTATCATGACAACATCTTCATCTAAAACTGAGAGTGGCTCAATAACTGACACTGAGGGTAGCTTATCCTCTTTCTCTGGAGGTAACTCAATCTTCTATTCTATTCATGTCTCCATGGCCTGACTCATCTACTGCACCAACTGGCACTGGAGATAACTCAATCTCAAATACAAGGATTCTCATACCTTCTCCCTCTAAATATCATATTGTGTCAGATTATTTTAATGAATCATGTTTGTTCTATATATACTTCTTCTGATTACCGAAGAAAGTGTCTCGTCATAGTATTCTCCCTCTTGCTGGGAGAATCTTTTGGACAAAAATCAGGCTTTGTACATCTCTATGAATGGTCCTGGGGAGGCTTCTCCTCCTTGCTGGATTGTGAGGGATGAACCCCTTTGAAATCTAGCTCCTTCTGAGCTGGTACTTGGTGGGGTCACCTGCCTCACCACTGGTGGAGCCATATGATCTTCATGATATGGCTCGCCAATGCTATGTCTTTGCATCCTACAAAGTGTCACAGGACCATACTGGTCTCTTTCTGGTTACTACAATTATTCTAGGTAGGCCCTTCTATCTCTACTAACTCTTCTTGATGATCTGAAGAGTGATAAAATACACTAGAGGGATTTGTTTTGTCATCTTTGGAGCCTTATGCTCCTTATGATCTGTCTCCATATGAGATGTTCTGTATGTAGCACAAGTGGCTTCTTCTTCTTTGGTACATGGATGTATACAGTCATGTATACAACTTGGATAGTCTGCTCCATGTCTCATATAATATGTTTCCTTCTGCAACCATCACTATAGCTCCCTCAGGGTGATCACCCGTGACCTTCCCAGAACAAGAACAACAAGGGAGAAACAATAGACAGGAATACTACTCTTTATAATAATAATAAAAACAATAGCGAGAACAATCATCACAGTAGGTCCTTCAGAGCTATCACTTGTGACCTGCCTGAAAGAAGAGCCAAAATTAAGAAATACAATAATAAGAAATGAGTGCAACACTCTTCTAATGTTGTGATCAATCATTCCTCCATGGTAACCTGGAAACAAAACAAAAAGTTTCTCCTAGAGGAGATGTTAGTTATATCTCATAAATAATAAGCATTTATCTCAATAGTGCTCACATGCTACCAATTATTCAATAATAAAACTTTTCAAATATTTCTATCACAACTATAGTGTTTACTAGTAATTTGGCAGTTATCAAACCTGATATGAGAAAATTTGAATCTTATCAATTTAATCAATCAAACCTGGAACCTGGAGTCTCGTTCTAAAGAATGAGTGTGTTGCTTTTCTTTCAAGTATCCTACACTCAAGATGACAAGTATTCTATTCAACCTGTCCCCTGTACTTAAGACAATATGCTTTCTAGACAAAAAATTGAGTTAGAGAATACAATGCAAATAAACTTTAAAGTCTCAACCTTAATCAATCTAATACTTTGACTAAAGTTAGTTTCTAAATTTAACTTTGAACAAAGGTTAGTATGATAATCATAAATTCAACAGATCAAAATACAACCTAGATGTTCATAATATCACAATAATTCCATAACAAATAGAGGCATATCAAAATAATCAAACCTGGGATGCATTTTCCCTCTGAATGTGTTGGATATGAGATCCTTCTGGATCTACGATTGTTGTTTGAAAAAAATAACCCTTCTCCTGCAAATACCCTTAGGCTAATGATACATTTTAAATACAAGTAATTACATACCTCTGACAATATCGACAGAAAATGGCACCATCTGGCAGCAACGACAAAGAATAATGAACCTTTAAAACTTAAAAGGTGCTTCAATTTGTAATTTAAAGGTAGCTGGAGATTTTCTATGGTAAGGCGCACTAGGACAATAAAAAATTAGTCCCAACACTTCATATAGACTTTCAATGCAACTGGTGTTGCAATTGGCACAACAAATGGCATGAAGGAACTAACACAAAGGAACTGCAACTGCAACTGCAACTGATACTGCTATTGCAATTGCAACTGGTACTACAAACTTAGGGTTTTATGAGGAAACCCTAATTTCTCAAACTTCAAGTTTCAGAATTCTGATCCAAGGATTAGATGCGCCCTCATAGGGAGAGCTCCTAGATGGTCTTACTTTTCCCAACGTCCTCTAGCAAGGTGGATGACATCACCTTTTAGGGTTTATGCAAAAACCCTAGTATGCAAAAACCCTAATTTATACAATTTGTCTAAAACTAAAAAATGTTCCATGGAAAAGGTGTGTTAGGGTTAGGAGAGTCTTCATATGCCCTTAGTTTCTTCAGTGACTTCTTCTGTGCTATGAAAATGCATTCTTTCAGAATCGTTGTAGAACCATGTTGATTTTTCTACTTAAGCAATTAATTAGATTAATGTTATTTTACTTATAAACCATTAGCACAATAAATGCATATAAAGGATCACTAAAATAATAACATCCACAACATACAAAAGATTTATCCTTGGAAAATCATCTAGGGGAAAAACCCAACAAAGTTCCTCAATATAGATCCACCAACCAAGAACAATGCCTCTCTCCATGAGAGAACTAACAAAGAAGAAGATCCTCCTCTAACCCCTTACTAGGGAAGAGTAGTGCACCACTTATCCAAGATATATTCAAGAGATAGACCAAAACCCTCCACCAAGTCACCTCCTAGTTGCAGCAATGTCTCCCTCTAAAAATTGCACACTTCTCTTCTTGGCTGCAGAACTAGTCAGTGAGTCTGCAAATGAGGCGTTGGCCTTCCTTATTAATAGTGGTTTTGCCAACCTAAAATTAGGTTTGGGTTGACCTGTTACTTTACTCTTTTATTTTCTGTTTTACATGTCAAGGCACAATAGGGACAAATTTTACAAAGGCACAATAGGGCCTAATTAACAAATATAATATAATAATATTCTTTAGGGTTTGTCTTGGTCAAATACAATAAGTGTATCTTCTGAAGCTACTCAATATTCAACACCTACAACCCCCAACATAATGGGGTTTCATAGAGAAAGAACATATCAATTGTAGAAGCAACTAAATAAATGATCCATGACCATAACTTAGCCATGCATCTATGTCCAGAACAAAATTCCTCATAAGATATTGGGGAAAAAGACACCAGAAGAAGTGTAGTGTCCCCCGACCACCCAGGCTGGGGATACGCTACCAAAATACTGTTGCGTTCAAGCTCTTTGCCATCTTTTGGGCAATGCCACTTGAACTAAAAAATTCTCACTCTGTTTCTGATGGTCAGAACTATCCATGCCTAGGTATAGACCTACTAGGATATGGAATATAGAGCTCTTTGCAGAACATCATACATATAAATTCAACAATAAAATGCATTCTACTAATACAAAATTTAATGCGGAAATCACAACCATTTTCTACAAACAAATCACACATGCAACATTATAATTATCAAGACATGCACATGATATCCAGCATAAAAATAACATATAAATGGTACTTATCTTTTTATGAAGGTCACCAACTACATGTAGACCTTCCATGAACCTCCCAGCCTTAGACCATACTGCTCATCACTCTCAGTAGTGGGTCACCCCCGAGCTGGGGCTAAACTCCTCTTGGGTAAAGGGAATCCTAGGCTAGGCTGAGGTTATAAAGTCTTCGGGAAGGATTCTATCCCCAAGAGTCTAGTCACGTTGAAAACTTATAGTCCCTCATTCCCCACATGCCTGTCCCACCCTAGGGAGTGTTACCCTTCTCTGATTGATAGCCTGTAGACTGCCCCAGTCCCCCTATAGGGCTTCAACAATAGGCCATACATGAAGTCTCATAGCACTACAACTGCCGTGAGGACCCCTCTGAGAAAAACACTTCCCTAGCAACCTCTCTCACCCAAAGAGAGTTGCTCATAGGCCTAGAAACCTACTTCTTCAATCCACATGTCTAAAAACCTACTTATTCAGTCGAGGTCCCAGACCAATCCAGTCTGGGCAATCACAACAAAAAATCAGGTATGGCTCTGGTAAGGACAATAAACTACACCAATCTAGAGAAAAAAGTGGGCAACAACAAAAAGTGGGCAACAAAAACAATTGGCTAAGGGAGATCGGGCTCAAGTACAAAACAAACATGCTATGTTGCACAAAGAAGTACGGGTTAACTTCACGGGTTGCAGGTTAAAAATCCTGCATGAAAGTTGTAGAGGTCAACGATGGAGGTAGTGGATGCTACGTGAATGCTTAGTCCGAGTGCGTGAGTGTGTGCCTCGCGTGCATGGAAAGAATGGCTGACTAACTCCCACAATGACTGATTTCCACATATAAATATGCATGTGCCAAGATTGACACATGGATCTCTTGGGAGCTCGTTCTTCCCCACTTGGAGTTCGTTCCTTTCCCAAAGGAACTTAGGATAACATGGTTTATTTCCCAAACTTTAGTCTTTAGGAAAATATATTATAATATTCCCTTGGGGTTAAGCCCTCAAGATTATCCCTTTTTTCCTATCCTCTTATCCCCTTTCCCTTTCCCTTCCTAGTGGAGCTTAGTCTCCCATAAATATTTCTTTGTGGTCAGTCTACAAATAATGATGCATTTTTATTAATGATCTGCATAATTATATATACAAAAATATGCTCACTAGCCTTAGCATCTAGGCTCTCCGACCTAATATTCACATAAGCCTCCCAACTTGTAAACACTTGGCTCACCAGCCTATAAGCACAATTAAATTCAGTAGGGGATCGACCTTGGGGTATTACAATCCCCTCCCCTTATTTATGCACTGTCCTTAATGCATCATATTTACATATTACAACAAGATTTTCAAAAATATTCAAAAAGATGCAGGTATTCTTCCTGCATGGCCTCTTCGTGCTCCCAAGTGGAATCCTTAGGACCGTACCAGGTCCATTGGACCTTTACAATAACAATGGATTGATTATGAAGCTGCTTGGTTTTCTGGTCCAGAATGCATTCCAGATGCACTTGAAAAGCACCTTCTTGCTCCACCTGAATCCCATTCCAATCAATAACATGATTAGCATCAAGTATATATTTCTTAAGCAATGACACATTTAATACATTATGAATGGTCATATATGCATGCAATGCAATCATATAAGCTAATGTCTGAATCCTCTCTAGGATTTCAAATGGCCCACAACATCTGGTTGCCAAGTTGGAACATTTTCTCAACTTCAGGGAACTTCTGTTGGCCTTCACTTTCAAGAATACATGATCACCCACTTTAAACTCCCTGTGGGTTCTTCCCTTGTCAACATAGCTTTTCTTCCCGTCTTGGGGAAATTTTAGATTATTTTTAATCTTCAACATTTTCTCTTCCATTTCCCTGAGCAACTCTGGCCCAACCACTAACCCAGTCACTGCTCTATCTGTTGGGTTGTCCCAACTTACTGGTGTGTTGCACTTTCTGCCATAAAGTGCCTCAAATGGGCTCATCTTCAGAGATGCCTAATACCCATTGTTGTAGGAAAATTATACCAAGTGTAGATAATCGTCCCACTTTGATGGTGTGTCCATGACATACATTTTTAGCATATCCTCTATCACTTGGTTCACCCTTTCTGTTTTCCCATCAGGCTCAGGATGATAAGCTATACTGAAGTTCAAATTTGTTTTGAACCCTTTGAATAATCCCCTCCAAAAATTTGAGGTAAACTTTGGGTCTCTGTCAGACACAATTGTCTTGGGAATTCCATGCAAGCGTGCTACTTCCCTCATATAAATATCAACAACATTTTTTTCTTTGTTAGTAATCTTCATTGGAATGAAATGGGCAGCTTTAGTAAGCTTTTCCACGACCACCATGATAACATCATGTTTCTTCCTCGTTTTGGGAAATTTGGTGATGAAATCCATTGTCACCACTTCCCACTTCCACTTAGGAATGGGCAATGGCTGCAACAACCTAGCTGGGTGTCTATGCTCAACCTTGACCTTTTGACACTCCAAACATTTAACAATGTACTCACCAATTTCTTTCTTCATGCCTGGCCAATAGTATTGGCTTTTGACTGCGACAACTGTTTTCTGATATCCTAGGTGTCCAACATAAGGTACATTATGCATCCATTTCAAGATCATACTCCTCAATTCATGAGAATTGGGTACATAAATTCTGTTCCTTTATAAGATAATTTCATCATTTCCCAATTTATAATTTTGAACCTTTTGCTGCATTTTACTTTGCTACAATTTTGTTACCAACTCCATGTACTGCAAATATTCTTTTTCAACCTCAAAAATTCTTCCTTTAAGATTAGTTTGATACACGCTAATGGTTGTAGCATGCAGTTTATGCACTCTCCCGCTAAGTGCATCAACCACTTTGTTTTATTTTCCTTTGATGTGCTTGATATCAAAGTCATACTCACCGAGAAATTCTAAACATCTTCTCTGCCTTGCATTTAAAGTTAGCTGATCAAACAAATATTTAAGACCATTATGGTTTGTCCTTATGTTGAGTCTCCATTTTGACACTTATAATACCCTATATTACCTTCTATCCAAGCCCATTTTGCCTATGTTATAAACCTACACTTGACTGTTTCCTCCATAAACATACCTGATGACTTTGTTCATGTACACAAGAGGTAACTTATGATTAAAGCATGTTTTGTTTAATTTTCTTGAGTTAATTCGATTAAAATGTTTGATTTTGTATAATCCTAATCGTTTGACTCATGAGAAGTCTATTCCGGTACCTTAGCATTCTGGTACTACAAGTTACAGCGTAATCCGGTACCAAGTCTATTCCGGTACCCAAAGCAGTTTTTATCCGGTACTGTTTGCTCCACATCCATTCCGATACCAAGTCATGCGCTATTCCGGTACTTCCCATGCATTTAATCTGGTACTCATATCCGCGTTTGTGTATTCCGGTACCGAACCCCTATTTCCACAATTCACCTCTTGAACCAGTATGTTGATGAAGATTTCAAGAAGTCAGTTGGATCGAAGCCTCCAAATCAGTTTTCCAGATCATGATAGACTCCATCACTCATGCACTTTGTGTCATGAGGATGGAGTCCATCCCTAGAGATTCAATGTAAATACCAATTGTAATGTTTTTAAAACTGTTTGATGCTTATCCATAGATATTGATAGTATTGTCTCACCTTCTTTATAAGGGATGTTGTATAGGCAATATGCTAGTGGATGAATAAGGAATGTAATGAAGAAACTTGTTAGAACCAGATGATACATATTGTTTCTATGTACAATATGATGAACTGCTGATTCAATTTATCGGTTGAAGTAATGCAAATGATCTATTGTGCAAATTCCTGAGTATGATTAAAACGTTTTAGTCTCTTATCTTTTTAGAGGTTCCTTGTTGGTTCGGAAAGGGCCCACTGCCCCAACCAAGGTAAACCTCCCTATATATGCTTTGTGTGATTGTGTGAATATTTCATAGTAGTGTGTTGTCAATGATTTTAAATCCATTTCAAGAGTTCAACATTAAATCATTTGTTTCTAAATTGGTGTGAATAATCAGATGCTAGATCGAATAGATATTTTCCTTTTCTAATATTGTAGATTGCCATTTAATTGTTTGAAGTGTGGGATTGTTAAGCAAATGAAATTTTGAGTTCGTGATTGCAGTTTTTTCAGTATGTACAGGAACCAGAAGACTTTATATCTCATCTTCATGTTCCATGATAAAGTCTTTTAGTTATGTTGAACTGTTCCTTGTACTAAAGAAGGTTTTCTTGAATAGAGCAAAGTGAGAATTGATATCTGTTTCAAGAGTGTCTGGAGTTGATTTTAATCATCGTTTTGATTGCTATAGGAAACAAGATCTTGAGTTCATCTCTCTAATTCATAAGCCTAGAATGAACAGACTTGTCACCTAAGAAATAATCCTTTGATTGACTGTTTTTCTTGAGAAGTTTTATTATCAGTTTTCTCTTCTAAGTTTGAAGTTGTGAAGTATTCTTAAAAATAGAGTGTTATGTTATTAATTATTTCCTACTTAAGCTATATACTACAGACATAGATAAGTTACCTGTTCTCGGCACATATAGTGCAACAACTCTTTTGATTACGAATCCCGGATTGACATATAAATGAGTGTAATATATTGAACATATTTATACACCAACATTTTGGCGTCGTTGTCAGGGAGTTGTAAATGGTAATAGGTAACATTTTGAATTTTTGATTGGTTTGATGAAGTTTGGATAAGGAAAATTTGAGGGCGGAGAGAAGATGGTAAGACGAGAGGTAAGAACCTACACATCCACTTTGGTGGGGTTGCTCCAAAGTCAGGTTGTCCTCTTACTTTTAACAGTTAGAAATTTGTGTTTTTGTATTGAAATTTCTTCTATGAGTAGGTACAAAGATAATAAAGGTAGATTTATTGCACCCAAAATTGCAGAAAAATTAGAAAAACAAACAACAACCCCCCCCCACACTAATTCATCTAAAATTCGTGCAGGAAAAATTCTTAGAGGAGAGAGCTCAAAAGAAACAATTGAAACAACAGCCAAAGGCACTAAATTTGAAGCCACTGTTCATATTGAAATCATAATACATGCAAGAGGGGAAGCACTGGCGACCCAATCAAAAGAAGGAGTCGGAAAAGAAACAGAGGTAGTGATAGAGGAAGCTGCATCTGTTGTTGGGGAACCACACAAGACATTGGAACATTTAGATATACCACACAACCTAGTGTTTGAACCATCACTTAGTGGGGAGGCTTCACCACCACCCTACAAACTGTTTGGAGATATGGCAGAAGAAGAGGGAAATGCAGCTAATGAAACATAGACATTTGGATTCCCCATACTGGACATCACCAGAGATGTTTCCATGAAGAACATTCCATTGTCCTCATTGCCTCACTTCCATGGTATGTCAACAGAAGATCCTGACTCCTTTTTTTTTGAATTTGATATACTATGTAGAAGTTATAATTACACTGATAATGCACAAAAATTAAAACTCTTTCCAGCTATATTGAAAGATTCAACACTAAGGTGGTTTATGAGCCTAGGGGAACACACTATCTTGTCTTGGGATGGTATGAAGGAGACCTTCCTCCAAAAATATCAAGATTATTGTATACCTAGGGATGCTAGGAATGACATATTTAAGATGCAACAATCTGAGGAAGAAAGCCTGGAAGACTACCTAGAAAGGTTCCTATATAACTACCAAAAGACTAAGCAATTTGCCTTAGACACAACTACAATTAGGACTATATTTCTAAAGGGTGTAAGGGATGAATGCATTGAAGTAATAAACCTCATGAGTTCTGGGGATGTGTATCAAAATCCATTTGCATACATAGAAGAGTATTGTAAAAGATACTCCTGTAGTCAAGCCAAAATTGGAAAAGGTGTAAGGGATCCTACAAACATAATTGTTAAACCCACATCAGGAGGTGTTACTAGGATTGGATTGGGGAATTTGTTAGAAAACTTCAAAACAGACATCATAAACACCATTATCTCCCAACTTGATACCATAAAAATTAAAAGGAAACAAGAGGAAGAAAATGTTGCGTTCGCAATTTTCTGTCACCAGTGTAGGAAAAAACATCCTGAAAAGGAATGCCCCCTTAATGTTATTTAAATATATGGCCTCTATAAATAAGATAACCCTACCAAAGAGTGCCTTTCTTTACCTGGACTTAAATCCATATTCAGGGGAGGAGGAGAACCTAAAACATCCTACCCTCCTAAGAGACCATGGAGACAGCAAAATCCCAATATGTTTTCAGACCCAACTACACAATATCCACAACAACAATGGGTACCTCCCATGTATTATCCTCAATGTTCACCACAACATACACAAATCCAACCTTGGCAACAAGGATGGAGAGGGCCTGCATATGGGAATGTTCCCTTTCAACCAACAAATTTTCCCACCTACCCACAATACCCTTCAAATATTTCTCAGTTGCTCCCAGGATTTAATCCTCCTGCTCTTCTTCCACCTCCACAACTGCATTAACAACTTGCACTGCCTATGAATCCAAATATGCAACAACAAATGCAAGCTGCACCTATTCAAAACCCTCCTCGGCCTACCCCTATTCCTACACAACCTATCCCTAATCCGAATAACAAACCTACACAACCTCTACAAAACCTTGAAGTACAAACCTTCCCCACTTATGTAATAACTCCAACTCCATTTAATGGAATTGAATTAAGATCAGGGAGGGTTGCAAATAAAACAAATCCTATTGTGGTTATTCAAGAAGAAGAATAAGTAGATAATCACACAGAACAAGAAGAAGAACAAATAGATATTCAAACAATACAAAGAGAAGAAAAAATGGCTAATCCATTAAATGAAGAAAGAAAAACCCCTGTACAACAAGAAACTCCTCCTCCCAATTCTCATGCAGTAGAAACACCTCAGAAAACAAACACTCCTCCTTATCTAGAAGGGCTACTTGTAAAGAAATCTGATGAACCTCTAGGACACAATCTAGAGACCGAACTTACAAATATATGTGTGAATATCCCCATACTACAGGACATAAAAAATATAGCAATTTATGCTAAAATTGTAAGGGACCTTTGCATTAATAAGCCAGAGAGGAAGAGGAAGGAGCCTTCTGTCATACAAGTGGTTGGATAGTTGTCAGAGTTTATAACAGAAATGCCATCTAAGTATAGTGATCTAGGGAACCCAGTGGTAACCATAGAAATTAATGGTGTTTCTTTTCCAAACACATTGATTGATCTAGGGGTAATAATAAATGTTATGTCAGTAAACACTATGAACACACTACAACTAGATCATCTAAGACCAACAAAAAATTTGTTGGAGCTTGCAGAGAAATAAATCATCACCCCAACAGGAAGTTTATATGATATAACAATTACCTTGGCTTCTTGGGAATACCCTATTGATTTCTTAGTAATTCATCCCATATCCTCAAAACTAGGACACCCAGTAGTACTCAACAGACCTTGGTTGGCCATTGCTGATGCATTTATTAGTTGTCGATATGGAGAGATGACAATTTCCAATGGCACTCAAAGTCAAAAATTTATCCTTTTCTCCCCCCGCCCAACCAACCACTAAAGTTCTTCTCTGGTTGGAGAATATCTATGGGGAGGAGGATTGTACTCATCCCTTGTTGACACTTGAACAAGTAAAAGGAGTGCAAGATAAAACTGAAGAACAAATTTTAAGTCTATTCTTGGCTGATTCAACATGCATTGAATATCCTCAATCTTTCCCTAACTATACACATATCTTTAGCTCCAAATTTCAAGAAATTTGTCACCCTTCCACTTCTACAGTAGCCACCATTTCACAAATACATGAAGGGAAAGAATCAACTGTTCAGGCTATTGAAATCGGTCCTTGGAAATCTTTGTATATCAATTCTAGTTTAGAAACAGATCAACAACAAAAGTTGATACAGATGATTCAAGGGCAATCTGGTTCTTTTGCATGGGATTACTCTGACATGAAATGGATCCACCCAGACAACTATATGCATCATATTTACACTAGCGATAAAATCAGACCTATTAGGCAACCCCAAAGAATAATGAATCCATCCTTGAAGGACATAGTGAAAGAAGAACTCCAGAAACTCCCGCAAGCCAATTTCATTTACCCTATATCAGATAGCAAGTGGGTCTCCCCATTAGTTATTGTACCTTAGAAAAACGGGAAATGGAGGATTTGTGTGGACTTTTGAGAGTTAAACAAGGCCACCTATAGAGATTACTTTCGCTTGCCTTTCATAGATTAGGTCTTAGACACTTTGTCTGGGAAGAAGTATTTTTATTTCTTGGATGGGTTTAGTGGTTACAACCAAATCCAAATTTCACCAGAATATCAGGACAAGACCAATTTTACTTGCCCTTGGGGTACCTATGCCTATAGGGTTATTCCTTTTGGTTTATGTAATTCCCCTACTACCTTTCAAAGGGTTGTCATGGCTATTTTCTCTGATTTGATCCATGAATGTGTGGAAGTCTACATGGATGACTTCACAGTGTACAAGGATGATTTCCAACATGCATCGGACAATTTGGAGAAAGTACTGGTTAGGTGTAAAGAGACCAAACTTTCACTCAGTCATGAAAAGTCTAGAATGTTTCTCATTGAGGGAATTGTTCTAGGTCACCACATCTCTGGTACATGAATAAGAGTAGACCCTACCAAGAATGACATTATTTCCCAAATCAAGATCCCTACCTCACAGAAGGAAAGCATAAGTTTCCTAGGGAATGTTGGCTACTATTGGAGGTTCATTCAAAACTTTACAAACCTAGCTTCCCCCCTATTGAAATTGTTGACAAAAGATGTTGAATTTTGTTGGAATGAACAATGTCAGATCTCCTTTGAAATCTTGAAAACAAAGCTATCAAGTGACCCTGTTTTGAGAAGACAAAACTGGTCTCTGCCATTCCATATTTGAAGGACATATTCCTTATGCTATATACTTTGTTAGCAAGAATCTCTCACCCGCTGAAGTAAATTACACTGTCACGAAAAAATAATTTTTGTCAGTAGTACATGCCATCAACAAGTTTAGACACTATATAACAAGATATGAAGTCTTTGTGCATACTAACCATTTAGCCATCAGATTTTTAATGAACAAGGCTGTTAAAAATGCTAGAGTGACTAGATGGCTATTATTACTACAAGAATTCAATATTACCATTATTGATAGACCCGGAAGAGACAACTTAGTTGTTGATTTCTTGTCTAGGCTTATCCATACACGTGACAATACTCCAGTAGATGATGATTTTCCAGATGATAATTTATTTGCTATTTCTACTTACACCCTGTTATCACTCCAAGAAACTCTTTTGGGTTGTAGGCCAAAGATGCTTGGTAACTCAAGAATATGGTAAATTTGGTATGCTTGGAACAATGGGATAACTCAATAGCTAATGAAATGGACCACTTATCATGTATTCGAATAAGACAGTGCTTTTAGAAATTAATAATCAGACAACAAAGTTTGAACATGGGATGAAGAATACTAGTCTAGATAACCAAATACAACAATGTGCAGGGTCATACAAGATAGCAAGAAGTCCTTTAATTCAAGTTCATGAGCTTAATAAGAAGATAACCGTTCTTAGAAGCTGAGCTAAACTGAAGTAAAGTATAGAATAATGAAGTATATGAACAAATCTGACATTGAAAGCAAAAGAAGACTGTGATTCTATTATCAAAATAAGAGTCTATTACAGTAGAAAAATGTATCCAAGATTGAACCCCTAGTTCATCTCATATCTTTAGCTTTATAGCTTTACAATAAAAGTTCAGATCCAAGAAGAATGGATCAAATATGCTAAAGATAGAAAGTCAAAACAATTTTACAAAAAGAGAGGGAGAGATCCTCAAAATGAGATCAATTCCTCATTCTATGATCTTCAGATCATGTAGAACCTCTGTGTTGTGCAGATAAGCCTTCCAAGGCTGTTTGAGATAAAGGTTGTTTGATATCTCTTGAAGAAGATGAAATTCGAATTTTCCAAGTTTGGAAATCAACCCTAATTCATTGCCCCCAAAATAGGTGCCATATCAACTTAAACACCTCCTCTAACTCCTTTGCGTCAAAAAGTGGATCTTAGATTGGACATTATAATTCAATATCTATCTTTAGAAAGCATTTTCAAGAGATTCGGTTGATAAAAACTTCGATCTAGGCAAAAATACACCTTCGCTGCCTGTCTCAGGTTTCACCAGCTATTTCGCCTTAAGATTTCCTTAAGATTTGCTATATAGCTGATGAAAGCTCTACTTTTCAAAAGCTAATTGGTTATAATTTCGCCTTCTATGCTGGTGAAATCTCTGCTTTGGCCAAAAAGGAAACGCGACTAACATTAAACTTGACATCTGGTTCTCGTTGGGTGATGGAGGATAATACGATCTTGGTGTAGATGACAGACCACATCCATTTAGAAGGAGAACTGGAACAAGGTATTGACACTTAACTCGGTGTTGTTCTTGAACTTTGATTCAGGTAAGTCACTTGTCAGCAAAGCAGTGAGTTGGTTGATAGTGCTGCTATTTGATTTATGGGTAAGATGGTTCAGTGTCCTTGTAACAATTTCTTTTCCACTTGGACTACCATTAGCGTTTACAATATCACGTCTTGCATCCTTCAACTGGGTAGAAAGAGATTTGAGAGCACCAATAGCCTCTGCCCGAACTGAGACTTCGTTTCCAGGTTGCAAAAGTTTAAGAAGCTGTTTCTGCCAGATCCATTAGAAAATCCTCAGACTTATTAACTGCCGTTTCCATTTGTATGTCAACCAAAACGCTTTCTAAATAAATTATATCCCTTAGTTGGATCACGAGGCTTCGATTTCATTTGACCCTGCATGCCTTGTTTTCCTTGGCCGGTGCTGTATTCCATGTATAACATGCCACTAGCACCAGATATAACACTCATTGATCCTATTGAACGACGAGATTTTTAGGAGGGTAATATCATTCGCCTCCTCTTCTAATTGTTCCAGACCCATCGCATCATCTCCAACATTCAAAACCTTTGTTAGAAGTGCCAATTGATCCTCTAGTGTGTGATAGTTAAGATCTGCTCTCGTGTCTGGAGGCGGTAAACTTGTAATGACCTTAAAAATGTAACTTTGATCAATCAGAAATTGTTGTCTCTTTGTAGAAAAATACATCTCCCTTAGCTCGCAAGATGCGTCCCAAACGATGTGCTTCTTGACACCGAGAACCAACATGAGACGATATTTGTATAATCACATTAGCTTCAGAAATATCAATTGAGTTATCTCCCACCTTTGAAAGGAAAACGGTATTAACATCAGGGCTGTGCTTGAATGCATATGGGATTGTTAACAATATCATTTCTGAAGTCATACTCCTCAAGCATGGGATAATTTAGAGCATTTGGTAAGCAACGCTGTTTCACATTTTCAACCTGAGCAGGATCTGTTTTCAAGACAAACATCTCCAAAGAATTTGGGACTCTGTGTGGGTAACCTTACAGTCCGCCTTCGAGTTTTGAAACCTTTGGCATCTGTAATTTTGAATGGATTAACTCGGCTCTTTCAAGACCCTATGAAGTCATCATGCTGTCCATTTATTCAACAATAGAATAATTTGGCATCCAAAGTTACGGTGCCATCAATCCCCATAATTTTGGCAGATAACACAATCTTTTTTTTGTCTTTGACACATGTATGACATCTAGTTCCTTGTAATCTAGGTTTTAAAAGAATAATAACTTTCATCCTCAAATCAAACATCTGGCAAATAGTTCAATTCGATGAGATGTAGTGAAACACAGGCTAGGCACCTGCGCTTGTATGTGTTGACTCATGGCCTTGGTCATGTAAATTAACATGGGGCTTGTGATTGACATGTGGACATGAAGTTTTGGCTAATGAACATGTGACTTGGCCCATGGGTCGCTAAAGTTTTGGCTAAAAATCTATCAAACCCGAGAGGTAGCTTAGGTAGACTAAAACAATTTGCAAATGCATATAGAGTTTGAAATATGAATAGACTTGGGCATAGGTAATGGATAAGACCTTAGGTCACTTTGCACACACCCTTTTTATTTGATAAAATTTATAAAAAGAACATATATTTTCTTTTTTGCAAAATCTAAAAAAAAAGCATAATACCAGGTTCTAAGAAATACTAACAAGGTTTTTGAAATGCAGGTGAGAAGAGAAAGGCCATAGAGTTTCTAGACAAAAACAATCAATAGGAGCTTGTCAAGACTTGTTGGAAATTTTGGAAATCATGACACTGGTTTGAGACCAGGAAAATAGGCAATTCTAGCTTAAATTTGATGAAGGCACTCAAATTTACCAGTACATTTTGATCGCTAACAACTGGCTCCAACTGGGATGGAGACCTCCTTGTGAGGTTTCCAAGAACCTAGTAGTTCCAGTTGCCTGTATCTGTTGGGCTATGGAGTCATCTAGCCTGTGCAAATGTTCCTCTGCAAACCTGCAACCTGTCTGTAGCTTTCCCTACTTATTCATGAACTCAACAACTGAAATAGATCTAGTTGCTCGTATGGCGATCTTATTCTTCTTCCTACTCCTACACTAACCAGTAGAGGCAGATTGATAAATTAAAATCAAATTTTTAATGTAGCCATATCCGAAACTGATTTACTGCTAACATCCTTGATCTTGACCCGAACAATATAGGAAACCATATCATACAAGAATGTAATTTGAAAAGATGACAAAGCCCACTTTCATATGAAAAAAGTATTTGGACATTTATGTTTCTTATAGAATCCAAATGGTCAGCAATAGGGCCTTTAAAATCATTAAAGAATACCTCTTTGTGCTGCTGGTCCAATTGACTGTGTTGCAGCCACTGATTGCCATCACTGGTCTCAATGCTGAATGTAAACTGTTCTTCTTCTATCGAAGGAGAATGCAAACTCAACTGCTGATATGAACTTTTCATCACACTATCTCCCTCTTTGCATCTGCTACAATTCCCCTTTATCTGCAGAACTCAAAACTGAGGGTTGCCTTCATCATCTACTGCAGATTCAATAATTTCACTTACCGATTTGTCAATCTGCTCATCACCTTTCAAGTCTTCAAAGGGGATAATTCGATCTTCATGACAACCTAAAACAATAGATGTATTTGATACATTGTCAAAAACATCACTAAGGTTATCATAGTGTGGATCATTGATCGCTTGATCATAATGAAGAGTATATTCTGCTGCAGCAAAGCCTTCACGAATGTTGGGATCTTTATACAACAAATTGAACTCATGACAACATTCAGGAAATAGAAAGTCAACTAAAAATATGCCTTTACAAAACACATGGAAGGCAACTTGAAAATCATCCAAAGAGTTGATACTAGCAATAGGCAGAGACTGGTACCAATTGCGAGCAATCCCTTCTAATGAAAAACATAATAGCCGGATCTGAACATCCTCATGCACTATTTGCAACCGATGCTTGTAATCATGAAATTCTAGCAAATGTTCAGCTGGCACTTACCACTCTTCTCCTCGAAATATGGGAAGACTATTCTCCCATTCATCTCTAGTAGGTACTGGATTAGGAAAACCAAAAATACTTGAAAAATCACAGAATGCATACCTCTTTTCTAAGATCCTGTTCATGTCATACCAGTGGAGTCACCAACAATTTTATGAACAATGGAGTCACCACTAAATTCGTACTTCATGGAGTCGCCAGATAGATGATTACAACCAAATGATGTCCAGGCTTTGTCTATCATCAAGGCTGGATCTATGTCGTCTCCCAGGAAAGCTAAGCTTGAATCTTCTGTCCCCGGTAACGACGCCAATTTGTCATCACTCCAAGAAACTCTTTGGGGTTGTAGGCCTAATATGCTTGGTAACTCAAGAATATGGTAAATTTGGTATGCTTGGAACAACGGGATAACTCAATAGCTAATGAAATGGACCACTTATCATGTATTTGAATAAGACAATGCTTTTAGAAATCAATAATCAGACAACAAAGTTTGAACAGGGGATGAAGAATACTAGTCTAGATAACCAAATACAACAATGTGTAGGGTCATACAAGATAGCAAGAAGTCCTTTAATTCAAGTTCATGAGCTTAATAAGAAGATACCAGTTCTTAGAAGCTGAGCTAAACTGGAGTAAATTATAGAATAATGAAGTATATGAACAAATCTGAAATTGAAAGCAAAAGAAGACCGTGATTCTATTATCAAAATAAGAGTCTATTACAGTAGAAAAATATATCCAAGATTGAACCCCTAGTTCATCTCATATCTTCAGCTTTATAGCTTTACAATAAAAATTTAGATCCTAAAAGAATGGATCAGATATGCTAAAGATAGAAAGTCAACAATTTTACAAAAAGAGAGGAAGAGATCCTCAAAATGAGATCAATTCCTCATTCTATGATCTTCAGATCATGTAGAACCTCTGTGCTGTACAGATAAGCCTTCCAAGGCTGTTTGATATCTCTTGAGGAAGATGAAATTTGAAATTGCCAAGTTTGGAAATAAACTCTAATTCATTGCCCCCAAAATAGGAGCCATATCAACTTGAACACCTCCTCTAACTCCTTTGCATCAAAAGTGGATCTTAGATTGGACATTATAATTCAATATCTATCTTTATAAAGAATTTTCAAGAGATTCGGTTCAGAAAAACTTCGATCTGGGAAAAAATACACCTTCACTGCCTGTCTCAGGTTTCACCAGCTATTTCACCTTAAGATTTGCTAATTAGCTGATGAAAGCTCTGCTTTTCAACAACTAATTGGTTATAATTTTTCCTTCTATGCTGGTGAAAGCTCTGCTTTAGCCAAAAAGGAAACGGGACTAACATTAAACTTGACATCTGGTTCTCGTTGGGTGATGGAGGATAGTACGATCTCAGTGCGGATGACAGACCACAACTATTTAGAAGGAGCACTGGAACAAGGTCTTGACACCTAACTCGGTGTTGTTCTTGAACTTTGATTCAGGTAAGTCACTTGTTAGCAAAGCAGTGAGTTGGCTGATAGTGCTGCTATTTGATTTATGGGTAAGATGGTTCAATGTCCTTGCAGCAATTTCTTTTCCACTTGGACTACCATTAGCGTTTAAAATATCACATCTTGCATCCTTCAACTGGGAAGAAAGAGCTTTGAGAGAACCAACAGCCTTTGTCCGAACATAGACTTCGTTTCCAGGTTGCAAAAGTTTAAGAAGCTGTTTCTGCCAGATCCATTGGAAAATCCTCAGACTTATTAACTGTCATTTCCATTTGTATGTCAACCAAAACGCTTTCTAAGTAAATTATGTCGCTCAGTTGGATCACAAGGCTTCGATTTCATTTGACCCTGCATGCCTTGTTTTCCTCGGCCGGTGTTGTATTCCATGTATAACATGCCACTAGCACCAGATATAGCACTCATTGATCCTACTGAACGACGAGCTTTTTAGGAGGGTAATATCATTCGCCTCCTCTTCTAATTGTTCCAGACCCATCGCATTATCTCCAGCATTCAAAACCTTTGTTAGAAGTGCCAATTGATCCTCTAGTGTGTGATAGTTAAGATCTGCTCTTGTGTCTAGAGGCGGTAAACTTGTAATGACCTTAAAACTGTAACCTTGATCAATAAAAAATTGTTGTCTCTTTGTAGAAAAATACATCTCCCTTAGCTCGCAAGATGCGTCCCAAACGCTGTGCTTCTTGACGCCGAGAACCAACATGAGACGATATTTTTATAATCACATTAGCTTCAGGAATATCAATTGAGTTATCTCCCACCTTTGAAAGGAAAACAATATTAACATCAGGGTTGTGCTTGAATGCATACGGGATTGTTAACAGTATCATTTCTGAAGTCATACTCCTCAAGCATGGGATAATTTAGAGCATTTGGTAAGCAACGCTGTTTCACATTTTCAACCTGAGCAGGATCTGTTTTCAAGACAAACATCTCCAAAGAATTTGGGACTCTGCGTGGGTAACCTTACAGTCCACCTTCGAGTTTTGAAACCTTTGGCATCTGTAATTTCAAATGGATTAACTCGGCTCTGTCAAGACCCTATGAAGTCACCATGCTATCCATTTATTCAACAATTGAATAATTTGGCTTCCAAAGTTACGGTGCCATCAATCCCCATAATTTTGGCAGATAACACAATCTTTTTTTTGTCCTTGACACCTGTATGACATCTAGTTCCTCATAATCCAGGTTTTAAAAGAATAATAACTTTCATCCTCAAATCAAACATCTGGCAAATAGTTCAATTCGATGAGATGTAGTGAAACACAGGCTAGGCACCTGCGCTTGTATGTGTTGACTTGTTGCTGACTCATGGCCTTGTTCATGTAAATTAACATGTGGCTTGTGATTGACATGTGGACATGAAGCCTTGGCTAATGAGCATGTGACTTGGCCCATGGGTCGCTAAATTTTTGGCTAAAAAGCTATCAAACCCGAGAGGTAGCTTAGGTAGACTAAAGCAATTTGCAAATGCATATAGAGTTTGAAATATGAACAGACTTGGGCATAGGTAATGGATAAGACCTTAGGTCACTTTGCACACACCCTTTTTATTTGATAAAATTTATAAAAGAACATATATTTTCTTTTTTGCAAAATCTAAAAAAGGCATAAGACTAGGTTCTAAGCAATACTAATAAGGTTTTTGAAATGCAGGTGAGAAGAGAAAGGCCATAGAGTTTCTGGACAAAAACAATCAACATGAGCTTGTCAAGACTTAATGGAAATTTTGGAAATCATGACATTGGCTTGAGACCGGGAAAATAGGCAATTCTAGCTTAAATTTGATGAAGGCACTCAAAATTTACCAGTACATTTTGATCGCTAACACACCCCTTGGTATGAAAATGTAGCCAACTATCTTGTAACAAGAAAGCTACCTCAAAGTATGTCCTCTCGAGAGAAACAAATAATTTTCCAGCTAAGTGCCAATTATATGTGGTATGATGATTGCTCATACCAAACTGGACCTGACTTGGTAATCAAAAGATGCGTTAGGGAGGATGAGATGCAGGATATTTTCAGAGCCTGTCATGATGGCCTATGTGGAGGGCATTTTTCTGACAAAGGACAACATACAAGATTCTACAGTTTGGCTATTATTGGCCAACCATTTTTAAATATGCAAAGAAATATGTGGCCAACTGCGACGATTTCCAAAGAATGGGAAAACTTACTGCAGTTGATGAAATGCCTCTCCAAGCCTAAGTAGTGATCGAACCCTTTGAAAAATGGGCTTTAGATTTTGTAGTACCTATCAACTCCATGTCTCGCAGGAAAAAGTACATCTTAGTCTGCACGGATTATGTAATGATGTGGGTAGAAGACAAGGCTTTGTATTCAACCAATGAACAATCTGTGGTAGACTTTATCTTTGAAGAAATTTTCACTCGTTTCGGTGTACCTCGGGAAATAGTCACTGACCAAGGAACACAATTCACCTCAAATTTGGTCAAGGCTATTACTGAACAGTATAGGATCAAACACAAAAAATCTTCGCCCTATCACCCCCAAGCAAATGGCCAAGTAGAATCAACCAACAAGGTGATAGAGGCTATCCTCACTAAGACTGTTCAACTGGATCAAAAAGACTCAGATGATAGGTTGCCTGAGGCCTTATGGGCCTTTGGGACAACTTGGAGAAATACAACAGGCCATACACCTTATGAGTTGGTGTATGAGAAGCAAGTACTACTTCCCATAGAGTTTCAAGTAAAAACCTTTAGAATTGCCATACAATTAGGGATGGATCTGAACGAAGCTAAAACACAGAGGCTATTACAATTAAATGAGATTGATGAGATAAGACAAGATTATCTACAAAGAACCACCCTTATAAAAGAACAAAGGACCAAATGGCATGACAAGTACATCAAAAAGAAGTCCTTCCAGTCAGGTGATTGGGCCCTCCTATATGATAGTAGATTCAAAATTTTTAAAGGTAAATTGTCTACTAGATGGTTGGGGCCCTATGTAGTTGATACATTTTATGACAATGGTTCAATAAGGATAAATACCATTGATGAGAATCAAACTCCCTTTGTCGTAAATGGGCATCGACTGAAGGTTTATCATAAGCCTCTATCAAAAGAGGATTTTGTAAAAAATGTTCTTCAAAGTTCCAAAATGCAACTGGTAAGCACGAGGGTCTCTCCTCCATCTGACCTACCATAGTAAGTTCAATTGCATGAATTAATTTAGCTATGTATATAAGTGTGTCATTAGATAGAGTTTTTTCTTTTATTTTTCAGATGTAACTAACAAAAACAAAAAAAGTTGGTGGTGTTCCCATGTAGACAAATGAATAAGGAGGACATTGACCAGATGGAGTCTTCTTTAAGTTTTCCAGACTCTTTAAAAATGAAAAAAACTAGCAAGAAGGAACTGGCCCAGGCTCGAGAAATATCTATGGGACAATATAAAGAGTTTTCTTTTAGTTTTTCAGGCTCTTTAAAATTGAAAACACCGGCAAGCAAAAACTGACCCGGGCTAGAGAAAAATCCACGGGATAGTATAAAGAGTTTTCTTTAAGTTTTTCAGAATCTTTAAAGTTGAAAATACAGGCAAGCATTGACTAATCTGGACTCGATAAAAATACACAGAAAAGTAGTAGTTAGGATTATTATTATTATTATTATTGTAATAAAAAGCAAGTGCCAATAGGAGCAGTGATCAACCTGGTTCTAAACATCTC
This sequence comes from Picea engelmannii, assembly GCA_009831015.1. Lineage (NCBI taxonomy): Eukaryota > Viridiplantae > Streptophyta > Pinopsida > Pinales > Pinaceae > Picea > Picea engelmannii. The sequence continues at coordinate 548,085 of ML778396.1, forward strand.
AACAACTAGTCATCCAATTCCAGAATACCCTCTTGTCATAGAACTTGGAGTCCAGCCACCAAATTCTTTATGCCTTATTCCAATGCAAACTTAGAATTCCTAAGTGTTGGTATTTGTTCCATCTACATGGTTTTTCAGTGGAATCAGATCATAGAACACAAGTTATTTCTACAAGGCACTGCCACCAGGTACTGTGTCAAAATCTCTTCAAGCACCAGAATACAATGATCGCCTCTATGGTTATCCAATACCAATGGTCATTGTTGTGCTATTCCAGTACTGAACCATCTCCCTATGCTCATCTAGTACTAGACCACATTCGGTACTGAAGAAGGAACCCCGCGCTATTCTGGTACTGAACCAACTTGTTGTGCCCCTCTGGTACCCATGGTCATTCTTGCACTCATTTATTATTGAAGAGGGGACCTTGCGCTATTCTGGTACTAACCATAACTCTGCACTCAGGTGATCCAGTACTCAGGTAATCTGATACTGGTAATAAGGTGAATGGTAGCTCTAATCATGTTTCCAAGTTGTTGTTCGATTTTAGTACTAGGACATACAGATTCAACATTTTTTTTTCTTCGTTTTATTAAATAAATTAGACTGAATATGCATTAAACATATGGTTACTCTCGAATCATGACACAAGACCAAATTCATGCCTTTCTATTTATTTAGTAAATAAACCTCATAATCCCATGATTCACTAACGTGCCATATGAATGACTCGAGACCACATCTCTAGGTATATCAAACAATGATCCCGATGACGTCAGCCGATTTCACCCTCACGAGTCCCAATCGTAATGACCACATCCCTTTTCATCATTATCTAACACTCCTGTGAATGTGGTCTGACGACAAGTCTGTAAATCGTTAGTGGATTCAACCTGCATTACCATTTCATCATTATCACCTACGTGACCGTTGTAAACCAAATTTCCATTTATAAATGATCCTCTGGATGGATCTTCCATCCAGACGAGCGTTATTTACCATTTTTACTGTCACACCACTTACAGTCACACTATGATCCTGTGCCTTCATATCTTTGCATATTTTTCCTTGTCCAGTACTCTGTCACAGTCTACGTCTATCTGGTACTCCATCACAGTTTGTGTCTATCCGGTACTCAACCCTCGATCCTCTATCCGTGCCTAATACGCCCTAAAGAAACATTTTAAGCTAGAATGGGGGTCGACAGGCATGAGCCCATATTTCAATTATATAGGGAAACATCAGAATATCAAGCTTGTAGGGAAAAATATGAACAGGCCGCTTGGGTGCCATTTTTGGAAAATTTTAAAGGCCATCATGAAGAAGTATCTCTTGCTTTTGTGCAGACATATGATGGAGAAAGTGTGCAGTTTGGAGACATGAAGTTGACAATTACAGATGCCACTATAGAAAAATCCACAGGCCTCCCTATGGTTGGAGAAAAATACTTCAAGAGGGTGATCGTCAATAGGAATCTTTGTCAGAAATTCATCAAGCCAGAACATCAAGACCCCGTTTGGACTAAGGGAATCCCTCGAAGATACATCAAAGAGGAATATTGAACGATGCTCACAAGTTTGCAGAAATTTCTCACCTGCGAAGGGAGGTATGCAATAACCTTCATTTATCATTTGAAACTTTTATCACATTTCGAGGGAGGACCACAAATCGATTTTCCTCACTTCCTATGGATGAGTTTAAAGAAGATGGTGAGAGGAGTGAAATCAGTTTCCAAGAAACCTGAAACTAGCCTTCATCACCATGGCTTAATAAAACTTTTGGTTGTCCATGCTTTGAGGACACAAGGTTGTAGTTGGAAGCAACTACTCCAACATAATTTCTCTCAGGAAGGAATGGCCAAATCTGTAGAGGCACAGGAAGCATGAATACATAGTGAGGGGTCAAGCAAAAAGGAAAAGAAAGATAGAAGGAAGGCATCACGAAGTAAAGAAGACACTATTACACCCAACTCATCCCAACCTATTGAGAGATCAGAGACAAAAAAATATGTTGTAGGGGAACCTGCTGCATCTAGAAAGAAGAAAGCCACCCAGTCTCAGAAAATAAGTCCCATCTCGACTCAAAAAAGGCAAAAGAAAGAATCTGAGCTAGAAGGATGATCATATAGTTCTCTGAAGCAACCATTGGGTTATCTCTATAACCAACCAACTAAGTGGAGAAGACCCCCAACCTCAACATGCAGAGCAAGAAAAATCCTGCCCAGTTTAAAGTATCTAGGTCAGTCCTGAGTCCTAGAGATCAACAATCACAGATTAAGAAACGAAAGAAGAATACCGATCAATAGGAGATTTCACACATTATCTCTGAAGCAACTGTTGAACCCCCTCTAGAATCAGTTAAGGAATTAGAAAAGATCCCCGAGGTAGTTACTCTGTGTTCCCAAAAACAGGTTAGTGAGTTGAAAGAAACTGCTAAGATGACAAGTGGAAACAAAGGAAAGATCGAAAGGGGGAAGGCATGAAAGAAACAAATTTTAGAATCTACACCTCAATCTTCTAGGATAGAAATAAGGATTGGTCAATAGAGGTAGACTCCAGAACCCACACCTTGGGCCTTCAAGATAAAAATCAAATCGACACAGGAGAAACAAGTGTCCAGGCCTACAACTATTATTAATATGAAGAAGAGGAAGCTTTTTGAGGAAACTTCCACCCCCATTAGCAAACCCAAGGAAGTCTCACTTCGCATACAAAGGACCACCATAAGCATGGCCAAGAAGATAACAGTTCCATATATGCCTTATCCTCTAGGAGAACCCATGGATATCCCGAGTTCTCCAGAAAAAGGAAGTGGCTATGGAGCTATAGTAAGTGAAACAGAAGGGTTGGTGAAATAAAATTTGAGGGGTCTGAGAAAGGAAAAAGAAGCCCGAGAGGAGGTGACTAAGGAAACAATCACATCTAGTCCGGACAAGTCCCTAAACAAACAACAATTGATAGTGAAGATTGGGAAGATGAAGCAAGAAATTGAAGAGTACCAGGTATTGGATAGGAACATCAAGGCATAGAATGCACAATTAAAATAACAGAATGCAGAGATCCTTGCTAAACTCAACAAAGTCTTACGATTGATCCAATACACTAGAGTAATTAAGAAAGAAATGAGAAGCAAAGCTTCTAGTTTTAACATCCTGCAGCCAGAGAAATGACAGAGAATGATTCAATTTTGTAGAAAGTTTTTGAGTATCAGTTTTGATGATGTTGCACGAGGACCTACAATACCTTCAGCATGGGGGAAATGTTGAGTCTCCATTTTGACACTTATAATACCCTATATTACCTTGTATCTGAGCCCATTTTTCCTATGTTATAAACCTATACTTGACTGTTTCCTCCATAAACATGCCTGATGACCTTGTTCATGTACACAAGAGGTAACTTATGATTAAAGCATGATTTGTTTAATTTTCTTGAGTTAATTTGATTAAAATGCTTTATTTTGTATAATCCTAATCGTTTGACTCATGAGCAGTCTATTCCGGTACCTCAACATTCTGGTACTACAAATTACAGCACAATCCGGTACAAGGTCTATTCTGATACCCAAAGTAGTTTTGATCTGGTACTATCTACTCCGCATCCATTCCGGTACCAAGTCATGCGCTATTCCGGTACTTCCCGTGCATCTAAACTGGTACTCAGATCTGCATCTGTTTGTATTCCGGTACCAAACCCCTATTTCTAGAATTCACATGTTGAACTAGTATGTTGATGAAGATTTAGAGAATTCAGTTCGATCAAAGCCTCCAAATCAGTTTTCCAGATCACGATAGACTCCATCACTCATGCACTTCGTGTCAAGAGGATGGATTCCATCCCTAGATATTTGATGTAAATACCAATTGTAATGTTTTTAAAACTGTTTGATGCTTATCCTTAGATATTGATAGTATTGGCTCACCTTATTTATAAGGGATGCTGTATAGGCGACATGATAGTGGATGAATAAGGAATGTAATGAAGCAACTTGTCAGAACCAGATGATACATATTGTTTCTATGTACGAGATGATGAACTGCTGATTCAATTTACCAGTTGAAGTAATGAAAATAATCTACTGTGAAAATTCCTGAGTATGATTAAAACATTTTAGTTTGTTATCATTTTAGAGGTTCCTTGTTGGTTCGGCAAGGGACCACCGCCCCAACCAAGGTAAACCTCCATGTATATGATTTGTGTGATTGTGTGAATATTTCATAGTAGTGTGTTGTCAATGATTTTAAATCCATTTCAAGAGTTCAACATTAAGTCATTTGTTTTTGAATTGGTGTGAATAATCAGATGATAGATTGAATAGATATTTTCCTTTTCTAATATCGCAGTTTACCATTTAATTGTTTGAAGTGTGGGATTGTTAAGAAAATGATATTTTGAATTCATGATTGCAGTGTTTTCAGTATGTACATGAACCCGAAGACTTTATATCTCATCTTCATGTTCCATAATAAAGTCTTTCAATTATGTTGAACTGTTCCTTGTACTAAAGAAGGTTTGCTTGAATAGAACAAAGTGAGAATTGATTTCTGTTTCAAGAGTGACTAGAGTTGATTTTAATCATCGTTTTGATTACTACAGGAGACAAGATATTGAGTTCATCTCTCTAATTCATAAGCCTGGAATGAATGGACTTGTCACCTAAGAAGAATCCTTTGATTGATTGTTTTGCTTGAGAAGTTTTATTATCAATTTTCTCTTCTAAGTTTGAAGTTGTGAAGTATTATTAAGAACAGAGTGTTATGTTCTTAATTATTTCCTGCTTAAGCTATATACTACAGACATAGATAGGTTACATGTTCTCGGCACATATAGTGTAACAACTATTTTGATTATGAATCTCGAATTGACATATAAATGAGTGTAATATATTGAACATATTTATACACCAATACCTTAGCTCAAATATTTTTCCCATGAGGTAGTGCCTCCATTTCTTCAAGGTGTGTACTATTGATGCCAACTCCAAATCATGAGTGGCGTAGAGCCTTTCATGCTCTTTCAATTTTATGGATTCAAAACATACCACAAATCTGTTCTGACTAAGGACTCCACCAAGTCCTT
>ML778396.1:553535-563629 GCA_009831015.1 Picea engelmannii
TTTAATAACTTCAATCTTTTCATGGTCCACTACTATCCATTCTTCGGATATGATATGCCCCAAATAGTGAATTTGGTTATGATAAAATGAGCACTTGATCAATTTGGCATACAACTGGTGTTCTCTTAGCACTTGTAACACCATCCTCAAGTGATGCTCATGTTCTTCTCTTGAATTGGAATATAAAAGGATGTCATCCAAAAATACAATGAAAAACTTGTCTAAGTATTCCCATAAAACACCATTCATTAAGCACATGAAAACAACTAACACATTTGATAACCCAAATGACACTACTGTGAACTCATAATGACCGTACCTTGTTTTGAAGGCAGTCTTGCTGATGTCTTCATCTCTGATCCTTACTTGATGGTATCCATATCTAAGATGAATCTTTGAAAATATCCTTGCATCCTTTAACTTATCAAAGAGATCATCAATCCTTGACAAATGACACTTGTTCTTTATATTTACCTTGTTGTATTGTCTGAATCCAATACACAACCTCAATGTCCCATATTTCTTCTTCACAAATAAAACTAGGGCACCCCAAGGTGACACACTTAGGTGTATATACCCCTTATTCAGAAGCTCTTCAATCTGCATTTGCAACTCCTTTAGCTTTGGTGTACTCATCCTGTAGGGAGTCTTAGATACTGGAGCTGCTCCAGGCATTAAGTTTATAGAGAAATCAATATCTCTCTTTGGAGGTAATCCCGATATCTCCTTGAACACATCTTCAAAATATTTCAGGAATGCATAATCCTCAAGATTTGACACCTTATCCTTAGGCCCTTCCTCCATATGAGATGCAAATATTTGGAAGCCCTTCTTGTAACACTTCTTCAACTATATTGCTGAGATCTCTCAGACAGTAACTGCCCTAGGAATTCCTTGGAATGTTCTTGAGTTCCCTTCCTCGTTCAAGCAAGAAAATGCCTTGTAGTGGCAGTCTAAGACAACATGGTGTTGGTCCAACCAATCCATACCAATTATACAGTCATATGAACCCAAGGGAAGGATGTTCAAATATTCCTTGGTACTTAGCCCCTTCATGTCCACTGGACATGATTTAACCAACTCAACAACTTTTCTCTTGGCTCCTGTAGCCAGATGTACCAACCAATATTTCCCATGCTTGCTTCTTGGCAATTTCAACCTTTTGACAACTTTAGGATCTATGTAACTACGACTAGATCTTGAGTCTATTAAAATAGTAAAGGCATGGTTATTTCTCATACCTTCTACTTCAATCATGCATGATTGAAATTCTACTTGCTTGTTGTCTAGGGCTGCATAGATCCTTGGAACACTTCTACCCATGTCCTCCACTGTTTCAGCTTGTTGTACATTGTGGACAACTCTCACTTTATCACTTCTATGTAGACAATATCTATACATATGATCTCCTTTACAACCTCAACATCGAATGGGTGTCAGCTTTGGATTTTGTCCACCTACCTCAATCACTCTGGGCTCTCTAGGGGTTTGTTGTCCCTGAGAACTATTTCTAAAGAAGGGTGGTTTGTTCCCCTTCTTTCTCTGTTCCATATTGAATTTATTCTTGTCTTCCCAAGCTCTTTGGAAAGTATGTTTTCCCTTATGTTGATCATATAAGCAATTGGCCCTCCTTATGGTTTCCTCCAAAGTCTTGGGATCATCATACTGAATTTTATCATTGATGAAAGATGGCAACCCACTCAAGTATCTCTGGATCTTAACTATTTAATATTTGATGAAGGAGACATACTTCAACAATTCTAAAAATATCCTTTCATATTCATCAATGGTAATGTTGCCCAGCTTGAGTTCGAAGAACTCTTTCATCTTTTTGTCATAATACCTCTTGGTTAAGTATTTCTTCTCAAAATGCTTCTTAAATTCCCTCCAAGTCACATTTTTCTCTCTGATGTGCTTCACTTGCACAAGTTGATCCCACCACATGGATGTCTTTCCTTTAAGCTGGTAGATAGAAATTCTTCCTTCTGCGTGAGAAGAATAATTATGCAATTGGAAATATTTTCTCATGCCTAGCAGCCATGTCTCAACATCTTCATTCTTCTTGATCTCACCATCAAAAGTAGGAGGTTTGATATTATTTATTTCTCCCTTCAGTTCATCCACCCCAGAACTCTTATGCTTCCTGGAAGGGGATGGACTTGAGCTGCTATGCGCGCTCCTTTTGGATTTCCTTTGGGAGTTTTGGTGATGTCTTCTACCACTCCTTGATCTTCCTTTTTCCTCAGGGGTCCTGTGGCTTCTTGATTTGCTGGATCCACTCTCCTTATCCAATTTATTTTCAATTCTATCTAGCCTCTTCATTAACTTCACATTGAAGTCTTCCTTCTTCTCCTTGGCTTTCATAAGCCTTTCATTATCAACTTTGTGACTCTGGACATCTTTATGCAAATTTCTAATGGTCTCTACCATATCCATGTTATCATCCTTTCCTTCTCCATGTCCATTGGAGTTGGTTCCTTCCATACACAACTGGACATTCATCCCTCTAACTTCATCTTCTTGACTGTATACTATATGTGTATCATCAATCTCTCTACACTTTGTGTTGATCTAATCTAATCAATCTATTGTTAATTCTGTAAAATGTGCAGCCAATAGAATCTTGTCAGGCTAACTGACTCAACAATTTAATAAAAACATGAGCCATTTTATTTCAATAACCTATCAGACTTCTTTTCTTATTTAGGTGTAGGCCCCCGATACCCATTCGGGACCCCAAAAAATCCTTTTATAAGCCCCATTTTCATCCTTAAAACAAATAAATTTCAGGCACTAGCCCTTTTTCTTTGGCCCTCAATTGCATGTGACCAAGTGCTAGTAGATAGTCGCTTATCCGGAGCCTAGGGAACTTCGAGGCTTCGAAAATTCAAGCTTCGATGGTTTCTCCTTCTGCACATCACAAAACCCCCAAATGAGAAAACTCATTGTGCAGTATACCTTCAAGACCTTATTATAAGCGCCCTGCATTTAAGCTCATAACCAAAGGATTAAATCTCTTACCAGGTGCTACGACCACAATATTATGTGTGTTCCAGTCCCATTAGGGGAATTTTTTTTGATTTTTTGATCACCTTAAGATCGACAATCCTGAACGATTTCAAAACTTGAACATGCTCACAGTTTAACAACAACCCTTTCTTCTATAATGGAAAGATGTATGATGGAGTGGAAGTCAACGTCCATCGTTGATCTTCCTCCTAATGGAGATATACGATCTTGGTTGATTGGATGATGTGAAATAGATCCCTTGTTGATTTTCCTTTGTACTTCCACAATCGTTACCGTCCATTGATATATTCCTGGTAGATCCAACGATCATGATTAAATCATTGCTTATCTGGAATTTCCAAACTTCTAGGGTCCACTTAGTACAACTGTCATCAATTAAGGTGGTGACATGTGGTCCCACTGTTGAGTGACACGTGTCAGGTCACAATTGGTAAATAAGGCCTATCAAAGGTACAAAATAAAGTGACATGTGGAAGACATAGAATAATTCCACATCACTCTTGAATGATCTACGACTGAGAATCACTATGGGACTTTGGAGCTTCGGGGCTCCGGGACTTCAGAGGATTTCCCTATTGAAACACCACACAAACCCTAGACTTTCAAAGCTATGAATATGATGATATTTCGACACATGCCCTCAAACACGAACGATCCAGATTAACTCTGGAGTTCAGGACTTCATAGGATTTCCCTGTTGAAACACAACACAACCCCCAGACTTTCGAAACTCCGAACATTGGTTAATTTGCGGACACACATCCCTGGAAATTGGATGGTCTGGATTGGTTCCGGACTTTGGGACTTCGAGAATTCAGAGGATCTTCCTATTGAAACATCGCACGAACCCCATACTAATGAAACTCTAGATCCGACGGTTGTGAGGGGTCTGTCCCTTTCTGAACAAATCCAATGACCCAAATTTAATTTTTGTGGTTCCAAACCCATGGTTACCATAGTATCCTTTCTCTAATAACTTTCTCAAACTGCTATACCTCTTGAGCTTTCCAATAACACCCAGGAGCTCTCTCAACACCGCTCTGGCACTCTATACATCAATTCATTGTGAAATTTTAACTCCAAATTCCACATTCGTGGCCCATACAGGTTCAGTGCTGAAACCATGGGCTTTGATACCAATTTGTAACACCCCCAACCACCCAGGCCAAGGCATCCTACCCTAATTCTGCTTCGTTTGAGCTCTGATACCAATTTGTAATGTCCCCCGACCACCCAGGCTGGGGACATGCTACCACAATACTGTTGCGTTCAAGCTCTTTGCCATCTGCTAGGAAATGCCACTTGAACTAAAATATTCTCACTCTGTTTCTGATGGTCAGAACTGTCCATGCCCAGGTATAGACCTACAAGGATATGGCATACAGAGGTCTTTGTGGAAAATCATACATATAAATTCAATAAGAAAATGCATTCTAATAATACACAATTTAATGCGGAAATCACAACCATTTTCTACAAACAACTCACACATGCAACATTATAATTATCAAGACATGCACATGATACATAGCATAAAAATTAACATAGAAATGGTACTTATATTTTTATGAAGGTCACCAACTGCGTGCAAAACTTCCACAGACCTCCTAGCCTTAGACCACGGTGCTCATCACTCTCAATAGTGGGTCACCCCCGAGCTGGGACTAAACTCCACCCGAGTAAAGGGAATCCTAGGCTAGGATGAGGTTACAAAGTCTCAAGGAAGGATTCTATCATCAGGAGTCCACTCACATCCACAAATTATTGTCCCTCATTCCCCACATGCCTATCCCACCCTAGGGAGTGTGCCCCTTCTCTGCTCGACAGTCTTTCGATTGCCCCACTCCCCTTCCAAGGATTCAAAGACATGCCAGACATGAAGTCTCAGAGAACTATGACTGCCATGAGACTCCCTCTGGGAAAATCACTTCCCCAAAAACCTCTCTCACCTGGAGAGAGTTTCTCACAGGCCTGACAACCTGCTTCTTTAGTCCAGCTCCCAGACCAATCTAGTCTAGGCAATCAAAAAAAAAAATCGGGTATGGATTTGGTAAGAACAGTAAACCACACCAGTCTAGAGAAAAATGTGGGAAACAACAACAATTGGCTAAGGACAATCGAGCTTAGGAAAAAAACAGACGTGTTATGTTACACAAAGAAGTACAAGTTAGTTTCATGGGTTGCATGTTACAGAGCTTGCATGAAAGTTGCATAGGTCAACAATGGAGGTAGTGGATGTTGTGTGAATGCTCAGTCCGAGTGCGTGAGTGTGTGCCTTAGGTGCATGGCAATAATGGTTGACTAACTCCCACAATGAATGATTTCACCACATAAATATTCATGTGCCAAGATTGACACATGGCTCTCTTGGGAGCTCGTTCTTCCCCACTTGGAGTTCGTTCCTTTCCCAAAGGAACTTAGGATAACAATGTTTATTTCCCAAAAATTAGTCTTTAGGAAAATATATTATAATATTCCCTTGGGGTTAAGCCCTCAAGCTTAGCCCTTTTTTCCTAGCCTCTTATCCCCTTTCCCTTTCCCTTCTCAGTGGAGCTTAGTCCCCCATAACTCTTTCTTCGTGGTCGGTCTACAAACAACGATGTATTTTTATTAATGATCTTCATAATTACATATACAAAAACAGGCTCACTGGCCCTAGCATCTAGGATCTCTGACCTAATATTCACATAAGCTTCCCAGTTTATAAACACTTGGCTCACCATCCTATAAATACAATTACAATTCAGCAGGGGATTGACCTTGGGGTATTACAAGAAGTATTCACTAGAAAAAAACCAGAAGTCAGCCACTTGAGGATATTTGGCTGCCCAATGCACATACATGTTCCCAAGGAAAAGAGAACCAAGCTAAAGCCTCTAGGAAAGAATGATACCTTCATTGGATATAGTGTGACTTCAAAGGATTATAGAATATACATCCCTAGACAAAGACAAATTGAGATTAGCAGGGATGCCACCTTTGATGAAGAAGCAACCTTCAAGAAATCTAGAGAGTCTCACATGGATGAGGATATAGAGGAGAAAGAGGCTCCAAAGTATGCAATTATGATTGAATCTACTTCAGAAGAACATATCCCAAAAGATCAAAATGAGACAATAGAGCCAGAGATACTAGTAGATCCACCCAAAGAGGTTATATTTACCAAGAAGAGACCAACATGGCTCTGGAACACTTTGTAGGAAGCATAAAAACATGCATCTCCCAATGGATCCTTCAGAGAGAGAAAGATACCACACAAGTTTTCCATCTATGTGGTGTTGATGACTAAGATCATTGATTCAAAACCTTCCACTTATGAGGAAGCTGCAAAACAACAAGTATGGAAGGATGCTATGATGGAAGAGTACCAATCCATCATGAAGAATGATGTGTGGGAAGTGGTTCCAAGACCAGAAGGAATTCAATAGTGACTTCCAAGTGGATCTACAAGATGAAGCATGTTGCATATGGAAACATAGAGAAGTACAAAGCTATATTTGTGGCTAGAGGATTGTCCCAGAAAGAGGGAGAAGATTATGACGAGACATTTTCTTCAGTAGCGAGGTACACTTCTATTAGATTTATTATTTCTATTCTTCTATTATGGGTTGGAAATTACACCAGATGGATGTAAATACTACTTTCTTGAATGGTGTAATTGAATAAGAAGTGTACATAGAGAAACCAAAAGGTTTTTCAATCCATGGAAAGGAGTCCCATGTTTGCAAATTGAAGAAATATTTGTACGAGCTTAAGCAGGAACCCAGGGCATTTTATTCCAGAATAAACAATTATTTGATGAGATTGGGGTTTACCAAGAGCGATGAAGATCCCAAAATTTAATACAAGGTTGAAGATGGTTTACCCTTGATATTGGTACTATATGTGGATGACCTATTTCTCACAGGGGATGACAAGATCATAGATGGGTGAAAGATGAAGCTCACTTTATAGTTCAAAATTAAGGATTTGGGGTTGATGCACTATTTCTTGGGATTAGAGGTGTGGCAAAGACCAAATGAGATCTTCCTTAGCCAAGGAAAGTAAATAATTGAGATCTTGCAGAGATTTGGGATGATGGACTGCAAGTCCATGACCACACCTATGGTTACGAATCTGAAGCTCTTGAGTGATTCTTATTTATATTTGGTTGATCCCACGATGTACATACATTTGATCAGATCCTTGATGTACCTGGTTAACACCAAATTGAATATATGCTTTGTAGTGAACACAACGAGTCAATACATGGTTGAGCCTAGACATGTACATTTGGTAGCATCAAAGCATGTATTGAGGTACCTGCATGGTACAGTTGGATATGGACTCAAATATGTCTTGGACAATGAAGTAAAACTGCAAGGCTATACAGACTCTGACTGGGCGGGGAGTGCAATGGACAAGAAAATCACTCCAGGATGTTGCTTCAATTTGGGATTAGGTATGATGTCATGGTTGAACAAAAAATGGTTGTCAGTGGCACTCAATACAACAAAGCCAGAATATATAGAATCCAATGTTGCAAGTCGTGAAGCAATGTGGCTTCAGAAGTTACTTGCAGGGTTATTTGATCTAGAGTTGGAGCCAACTTTGATATACTGTGATAATCAAAGTTGTGTGAAGCTTTTAGAGAATCTAGTGCTTCACAAAAAGTCAAAGCATATAGAGATCAAACACCATTTCATTCAAGACATGGTGTAGAAAGGAGCAGTAGAACTCTGATACATATCCATAGATTAACATACATTCTCACCAAGCCTCTGTCTAAAGTGAAGTATGAGTGCTTCATAGACAAGCTTGGCGTGATGCAAAATGTCCTCCCTCATTGAGAGGGAGTTGTGATGTTTCTCCTATAGCGAGTAGACACTCTCCCTCTGACCAAGGGATTCCTAGATCAATCATGTGAAGTGACTGAGGGAGTAATGAGTGTCCTAGTAAAAATCTTACCTAGTCCATGTGAAGTGGATATGTGTGATTAGAAATTGTAGCGTGGTCTTGGCTACACCATGTGAAGTGGATATGTGTGATTGGGACCATGGCGTAGCCTTTCCTAAGACATGTGAAGTGGCTAGGTGTGAATGAGGCTATGGTGGTAGTCTTTCCCATACCATGTGAAGTGGATGGGTGTGATTGGGACTACTAGGAGAGGAGAAACATCATAGATACTTGTAGCGTATCCTTGAGACTATGATGGTAGTATTTCCCATGCCATGTGAAGTGGATGGGTGTGATTGAGACAACTAGAGGAGAACATCATGGAAGAATACCTCCCTCGCTAAGAGGGGGTGTTGATGTTTTGTAGTAGTGAGAGGTATTCCCTCTTGGACAACTTTTTTTAGAGAGGAAGATTCCAAGAAGTTAAAGGAAGACCATTGAATAGTTGAAGAATACCCCAAAAGAGAAGTCAGCCCCACAGGAAAATAGTAAAGTGAAAATAGAATTTCTAGGAAGAGAAGTCGGCTCCAGTAAAGTGACTTGAAGACTATAAATAAATGGAGACTCCTTTCAATTTGACACACATTCACTTAGCCCCTCAACCAATGCACAAGTCTTGTAGCAATTACAGTAGCATTTCCAACAAATTATTCAAGGAACATCTTAGCAGTTGTTTTTGGTGATACACTATATTTGTTCATTGTTGCTTAGTTGTCTACCCTCGATATGGTTTGATAAGAAGAAGAGATAAGTACTTGTTATTAGGGTTTATTCATTACTGGTTTTGATCTTGTGAATAAATCTTGATCATGGTTGTATTGTGTTATCAGAAACATTCTCTCTAAGAAAAGTTGGTCAGGTTTTTCCCCAAGTTTGGGGTTTTCCCAGGACAAATCTTTGTGTCTTTTTGTGCTTGTCTATTTGCTTCTAGATCCTGCTTATATTTTCAGTATATGTTTGTTGAATGTTAAAGGAAGATCAAAATACTTTTGTAAATCTATTTCTACTGAAAATTTAAGAAAATCTAACAGTGGAGTCAAGTAACGATGAGAAAACAAGTGTGGTTAGGGCTTGTTGGGCACCTCATTTTGATTTTGATAGAGGACATATTATGGTTGGAGGGAAGGACATGGTGGCACATACTTAGTAGACACAAAATATATGAGTCACACTACCCGAGTTAAATACTGTTAGCAACATCAAAGAGCATCGTTCATAGAGGGAGAGAAGAAACACAATATCAAGAGGGATTCCAGGTGATTGAGGAGCTGAGTGAAAAAGGAGTGAAGACATCTTGATGAAGTAGAAGTAGATATCAGCTGGTTCATAAATAAGGAACTGTAATTAGGCTAATGATTTCTTGATTTTGAATGTACTTTCCCACCTTTGGGTGCATAAATATAAATGTAAAGGTCTTGACTTGTCAAAAGGGTTGATTCTCTATTTGCATTGTATAATTAACTATCTATTGAATGCATGCCAATTATTTGTTGATTAGTAGATTGATTCTTTGAGTTATGAATTATGCTCTTATTGCTTTCTCATGTTTGGAGAACTATTTTGTAATGATGTATTGAGTTATTTTGGAGATGAATGGAATGAGACCCTCATTTCAAATTTTGGTTGTCTTTACATTGTACGATGATGACATATTTTACCATTGTTTATTATCTATGATGCCAGATAATAATGATTTGATTGCACAAATATTGCGTTCTTTGATTAGGAGGATGGTTCATGTTATGATAATCCTTAATCATTGAATAGATAGAAAATGGTTGCGGTCTGAGGGTTAGATGCATGTATAATAGTTAATGTTGAAGTATGAGTATGAGGATGAGAATTAGTTGTGATAGTCAGACTGCATGAGCCTATAAAACTTAAGTTTTTCCATAGTGATTTGGGTGAGACCTCCTTCATGGGGACTAAAAATGCTAGTGCCTACTGCAAAATACCCTCTTTATTGGACACTGATGTGGACCTTGGTCTAAAATCAAAATCAAGCCAACAATTATCAATCAAGGTCCTATGATATGTCACACTTCCAAGAGACATCGTCCTCATAGTGCCACAAAGATCACCATGCATTATTTCGAGTTTATTCTCACCTCCATTGACTCCTAACAAAT
>ML778396.1:580521-633429 GCA_009831015.1 Picea engelmannii
AGTCAACTAGTCTTCAGTTAACTGACTGAACAAAGAGTAGTGAGTTGGTGATGATCCCAATGTTCCATGGTGACAAAACCAATGCAACATCTAAACTCAACTCAACTAGTCAAACTGAAGTGTCAACTGAAAGAGAATATTCTACGGGTGGAATATTTTCCCCTAAAATATAGGAGACTGGATAATGACTAATTATGACTAATAAACAAAGAATAACCTTAGGAAAAATAAATCCTAGGTGTGTGAAATAACTCCAACAGTCGTAACTATAACAAAACATATACAATATATAAAACTAAAATTTATACCAAGAAATAAGCCCCCCCTTTTCTTCTCGCTAGTAGTGATAAATCCACTTAGTCTCGATACTAGGGTTTAATATATTATATATCAAAGCATTCAAAATGTTTATAAGATTTCCTTAGATTCATATTAGCATTATGGATTTCTCAAAGTGGGTATGCTTATTTTCTTTCATTTGACATGAAGGGCCAAGTAAAAATAAAATACAATGATTGTAAACAACTAAGAAAAATATATTGTTATACATATATAATTTGTAGTTATCACATTTTTGTTTTCAATTTGGTGCTCAATTTTAATAGGCAATAAACCAAAACATATAAAAAAATAAAAAAACTATGAAATTTTACATTTTGTCGCACTTTGAAAAAGCATGCGGGAATACCTTATAATAAAATATGTAAATATTGAAAGTATTAGTGTGCCGCATTAATACATTGTGGTAAAGCAATGAAAGGCGAAAAATGGAACGTAAGGATACAACAAGATAGATGTGGGCCTTGTAATTAATTTGCAACACACATCGTAACACATCATAATATCTAACTTGCAACAACACAAAGAAAAGTATTTAGGAATTACAATCAATTAAGAACAAGTGTTAACTAGTATGCAAATGAGGTAAATGTAGACTTTTTTGAAGTTAACTCTCGTTCAAACATCATCATTAACATAAAGTATTGAATTTCATTCAAGGAACACTAATACATGGCTCAATATAATCTATATAAAATAGAACATTTCATGAATTAAAGGGATGAAATACCCATCCACGAACATTCATCAAAAGAATAATTGAAGAGTCAAGGAAAGTTGTTCAAGCTTCAAACATTACAAGTTTCCATATATTAGAAATCATATGAGTGGGTTCAAAGATCCTCTATATAATCTCAAACATTAATTTAAATTTCTTATATATTAAATATTTTTATACACAGTTCTTTATCTTTAACATCCAAAGTGAATAATTTTCATTGTTGCATTCAATGCAGTTTTTTAGTTAATGTCATATCGCACTAAATAATTAATATTGACGATATTTCATTAGAAATATAGAAATCAAACAACACATTAATGAAATAGAACAAAGGTGGTTTGTTACAAACTGAAATTGATAAGTGAAGTTTGATGATGATATTTATAATGAAGAATATGTTTCTTCACTTCCACAAAACTATTTTACAACTACTCAATGCTAGGAGAGTGGTTTATGTTGGCTCCTCCCAAGGATCTGATCATAAATATGTTATTGAAGTTCTTTAGAACTAGTCAAATAACAAAAAGATAACAATTTAACACAATGGCTCTTGTAAATTAGCTTTGAGTGTGATTTATAGAATACTTTCTTAATGCACATGCTCACTACAATTTTAGGTAACATTCAATATTTTTCTCATTTAAATTAATCTAGAAATAAAAATATTTGTTAATCACCATGATTTAAAAAACTATTATGTACTATTGGCAGAAATAATTTTCCATGACAATTTCAAAACAGGAGGTTGGAATGCAACCAAAATTTCTAAGGTCATTGACAATATCATGCACCATAGTAGAACTACATGTACATGTTAAACATGAATGATATTAGTTGCAAAAAGAACAATGGATTAAAGTTTACACATTTTCCCAATGGGAAAATGGAACACAAGTCTCCATAATTTGTTCTTAGCCCAAGGGTTTAGCTCAACGAGTAGTTTTCGGCGTTGCTAAGCATTTGGCTAGTTTCATGCCAAGAGGTGCCCAATTTGAATCCCCTTGAATTAAAGGAACTAGTCTATGTTGATGGGTTCAATAGGGATGCCATCCAAATGTTTGGAAGCACCCCTTTCATTTCCCCACGAGGTTTTTAATGGGAAAAAATTTGTTCATGGCCTTTTATCACCATTTTCCATCTCCTCAATTGACCTCTCTTCTCCTTGATTTCTAGCGATAGTATATGAACTATAACCAAATAACTACACTATAAAGATATAAAATTAGGCACAAAATATCTAGAAAAAATGTAATCAATGTTCTTTCTCACTTGTTAAAAAAAGGACCAATTATAACCATGTCACTAATTTGATAAGTAAAATCACCATCCTGATATAGTGCCAATAATTTGTTTTTGATTAGCATGTATCACATCATATAATAGGGCACATTCTTCATTACCAATGGGTACAATAACAACAAATACATCACCTATGCAATTTGAATGAAATGTAAATATACATACAAGCATTAAAATATATGTATTCAAAGGCATAGGTAAATTTCAATTAGACTATATACAATTTCTAGGTGCTGCATATCTTCCCTGAAAAATCCAAAAAATCGTTCATAATCAATAGAAGCCACAACCTTTTTAGTGTGCATCTCACACTATGTGGCATGTTGACATGACTCATTTAGAACAAGACAAACATATTTATATGGTTTCACAAATCCTTAGTTTTCACGTTGATCATCAGATTCCACTACATGAATGAAAACTCCACAAAAACATATTTACTTTCTCATTTCAATTGCATAAATGGCATGCATCTCCTTACTCCGAACAGAATATAAATCCCTCATGTCAAGGATAGTTTCACAAAATAAGGTATTGATCCATTCATATTTCCAAGTGCAACATTCCAATAGAACCTGCATCATAAACATGAGTACATCAAATTTTATTTTTTTAGTGTATACATACATATGAACAATTTACATAATTGTTCAACAAAGGTATATTACTTAAGCGTCGAGTGCACTGTGATTGAGAGTAGGCATGCCAATCCGATCTAATTTTGAATATGTGTTACCTATGAAGGTGTGAAATATTTGGAGTGTAGAATAATGATGGTCTCACCTCTTGAGAACTAGTAATTTGATTTTCTCGTTATTCATGTATTAGTTATTCTTAAGTTTATTTTGTTCCTTGCACATTGCAAAGAAGGAAGCAAAATTTGCCAAGGAGAAATCAAGAAAAGTTTAAATGTCGATGTCTTTTGATCAAAAGGCCAATTATGTACCTTCTCACTTCAGGGTAATAATGGTAATGGATGGTTGTTTAAAGAAAGATTGAAAACAATGTCCAAAGAGGTGGGTAGGGTATATGTGCTTTGTTATTCTAATCACAAAGATAAACCTAAATTCTATAAAATCATTGCTACCCCTTACATAATTCAACAACCATAATTGACAATTATTGGGACTATCCATATTTCTCAGGAGCCCCTTACGTAGGAAGTAGGAACAATATACAAATCAGACAAGGCGTGGATCCTCCTTAAGCATGGATGGAATATTAATTAGCCATTGTTTTCACACAAGCACTCATGTAGCAAGCATCTAAGAATATTTAGGGATTTGCAATATGGTTGGAACAATTAGTTGGAAGGACGAGAGCTTATTGGAAGGACTAGAATTGAGGGGCTTCAAAACAATTTCAACTCATCTTTAGCTTATTTGAGCGATCCAATAAGATGATTGATTGGGTTACATTTGAGGTCTATCTCAAAGTTCTTAGTGCGTGTTTCAAGGTACGTTTTCAACTTTGTTTCAAAGTGTTTTATCTAGGTAATGGATTTTTATGTGGTCAATGAACAATAGAATAACAAAAACAATTATAAATAACAATAAAATAAGTATTGAATTTGAGCTTGAATTTACACACTATTTTCTCTTATATGCACAATAGCCTTGCATGTTCATGATTTTCATGGCTTAAATGCAATTTGCACCTGCTAACCATTAGGTTTTCTTTATTTACAAAGTATTAGTGTTACTAGTGTTCTTTTACTTCATTACCATTAACATATATATCATGTATTAAGCAGTAGCAACATAAACAAGAGACAAAAAGAACACAAGAGCTTTATCCTGGGAAAACCCCAAATGGGGAAAAAACCCAACAACCTTTCTTAGATAGATTTTGTTTACAAAGCAAGTCCAAACAGAAACTCCCTAACACAAAGGCTAGCTCAAACAAAAATACCACCACAACTGCAACACCAACACTATACCAAGATAGCGCACTTCCTCAAGGAGTAACACATAAGAGAGAGATACCAAAAGATTGAACAAGAAGAAACTGAGTCACTGTAGTTGTTGCATCACTTTCTCCAAACTTGCACCTTGCTTATTTGTAGTTGAGAGAGTGTGAGTGAGTGAACAAATGAGCTAACACGCCTCCTTATTTATAGTCTTCTTGTCCTTCTAGTTGGCCCGACTTCTCTTCTGGGAAGGTGTCTTTTCATTATTCTTTATTCTTCTGGGCCAAATTCTCTTTTGGGGTATTTCAACATTTGTCCAATGGATCTCTTGCTTCTGGAATCTTTTTTGCCTCTAAGAAAGGTCATCTAGGAGGGAAAGATCCTCCTGCAGCTACCAAACATCGACACTCCCTCTTAGCTAGGGAGGTATCTTTCACGATGTCTTCATCTAGTAGTCCACTGACTACTCTGCAATCAACTGGTAGCACACAACAACCACAATCCTATCGGTAGCTCGAATCATCTGTCACAGTCTCTACAATCAAGTAGCACACAACTACTCCTAATGTGAGCTGGTAGTCTCCATGGAAATCAACTAGTAGTGCACAACTACTACAATGACATTCGGTAGAACATGACTGTGTTGATCCATAGTAGTACAAAACTACTATCCAATGGTACATAACCACTCCAAGTAGCACACAACTACTATCTAGAGACACAAAGTCTCTCTCCTAAAATCACTTGATAACTACACAAGCTACCACCATGCAATCCAACAGTCTCTATAATTATGTAGCAATCAACTAGTAGCACACAACTACTACCATGCCATCAACCATAATCATAGTATGCAACCTCTATGACTATGCAACAATTAGCTAGTAGCACACAACTACTACAATGCCATCAGCCATAGTCAGGATCCAAATGACTATGCAAAAATCAGCTAGTAGCACACAACCACTACAATGCCATCAACCATAGTCATCCTATATGGCTATGCAACAATCGGCTAGTAGCACAAAACTACTACAATGCCATTAGCCATAGTCATACCTATGAGTATGCAACAATCAACTAGTACCACAGAGCTACTATAATGCCATCAACCATAATCATAGTTGGTGTCTCTATAACTATGCATCAATCAACTAGTAGCACACAACTACTACAATGCCATCAACCATAGTTATAGTCTCATCCAGTAGCACAAAGCTACTCTCATAGTCCTCACGACTATGCATGTGATGCTTCTTCTCTCATCAGGTTCAACAATGCATTACCCCCTCAGTCACATGATTGGTCTAGGGAACCCTTGGCTAGAGGGCTTAGTCGGCATAAGAAGAAACAACACACCTCCCTCTCAACGAGGGTGTACATTCTGCATCATGCAATCTTGTCTCTGGAGAACCTCAAGTCTTTTTCACTCCTAGTCAAATCAACATGACTAATAGGAGAAAGACTGTGCCTGGGCCATTCACCACTAGCCAAGTCAACATGACTAATCTTGTGAGTGAATGTATCATTCTCCCTTGGTCAAATCAGCATGACCAATCTGGGAGAATGTTTGCCCAATGCTACTCATATTTCCATCGCCTTGGACAAAGGCTTTGTGAGAATGTCCACAATCTGTTCATCTGTGGATGTGTATTGGAGCTTCACTGCTCCATATCCCAATCCTTTTGACTGGCTTCCTCCTCTATCATTGAAACAAGGGAATCCTCCCAGGAGGTCTCATATCTCTTTGAAGCCTCTAAATCTTTGATCTAGTTTCCTTCCTGTCAGTTCTGGAAGATGTCTCTCTCTCCTATCTGAATCTGAGGAGGAATACTTTCTTAATGAAAGTCTCTAAGAAACAGATTCTCTCTAAGATCAACCTCACCTTGAGTTTGCATGCTCCCTTTGAAGCTGGTACTTGGTGGGGTCGCCTGCCTCACCACTGGTAGAGCCATTTTCTCCTCCTCATGATATGGATCATACTTGCCACATATATGTATCCCCCTTTGCATCCTACAAAGTATCATGGGACTATGTTGGTCTCTTCTTGGTCACTGCAACGATTCTAGGTAGGCTCTTCTGGCTCTACTGACTCTTCATGATGATATGAAGAGTGATCAACTGAACCAGAGGGATCTGTACGGTAGTCTTCAGAGCCTTCTTTTATTTACAATCGATATCCATATGAGATGCTCTATATCCACAAAAGTACCCTTCTTTCCATAAGGTTCTAACTTCATCCTCTTCTCCTTTATTACATGGATGTGTACGATCATGTGCACAACTCTATGTCAGGATAGTCTGCTCCATGTCTCAGCTAGAGACCATCTAAATTGTTGCCTCTTGCAATCGTCATTGTATCTCCCTCTCAGAGATATTACCTGTGACCTGCATGGAACAAGAAACAAGAAAAACATCTCCATGGTAACCTCCATGAAATTTACAAGATAACCTGCCTAGAACAAGGTCAACAACCAAGAAAATCTCCTAGAGGATATCAATTTATCTTGTAAACAAGTGCATTATTAATATGAAAATTTACTTTAATGGTAGTCATACCAACAATAATCAAGTGTTACTAAACCAACAATAGCAATAATAGAATTATAAAGACTATTATTCTAGTTACAACACTTACTTAAGTTGCAACAATATAAAATATCAAACCTGATATGCAAACCTGGAGTTTAGCTGTTGTTTTCCCACTTGAGTTGTCTTCTATAGTTTCTTCTACTCCCCAGTCATGTGCTTGGAAGCACCACTGGATAAAATACAGACTCTTCATCCTTTGGCTTCTTCTCTTCAGCATCTGCTGCATGTGCATGGTGCTTGTTCTTTCTTTTTTCATGTCTAAGAGGACATTGTGAGACATAATGTTCCATCTCCTTGCAGTTGTAGCATCTGATCTTTGATGCATCCTTTTTATAACGTGGTCTCTTAGATTTCTTTGAACTACCTTATTCCCTTTCTTTCCTTTTCTTCACTTGAGTAACAAGGGATTTATTTTCATCATCATTTGTCTTATGTGACTTGGATATCAATCTGGATTCCTCTTGGGTACAGTTCGGTCATAGCTTGTTCAACTTGGGAAATTTGCTTCTGGCGCAAATCCCTTGAACAAATGGATCCCAAGAGGAGGGAAATCCATTGAGTGTAGTGGTCATGATTTCAGTGTCATCTACTGGATCTCCAATGGATGCTAACTGGTCCTTGATCTGTAAGAACTCATAAAATAGTTGGCTATTGTTTATGACTTGTTCATTGTCACGCTTCTGAGTTGATGCCTTAGAGTAAGCTTTCAACTGGTATTCTTACTTTAATAAAGTATGGTTAGGGCATCAAACATTTCCTTTGGTGTATTTAGTTCCGATACATTAGGTATCAGATGATCCTTTATTGAGTCTATCAAGATCCTCTTGGCCTTGACCTCATTCTTCTTGAACTTTGCTTTGGTGTCTTCTTCTTTTGGTTCTGGAAGCATTTGCTTGACATGATCCAATAACTCATTATCTTCTAGAATGAGGAGAACTTTGTGCTTCCAAGATTTGAAGTTATCTTCTCCATCTAATCTATCTTCAACTCTCATGTTGGTTGACATTTTTGTTGGTAGAAACCCTATCTCTGAAAAACTTTGATTTTTCAAACTTCACCAAACTGTAAACTAAGGGTTGCAGGGGGTGCGCTAGGGTAGGGTGCACTACTCTGTGTAAAGATGAGTCCCAACTCCTTTGGAACCAATGCTCAACAAGATTGACAAAGATATTATGGTGCAACAACAAGGTGTTGCTGCAAGTGATCTTCCTTCTAGTGTTCAAACTGTTCTGAAGGTAACCAACTCTGATACCATGTTAGATTTTCATTATTTACAGAGTATTAGTGTTCTTTTACTTCATTACAATTAACATATATATCATGTACTGAGAAGTAGCAACATAAACAAGAGACAAAAAGAACACAAGAGATTTATCCTGGGAAAACCCCAAATGGGGAAAAAACCCAACAACCTTTCTTAGATAGATTTTGTTCACAAAGCAAGTCCAAACAGATAAAACCTAGCACAAAGGCTAGCTCAACTAGAAATACCACCACAGTTGCAGCAACAACACTATACCAAGATAGCGCACTTCCTCAAGGAGTAACGCACAAGAGAGAGATACCAAAATATTGAACAAGAAGAAATTGAGTCATTGCGGTTGTTGTGTCACCTTCTCCAAACCTGCACCTTGCTTCTATGTCACCGAGAGAGTGAGAGTGAGTGAAAAAATGAGCTAAGGTGCCTCCTTATTTATAGTCTAATAATTTATGTGTGTTGGTTCTAGACTTAAAATCAAGGCTTAAACTCAATGTTTTCTTCTAAAATTTGGTGAGAAGGTAGAATAAGATGTCCTCTATAACATATCCAAATTTCAGTTGTTGATTCCAAGATATGAGAGAGCACTAGGAAAATTACCAAACCATGGTCTACGCACCAGAGATTGGAAAAACTTGAAACAAAACACACAAAA
Source organism: Picea engelmannii (assembly GCA_009831015.1). Classification (NCBI taxonomy): domain Eukaryota; kingdom Viridiplantae; phylum Streptophyta; class Pinopsida; order Pinales; family Pinaceae; genus Picea; species Picea engelmannii. The sequence continues at coordinate 589,295 of ML778396.1, forward strand.
AACTATTAAAAAAATTGGGTGTGCAGGATTGCCAAAACCCAAGGATGCTCTTGCATCAAACTCCCCTTGTTGAAAAATTTGAGCATCCTACTCAACATATCATGATTCAATAACTAAACTCTTTCTTTCTTCTCTTCGTCCTTACCTTTCACACTTCTATCTTCTTTCTTTTCCTCTTCCTTAACTCTAATCTTTTCTAATGTAGGAAACCACTCATACACACCTTCATCTCTCTCAATTATTTCACCTTCTCTTTCCTCATGTTCTACAAATTTAACATCGCTCTAAACTACTACAATTCAAGTTCAATGACACTTACTTCTTCAATGACACTTCTTCAATTATGTGTTTCATCTGCATGAATATATCATGTTCATCCTTTTCGTTTACTACTTTAGATGTACTTTGTTTCACATGGCCCTTGATCCCTCTTCTCCCGAGTCCTTGCATGTCTTCAATTTTCTTGACAACGTCTTCATTGTATTCAAGTGTAAAATATTTTCTTTTTGCAATCAACTCAAATACCACATCATCAAAATATATGAGTCACATTGTCTTCAATAATATTTTTTTTTTCTGTAATATCACTAATTTTCCACTCTGTTTTAATCTTCCCAATCTTGTAAGGTATTAGTATACAATCCTCAATAACACTCACTTTTTCTCCTAGCTTCTCTTGCTCTGAATTTCAACATATTGTACGTCTTGGGGACCCAACAAACCCATCAATAATGTCTTTAAAGCCACTTCATCTTATTTTATGCCAATCTTTTGTAATTTATCAACCACAGTCTTCTTTGTACCTTCCCTAAAGTCAACAAATATATTACAGATTTCAAGAAACCCCATCAAAAGTATTTACTCCTTAACATCTTTCAATTGCACCCATTTTAATGATACAACATATTTATGACCTACTTTTGGAATGATTCTAATCACATACTCAAAAAATGTAACATCTCCACTTCTCTTCTGCATTCTACTAATGCATCCCTTTTATGTTTCTGTTAGGGGACGGTCTCCATCAACATCCGAAAGAACCTCTCCATTCAACATCTTTCTTTACTTGACACATTCTTCTTTCTACAAATTACTAACAAGTTTGGTTGCATACATGCTTTCTTCATACACTCATTTCCTCCCTAGATCACTGTCTAGTAGCACTTTCCTCTCAACTTGTAAATCTATCTAGAAAATCTCTTCTACATCATATACTTTCATTCTAAAAATCTCCTTCAAAATGGACATTTCAAAACATTCACAGACTTATGGTTTTTCTCTTTATCAACTCTTATGACAATCTTATAAGGAATAACTACCAACTTCTCATCTTGGTTCTTCATTTCTTCTAATATTTCAATTACTTTCAATACATAACAAAAAAAAAACATACCTTTACTTTCCATAACCATTTCTTTAAAATTCTAGATCTTGTTATTGATTCGGCTTCTTTTGCCCATCTACAACTTATCACATCTTAAGAATGCTTGACTCTTCAATTTGAAACAATTCTTCTTCAATTTCTGGAACTTTAAAATCTTTAAGTCTTTAAAATATTGGTGTATGTCTGTTATCGCACAAGTTGTAGGTTGGGGAAAGCCCGACCCAACCACCAAGATGTGACAACTTAGAGAGAATCTACCCAAGATGGCAGGTGTTCCTGTCACTTTAGAGGTGAGGTAGTCACCTCAAGGGGGGAATCCCGGTGACCCTAGGAGGGAATTGAGATGGAAAATGAGATGTATGGATGGATGCCCCTAAAGGTCAATTCTAAATGGTAGAGGGAACTTGGAAATGAGACTTGGGAAAGGTTTATGGTTGCCAATGCTTTGAGTGATCTATTGAGAGAAGGATACCTGCCCGAGACACAATGAAAACCAAGTATACAATGCAATATGTTAGATGGACAAACAAGTTAATATTGTTGTACCTAATTTTTGTTGAATATTGAGTAGCTTCGAAAGATGTCCTTATTGTATTTGACCAAGACAAACCCTAAAAAATGTTATTATATTATATTAAGACGACCCTATTGTGCCTTGACAATTAAAAGTAAATTAAGTGGCGAAAAGAAACAGGTCGGCCTAGACCTAACTTAGGGAGGCCACACCACTATTTATAAGGGAGGTTATCACCTCGCTTGATTCACTCACTTATGAGCTCTGCAACAAGAGGAAAAGTGTGCAAGTCTTGGAGGAGAAGTTGTTGCAACTAGGGGTGACGTCACAGAGGGTTTTTGGTCTATCTCTTGGTATCTCTTGGTTAAGTGGTGCACTACTCTTCCTAGTGAAGGAGTAGAGAAGGATATTCTGCTTTGTTAGTTCTCTATTGAGATAGAAGCATTGTTCTTGGTTGGCTAATCTATATTGAGGAAGTTTGTTTGGTTTTCTCCCCCTAGAGGGTTTCCCATGATAATCTTTGTGTCTCTCTTGTTTATGTGATTATCTCTCTTTCAGTGATATTATATATATGTAGCTAATGTGCTAAATGATTAATGAAGAAGAACCATAAGTGCTAGTTGTATAAGTAAAATATCAACATGGTATCAGAGTAGGCATGAAAGAGACCAACTCATAGTTTATAAGAAGTGGCTAGCCTCAAGTACCCTCTCCAAAATCTAGTTTTCAATATTGCAGTTGCTGCAAAATTAGGGTTTATGCATAAACCCTAAAGGTGACATTTTCACTGTTTGAGAAGGATGTTTGATGCAGACCCCCTACCTCAGCAGGGTCCACTGACCTCCCGGTCTTTGGATTGTTCTTCTTCTAAGTCGAATTAGCTCCTTCGGGATCTTGCTAGAAACCTTCAAACAAATCCACAGGTCCCCCTTTTCTCCTCTGGCAAAGGCCTTCAACAAAATCTGTGCACGCGCCCTTTTCCTTTGGCGCTCTTCTCTCTGTTTTGACCCGACATACCTTTCGGGGTTTTCAGGGTTTTGGGGTTTCGGGACTCCTGTGAACGAATTCTCCCCAGTTCCTTGTCCTCTTGGACTTCCAGTCTTCGAAATGTCGAAAAAGGCACAATGCCTCAACTGGCTCCTCCCTTGGCCTTTCGGGTCTTCGTGTTTCGCAGTTTCGCGAGTCAGGACCCCCAAGCTCGATACTCCTGGCCTCTCAAGTACCCGGTACCCGGTATGCCGAAATGATGACCCACGATAATATGCCACCGGCTTTCCGCGATTCAGGGAATCACGATGTAAGGGCCCTTCCTTTCCCCTTTTGAACCTCCGGTGGTCGAAATGCCGAGATTCCCGATGCCTATTCTTTCGGGATTTCGCGTTTCGCGAAATCAGGATACATGAGATGTCCTATCTTCTTAGAACCTTCGGTCACCGAAAAGATGAAATGGCCTGACGCTCTCTCCTTTGAGATTTTGCGTTTCACAGAATTTGGATACAAAGGGTATCCCTGCTCCTTGGAGCCTCCGGTCGCCGAAAAGATGAAATGCCCAAATGTCGAAACACCGAAATGTAGTGGCGTTCAATCAACGGCTCACAGAAATCCCTGTGATTGACGGCTCATGCCGAATCATGATTTCGATATTTCGCGATTCGGGGTTTTGAAGGACAAGAGCCTCTGTCCTTCCACCTCCTGGTACCCGAAGTCCCGAAATGAACATCGAGAAACTCTCACCGCTAACCTCCTCGCAGCTCTACTTGATCTGATGGCCTGCGGGGTTTCGGTGTTCCCCCTCGAGGGTTCTCCACCGTCTGTTCAGATTTTCGAACTCTCCTTTTGAATCTATGCAGGGTTAAATCCTGTGCTCCTTCCTTCAATCGGACAGCCTGCGGGGATTTCCACCTCGATCCAACGCTCGACGACGTTCTTCCTCCTGATATTTTACTCGATTTCAACTTAGGGGATTTCTAAGTCTGTGAAGACTCGATCTTCGCTCCTTCCAGGGAATGGGTTCCTAGATCCCGATAAAACTTTCCAAAGCGTTATTCCTCCTGAGCCTTATCTGGTTCAGATTCCGGCTCCCGCGCACTCCTTGCGTCTGAGGGAGTTCAATAGCTCAGATTCACAGCGTTTTCTCTTTGGCTCGATGCACACCTTGCAGAGCTCCCAGTGAAGAGAAAAAAATTCCACAGCATTACTCCCTGGCTCGATGCACACCTTGTAGAGCTCCAAATGAAGAGAAATAATTGAAACTGCCAAAATCTCACAGTTCCATTTACTTGTTTATAAAACATAAAATAACAGGAAAATACCCACAGTCCAAGATCAACACATTTGGATCAATTTTCCATTCTGTTATATTCACAAGTGCCCAATGGTTACAGATTACATTCAAAATTCCAGTAACTCAAAAGCATTTTTTTCTCCTGCTACTCGCAGTTCTCTCTTACAACTAATTTTTCTCTGTATTCCAGCTCTCTTCTCACTGGGTGTGTCAACTTCTACATAACTCAAAAGATGGTTCTAGGGTTTCCCCTGGCTACTTGCCTACTCTAAATTTCATCCTACACTATCTAAGTCTAGTCGCATTCCAGAGCCGAAGTGGAAACTCCTGCTCTGTTTACAATTTCAAAAACTTGCTTCACAGGGTAAAATTTGGCATTGGTTCAAGCGTGCCTCAAAAAGTGAATTCTGGCGCTGAGTGGAGGCGGATCCTTAAATTTGTTGTAGCCTCCCACGTCGAAGTTTTGGAAGAACTCGCACGTGTTGAATGTTCCCCGCTCTATGCTCTTGACACAATGCTCATGCATCATACTCCCCTTGACAAAAATTTATGGACTCCTGTCCATGAGCTCCTCTACTGATTTTCCCCGCTTCTGGATAGCAACTTCATTTTTCCAACTGGAATCTTCGATTGGGTGTCCCTTCCATTTGACCAGATACTCAAAATAAGTCTTCCTCCTGGTCTTCTTGCCAATCCTCTGATCAACAATTTTCTCCATCTGCGGCTTTTCTGCTACAGGCGTCTGTTTCTCCCACTGAATCTTTCCTTGATCTTCTGACCCTTCTATGTCATCTTTCCTGTAAGGATATAGGTCTGAAACGTTGAATATGGGTGAAATGCCCACGCCATCTAGCAGTTCAATCTCATAGGTGTTTGCATCAAACTTCCTCAAGATCTTACAGGGTCCTATCTTCTTCATCTTCAATTTGTTACATGTTCCCCTAGGGAACCTTTCCTTTCTGAGATGTGATAAAACCTGATCCCCCACTTCAAATTGAAGTTCCCTGCGATGCTGATCAGCTCTGTGTTTGTATTTCTGATTAGAACTCTGTAATTGTTCTTTGGCCCGACCATGGAGTGTCTACATCTCAGCAGCAAAATCCTCTGCTCCAACACTTCTGATATCTCCCTATTCCAAGTCCCTTAACTAAGACACTCCCCTGGGTTGCATTCCATAGAGTATTTGGAATGGGATCCTTCTAGTGCTTCTGTTTGGTGAGTCATTGTATGCAAATTCTGCTTGTGGCAGAATCTGATCCCACTGGTTATGGTGTTCAGTAACCAGGATTATCAATAAGTTTCCCAAACTTCTATTTACCACCTCAGTCTTCCCATCTGTTTGAGGGTGATAAGTTGAGCTGAAGGACAAATCTGTCCCCATCTTCTTCCACAACGTCCTCCAAAAGTGACCAACAAATTTTGTGTCTCTGTCTGAGACAATGCTCCTGGGTAGGCCGTGAAGATTTGCAACATGTGTTGCATCGCTGGTCTTCTGGCATGGGATGAAATGTGCCATCTTTGAAAATCTATCCACCACCACAAATATGGAGTCAAATCCTCTTTGTGTTCTTGGCAATCCCAACACAAAATCCATGCTTATTGCATCCCAAGGCCTCTCTGGTATTGGCAATGGTTGATACAATCCAGTGTTCTGTCTTTTCCCCTTTGCATGTTGGCAGATTCTACATCTGTTCACCAACTTTATCACATCTGTTCTCATACCTGGCCAATAGTATGAGCTGCTCAACTATGCAAATGTTTTATCATGGCTGAAGTGTCCAGCCAATCCTCCACTATGCTTCTCCTTCAAAAAATTATCCCTCATTGAGCATCTTGGTATGCACAATTGATTTCCTCTGAACAACAATCCTTCTTGAACCATATACTCTATCCACTAACTTCTATCTCTCAGTACAGGACTTGTACATGCTTCGTAGGCCTCTTTGAAATCTGTATAATCACAATACATATCCTTAAGGTGTTCAAACCCCAAGGTCTTCACCTGGAATTCCTGCAGAATTAAACATCTCCTGCTTAACGCATCAACAACCTTGTTAGTATTCCCAGCAATATGTTTTATGACAAAATTAAAATTTTGCATAAATTCAACCCATTTTGCATGTCTCTGATTCATTTTTTCTTGTCGGGTTATGAATTGTAAAGCTTGGTTATCGCTGTACAAGACAAACTCTTGCGGGACAAGATAATGCCTCCATTTCTTCAATGCTTGAATTATGGCATAGAACTCCTTGTCATATGTGGAGTATTTCCTCTTAGTCTCATCCAACTTCTTGCTGGAATAGGCAACAGGTCGATTGCCTTGACTTAGAATTGCTCCTATTGCAACTCCACTTGTGTCACATCTTACCTGGAATGTCTTTTCAAAATTTGGCAAGACCAGAATTGGTCGTTCTGTTATCTTCTTCTTCAGTATATTGAATCTCTTTTCATCCTCCTCTGTCCATTTAAAATACTTGTGCGGCTTCTTCACTGTATCCATCATTGGTGCACAAATCCCACTGAAGTCTCTAATGAACTTTCTATAAAAACTTGCTAAACCATGAAAGCTCCTTACCTCGAACATGCTCCTTGGTGACGACCATTCTCTGATTGATTTCACCTTCTCTGGATCCATCTTCAGTTCATTCGAAGAGATCACGAAACCCAAATAAATGAGTTATGTCTTCATAAAAGAGGATTTCTTCAAATTGATCAGCAGCTTCTCCTGATGTAGCCTTCTCATTACTAGCGTTAGGTGCCTCAAATGCTCCTCTTTAGTCCTGCTAAAAACCGGTATATCGTCCAGATATACAACCATGAACTTGCCAATGAAATCTATTAGAATTTTATTCATCAGCCTCATAAAAGTGCTCGGGGCATTCGTTAAGACAAATGGTAAACTAGCCACTCATACAGACCTTCATTTGTCTTAAAGGTTGTTTTCCATTCATCACCTTCTCTCATCCTGATCTGGTGATATCCACTTTTCAGATCTATCTTAGAAAAGAAATTTGCTCCACTTAAGAAATCCATTAAGTCATCCATTCTCGGTAAAGGAAATTTGTACCTGATGGTGATCTTGTTGATGGCTCTCGAGTCTGTGCACATTCTCCATCCTCCATCTTTCTTTGGGCTTAACACAGTTGGTATTTTGCATGGGCTCAAACTTTCTCTGACTAAGCCCTTATCCAGCAACTCTTGGACTTGGTTCTTCGCCTCCTCATTTTCTCGAGGTGTTAATCTGTACGCTGCCTTGTTTGGCAGGCTTGCTCCTGGTATCAAGTCAATATGATGACTGATATTCCTGATGGGTGGCAATGAGTTTGGCAACTCATCTACCACTATATCCGCAAAATTATCCAGCAGCTCCTGAACTTCTTCAGGTAGGTCATTCACTGATGTACTTGTAAGGATGACTCTGGGCTTCCTCACCACAACGAATTTCATCTCCTCTTCTTCCATGACTTCTTTCAAGAGTTCCTTCCCGCTCATGAGAAGTATGCTTGTGTTGGTTTCCTCTTTCGCTCTCTTCTCCTCCATTGGCAACAACATATGCATTCTACCATTCTTCTCCAATGTGTATGTATTATTCCTTCCATCATGAATGACATTTCTGTCAAACTTCCATGGTCTTCCCAACAAAATGTGGCATACGTCCATGGGAATTACATCACATAGGATTTCATCTTTATATCCTCCTATTTTAATTTCAACCAGACATTGTTTAGCAATCGTTACTTGGTGTCCTTTTTGCAGCCATGAGACTTTGTATGGCTTTGGATGTGCAGTTGTCTTCAGCTCCAATTTCTCCACCATCTCTGTGGATACTAGATTGTCAGTGCTCCCACTGTCAATGATCACCTTGCATACTTTATCCTTAGTCTTGCAAGTTGTCCTGAAGAGACTGTTTCTCTGCACTGGCTTCTCAATTTCTGCCTTTGGTTTTAAGAGAACTTTTCTCAACATCAGGGATGCTCCATCCTCTGCTCCTTTTGCCTCAACATCTCTTCGATGTGCTTCTGAAATGTGGGCTTCTCCTCCTTCCTTCTTCTTCTCGGGACATTCCCAAGACATGTGCCCTATCTTTCCATAGTTATAGCACCTTACTCCTCCTTTGCCTCTTCCTCTAGAAGAGTTTCTTCCACCATTCTGTCTTCCTCATGAACTTCATCCTCATTTCGAATGATTGTGTGGCTTCTCAGCCTCGTCCTTAGACTGATGTGCTCTGTCACGGTTAAATCCCTTACTTTTGCTTGGGATCAAGCTCTTACCTCTTCCTCGTTGGTTCTATTTTCTGGCCAGCTTTTCCTCTGCCTTTAGTGCAAGCTAATACGCATCTTCCACAGTCCTCACTGACATCATGCTCAACTCATACTGGACTTCATATCTCAATCCATTTACATATCTGGCGACCTTTTCTTTGTCTCTCTTCCTTTTTCCAGTTCTGATGTTCAGCCTATAGAACTCCTCGGTATACTCCTTGACTGTCATTCCTTTCTACCTCAGGTTTTGTAGCTTCCTGAACAGATTGATCTGGTAGTCTTTGGGTATGAACTTAGACTTCAGTTTGGCTACCATCCTGTCCCAACTCTTTATCCTCTGTTTTCCTTTACCTCTCCTCTCAGCCTGCAGTTCATCCCACCATAGTGTTGCATGCCCTTTTATCCTGGTGACTACCTGCTTCACCTTCTTTTCCTCATCGACATCTTCATAGTCAAAGTGTTTGTCCATGGACCTAATCTAGTCCAACAGTTCTTCAGCATCTAGATTTCCCTCATACATGGGGACCTCTATCTTAGCTCTGCCTCCCAATCTGGCAACTGCTCTCAATAAACGTTCCTCTGCAACATCCTCTCCTGCAGCTTCTTCAACCTTAACCTCTTCACTTTCCGCATCACTGACATCCCCAACGTCAGGTGCTCTTCTCTGTGCTGCTTCCATTGCTTCCATTCGGGCGCGAAACTCTCACATCTCCCTTTCTACAGCACGGTTGGCTAAAGGCGGATCTCATATTCTTGGCGACATTGTGTTGACTGTCTGTCACACACAAAGTACTTCTCCAAGTTTTTTGTCTCCTTCTTTTTCCTCCTTCGCCTGAAATCTACAGACGAAAAATGCGCTCTGATACCACCTAATGCAGACCTCCTACCTCAGCAGGGTCCACTGACCTCCCGGTCTCTGGATCGTTCTTCTTCTGAGCCGAATTAGCTCCTTCGATCTCTTGCTAGAACCCTTCGAACAAATCCACATGTCCCCCTTTTCTCCTCTGGCAAAGGCCTTCAACAAAATCTGTGTGCACGCCCTTTTCCCTTGGTGCTCTTCTCTCTATTTTGACCCAACATACCTTTCGAGGTTTTCGAGGTTTTGGGTTTTTGGGACTCCTATGAATGAATTCTCCCTGGTTCATTGTCCTCTTGGAATTTCAGTCGCCGAAACGCTGAAAAGGCACAACGCCTCAACTAACTCCTCCCTTGGCCTTTCGGGTCTTCGCGTCTCACGGTTTCGCGAGTCGAGACCCCCAAGCTCCAGACTCCTGGCCTCTCGAGTACCTGGTACCCGGAATGCCGAAATGATGACCCATGATAATATGCCATCGGATTTTTGCAATTCGGGAAGTGCGATGTAAGGGCCCTTCCTTTCCCCTTTCGAATCTCCGGTGGCCGAAATGGAAAAATGCCGAGATTCCCGGCGCCTGTTCTTTCTGGATTTTGTGTTTCGCGAAATCAGGATGCACGAGATGTCCTTGCTTCTTAGAACCTCCGGTCACCAAAAAGATGAAATGGCCCGGTGCTCTCTCCTTCGGGATTTCGCGTTTCGCGGAATTTGGATACAAAGGGTATCCCTGCTCCTTGGAGCCTCCGGTCACCAAAAAGCCGAAATGCCCAAATGCTGAAATGCCGAAATGCTGTGGTGTTCAATCAATGGCTCATGGAAATCCCTGTGATCGATGGCTCACGTCGAATCGTGATTTCGCTATTTCGCGATTCGGGGTTCTGAAGAACAAGAGCCTATGTCCTTCCACCTCCTGGTGCCCGAAGTCCCGAAATGAACGTCGAGAAACTCTCGTCGCTAACCTCCTCGCAACTCTACCTGATCCGACGACCTGCAAGGTTTCAGTGTTCCCCCTCGAGGGTTCTGCACCGTCCATTCAGATTTCTGAACTCTCCTCATGGATCTATGCAGGGTTAAAGCCTGTGCTCCTTCCTTCAATCGGACGACCTGTGGGGATTTCCACCTCGATGCAACGCTCGACGACGTTCTTCCTCCTGAGCTTTTACTCGATTTTGACTTAGGGGATTTCTAAGTATGCGAAGACTCGGTCTTATCTCCTTCTAGGGAATGGGTTCCTGGATCTCGATAACACTTTCCGAAGCATTATTCCTCCTGATCCTTCTCTGGTTCAGACTCCGGCTCCCGTGCACTCCTTGCGTCTGAGGGAGTTCAATAGGTTAGATTCACAGCGTCTTCTCTCTGGCTTGATGCACACCTTGCAGAGCTCCCAGTGAAGAGAAAACAATTCCACAACGTTCCTCCCTGGCTCGATGCACACCTTGCAAAGCTCCAAATGAAGAGAAACAATTGAAACTACCAAAATCTCACAGTTCCATTTACTTGTTTATAAAACAGAAAATAACAGGAAAATACCCACAGTCCAAGCTCAACACATTTGGATCAATTTTCCATTCTGTTATATTCACAAGTGCCCAATGGCTACAGATTACATTCAAAATTAAAGTAACTCAAAATAATTTTTTTCTCCTGCTACTCGCAGTTCTCTCTTACAACTAATTTTTCTCTGTATTCCAGCTCTCCTCTCACTGGGTGTGTCAACTTCTACATAACTCAAAAGATGGTTCTAGGGTTTCCCCTGGCTACTTGCCTACTCCAAATTTCATCCTACACTATCTAAGTCCAGTCGCATTCCAGAGCCGAAGTGGAAACTCCTGCTCTGTTTACAATTTCAAAAGCTTGCTTCACAGGGTAAAATTCGGCACCAATTCAAGCGTGCCTCAAAAAGTGAATTCTGGCGCTGAGTGGAGGCGGATCCCGAAATCCGTTGTATCCACCCACGTCGAATTTTTGGAAGAACTCATACGTGTTGAATGTTCCCACCTCTATGCGCTTGACATGATGCTCATGCATCAATGTTGGAGAAAGTAACCACACCTAGGATCTCTCCCTAGGAGGGCGCATCTAGTCCCTGGATCAAAATTCTGAGAATTGAAAGTTGAAAAATTAGGGTTTCCTCATAAACCCTAAGTTTGGTTGCAGCTGCTGCAGATTTTTTGTGACATATTTCATCCTTGACTCAACAATCTCTCTGGTAAGGTCTAAAACCCTCATCTTGAAAAAGTTATTTGTTTACTTGTTCCAGGTAGGATGACTATCGGTACCAAGCTTGACGAAAAGCTTGAAGGAGTCAATGACTTCCAAGCATGGAAGTATAGAGTGATGCTCATTCTAGAAGATAATGACCTTGTAAGTTTTGTTGAACAAGATATTGAAGAGCCGAAGGAAGATGAGGCCAAAGCCATATATAATAAGGATCTGATCAAAGCTAAGAGGATTATTGTCGATTCCATCAAGAACTATTTGATTCCTCATGTCTCAACATTAAAAAACCCAAAGCAAATGATGAATGCCTTATCCCGTCTATTTGAAGGAAAGAACATCAATCGGAAAATGACCTTGAGGACACAACTCAATAATGTGAAGATGCAAAATTCAAAAACCATTCAATCTTACTTCACAAGAGTGTCCCAGATTAAAGAACAACCAGAAGCTATTGGAGACTCGGTCAAAGAAAATGAGATAACGATGACCACATTAAATGGTATTCCAAATTCTTGGGAATCCTTAATCCAAGGAATCTTCTCTAGAAGAAAGTTAACTAAGTTGAGCAGGTTGTGGGAAGATTGTACTCAAGAAGAAGCCAAATTAGAGGTAAGAAAGGAAAAGATAGAGAACAATGAATATCAAGTGCTAACAATTCATGCGAGAAAAGGAAAGAACAAGAAAGAAGTTCACTCTCACAAAAGATTTCAGAAGCCTCATAAAAGAAAAGATTCTCATAAAGATCTTTCAAGCTTCAGATGCTTCATTTTCCAGAAGATGGGACATATAGCAATAAATTATCCCCAAGCAAAATACCAAGATAAAACCAGGAAGTTTAAGAGGCATCATGCTCACTTCACAGGAGAAGATGAACCTGATCGGAAAAGAACAAAAGAAGATGATCTAGATGAACTATATCTTTTGTGATATAGGACTTAGAGCTTCCGAAGCACTTGATTCATATCAAGTGATATTGATAGCTATATCTCATTTCCTTCCACACTAAAACTTTAAGAAGTAAAAAAACAATAAATTTTTGTATCACGAGGGTCAAGTATAAGTTGTGAAGAAGTATCATCATTCATCCAGACATCATATAGATCAAAGAAAGCAGTCCAACAAATGCACACTCCAGGTATGCACCCTTCATATTTGATTTCAGTTTTAAGTTTATTAAACATTAGATTTTATGCATTTTTATCTTAGCTTGTTGGATCATTATCCTTGGTACGAGAATCCAACAAGGTCTCATTTAAAAATCAAGAAATAGTTTATGTGCTCAGGGGTGGCATATGTAAATGCATATGGTTGGGTGACAATGATGTGACATTGTCTATGGTAAAATGAGCACATTAGAATAGAACTCACAGTGTTTTGCAGTTTCCCGATGAGAAGACCTCGTTAATGGATAATGAATCCACCTTGACAGGAAGCATAATTCATTTGAAGTCTAACTCAACTTTTCATATTAAGACTTGGTATCCAACACCAAGTATATCCTACAGAGACTATGAGGTTATTGTATACTCAGAAGAAGTCAAGGCTCAAAGGGAGTAGGCATGACAATCCCTATATTTGAGATTGAGTTACCCCCAGTGCTAGATGGTGCAGATTGAACATTCTTCAAATCATCAGGAAAATTTAGTAGAGCCAGAAAGGCCTATCCAAAACCATTGCAACAATTAGGAAGAGACCAACATGGTCCAGTGACACTTTGCAAGATGAAAAGCCATATAACATTGACGAGCCATATCATATGGAGCAGATGGCTCCAAACATTATATAGAATCAGAGGGAGTCAAGCTTCAGAGGGAGCATGGAGACTAAGAGTGAGCCTGATCTCAGAGAGGATCAGATGGGAAAAAGATACATCTTTCGGGACTGACAGACAAATTCCATGAGTTGAGAAGACTAGATTGTAGCTTCAGAAACTTCTAGAAGATGTAAAATCTCCTGGGAATATTCCCTTGTTTCAGTGACATAGGAAGAAGCCAGTTAGAAGGACTAGGATATGGATTTTTCCTTGAGACCAGAAGGGAAGTTAGTGGTGACTTCCAAGATTGATATAGAAAATCAAGCATATTGTAGATAACTGTATAAATATTTACAAAGCCTAATTTGTATCCATAGGATTTTCCCAGCAAAAGGGAGAAGACTACGACGAGACACTTTCTCCAGTAATCAAAAGAAGTATTTATAGAACAACAATGATCCATTAAAATAGGTCGATGAAATGAGATTCAAAGGGAGCAAATTGTTATCGTGATGGAGTACAAGAACTACTCTAAGAGTTCAAAAGACACAGTGAGAATGGAGCAGTCATTCCCAGTTTCAGAAAAAGCAACTACAGGTGTAGAGTCCCAGTTCCAGAAGGAACAATAACAGGAGAGTAAAGGGCATACTCTTTGACAATGAGACATATAGTGCTTTGTAGAAAGAACATAGAGCCAACACATGATTGTGCATATTAAATTGCAGTTGAGTAAGTGTACCAGGTTGATACAATGTGATGTGAAGATTTGGTTTGAAGAACACAAAGACATATATATGTTTTGCAATGAAAGACATGTTCACTTGATTATGGAAAAACATGTGATGAGGTACCTAAAGGGTACAATCGATTATGGACCCAAATATATCTCAGATTATGAGATAAGATTTGCAAGGCTACACATATTCAGATTGGGAAGGAAGTGTCACAGACCGAAAAAGTACATCCAGATAATTCTTTAGTATGGGATTGACTGTGATCTTGTGACTGAATGAGAAGCAAACCTATATGGAACTAGGTTCCACAAAAGCATAGTACGTGGCAACATGGTCAGATTGTGGCGAAGCAGTGTAACTTCATAAATTGATCGCAATTTTTTTTGATCTGGAGTTGAAGGAAACCTATATCTTTTATGACAACCAACGTTGCATAAAGTTGTCAGTGAACCCTGTGAGTCATGACAAGTCCAAGCATATCGAGATCAAAGACCACTATGTCTGGCACATGGTACAAAAGGGAGCAGTAAGACTCCAATATATTGCCACCAACGAATAAGTAGAAAATGTGTTGACTAAGCCCCTGTCCATAATTTCAAGCTTAGAGTGATCTAGAAAGACTTCCCTAGTAGCAGGAAGTGATGTGTTCCCCAGTAGCAGGAACTGATGTATTCCATAGTAAAGGGAAGTGATATGATCCCCAGTATAGGGAAGTGATGTGATCCCCAATAGAGGGAGGTGATGTGATCCCTAGTAGAGGAAGGTGATGTGATTCCCAGTAGAGGGAAGTGATGAGCTACCCCAGCGCAGGTTGGTAACCCCAACGTAGGCTGGTACGCTACCCCAACACAGGTTGGTAACCCCAACGCAGGCTGGTACGCCCAACGTAGGTTGTTAACCCCAACAAAGGCTGGTACGCTACCCCAACACATGTTGGTAACCCCAACGCAGGCTGGTACGTTACCCCAACATAGGTTGGTAACCCCAACATACGTTGGTACGCTACCCCATCACAGGTTGGTATGCTAACCCAGTGTAGGTTGGTAACCCCAACACAGGATGGTATGCTACCCCAACGCAGGTTGGTGACCCCAACACAAGATGGTACACTATCCCAACACAGGTTCATAACCCCAATGCAGGCTGGTACGTTATTCCAGTGAAAGTGTAGAAACTTCATATGATATATAGATTCATGATTGACAATAAGACTATGGCCAAGTATGCAAAAGTGCGGAAGTAGTGATGTTGAACATGACAAGAAGAATACCTTCCTTGCTAAGATTGAGTGTTGAAGATTGAGTAGCTTCAGAAGATATCCTTATTGTATTTGACCAAGACAAACCCTACAAAATGTTATTATATTATATTAAGACGACCCTATTGTTCCTTTGTAAAAGTCATCCCTATTGTGCCTTGACAATTACATGTAATTTAATTGGGGAAAAGAGATAGGTCGGCCTAGACCTAATTTATGGAGGCCATACCACTATTTATAAGGGAGGCTAGTGCCTCAGTTGATTCACTCACTTATGAGCTCCGCAACAAGAGAAAAAGTGCGCAAGTCTTGGAGGAGAAGTTGTTGCAACTAGGGGTGATGTCAAGGAGAGTTTTTGGTCTATCTATTTCTATCTCTTGGTTAAGTGATGCACTACTCTTCCTAGTGAAGGAGTAGAGGAGGATCTTCCTCTTTGTTAGTTCTCTCTTGAGAGAATCACTTTTCTTGGTTGGCTAATCTATATTGAGGAATTTTGTTGGGTTTTCTCTCCCTAGAGGGTTTCCCGGGATAATCTTTGTGTCTCTCTTGTTTTTGTGATTGTCTCTCTTTCAGTGATCTTATATATATAGCTAATGTGCTAAATGATTAATGAAGAAGAACCATAACTGCTAGTTGTATAAGTAAAATATCAACAATTGTAGCAACAATCAATGATATATATCAACACATAAAATATAATAGGAGTTGCAAAAAAAGCGCTAAAGTCTAATTGAATGAGCAAGAGATAAGCTAGTAAAGACTAGTTTAACTCAACGATGATAGAGAAAGACTTTAGCACAAAAGAAAGGCTGTCACAAAAAGGCTTACTACAGTGATATTTATCATCCTTATGGTTGTAGCAAACCAAGCCTTATAACAGAAATTTCAACCAATGAAAATCACTTCAAACTGGCTCAAAAAGTGTGTTAGGGTTAGTAGTTTGTTAGGGCAAAGTTATAGCCAATTCCTAGGGTTAGTTTAGGATTTATCGAGGGTTATATTTCTGTAGCCATAATGGCTGTAGGTTAGTTTTGTGACAACAATAAGTTATAGTGGGTGAAAGAGGATGCCTTAATTAGGCAAGATAGCCTAGGGTTCAAGGAACAATGTCTAAGTGAGAGAACTTCAAAACATCAACTTTTCACGTTTACCAATGCAACATTTTATTTCTCTAATGCAACGACTAGTGCCTTTGATTATAGGTTAATGTGGTCATAAGAAAGATCTAGAGCTACTACCTCCTTGGGGGTATAAATCCTCTTATTTCCTAAGGCAAGTAACCTAGATAGGGTTTAAATCTAAGGGGTGTATATCCTTATACTTCCTTAGCAAACCCTTGCAAAACAACAATTCTATGCTTAAAATTATGGTTGGGATAAAGTAGGGGTCTATGCACTTATACTCCCTACCTATCCTTAGCAACAATCAACCATGAGATTGAATTACAAATGATAGCAAATAAGTAAAATACCTTACCAATCCAAATAGCAACAAGATAAACCATAAGATGTCAAGATAAACCACCACAATATCTAGAAAAAGACCTCCAAGAGATAGCGCATCATCATCATGTACTCCATAACCAAAGAAATCACCACACCATAGCACAAGAGAACAAAAAGATCCAATGTAGTGAAAATTTCAGTCCAATACTTCTCACAATGGGAGACTTATCATTCAAAATGAGATTTCATCATCTCCATTTATACAAAATGTTTATCACATAGTTTGTCCACATTAGCAAGGGTAAAACATAAGATAAGGGGTCCACAAACCTTATCTTACCCCTTGCAACAAAATAATATTAAACAATTCCTCTTAAAAATCACTTTTACACAAAAGAAACCCTAGAATAAGGTGACATAACCCCTTTAGGGGACGTTTTGGCACTTTGAAGAAGTCGTTGGAGTAGTAAATGCATGACTAGGCCTCCAAAGGTCACTTGCCACTCACCCACATCCTCTCTTGATGGTATTCAATCCTCCTTCCTTCAAAACATGCCACATTTCATCAAGTAACACCTTCACCACTAAACCTTAGCCCTCTAGGTGACGTCAAGCCTCCAAAATTGACGTTTTACCTCTCCTACGTAAAACATTTAGCATGTGAGGGATAGGTCATGTCATCCATGATGTATTCTAGGCCTCCAAAGGAAAGTCATTTTGATTTGGCATCTGGGCCCTTGGCATCCAACCTGTGGGCTTCAGACCCCATGGAAGCCCAAGCTGGGCTTGTTCCTTCAAAAGTGTCCACCAACTAGGTCCTGCAAAGATAAATAAGCACTCCCTCCAAGGATCTCAAGTCAAAATATCATGGTGAGTAAATCAAATCAATAAATGTGCCACCTAAGCATGTGCATCAAATATTACCCAGTCAAACAAGTAAGTGCTCAAAGACATTATGCAACTTGCCAAGCTTGGGTATGGGAGGCCCGACGAGGTGTCCTATTGGGTAAATATTTCCCTAGGTCAAGGAGTGTTTCCCAAGTGATCCCTCTCTAGGCCATGTGAAGTAGATGAAGTGGTTATGGATCAAGACTCACTAGGCATGAGGTTCATGACATACAAGGGGTTGTAGTGTCTCATTCATGGGTGCCTTTGTAGAGGGTGTGTGGAAACTTCATTTGCAATGCACTTTTTCTAAGCCCATCTTCTTGCCATTCTTTGTTTCTTTCATGTTTTAAGGAATGAGTTGAAGGCCACTGTCCTGGCATGCTGTCCAGGTAATGACAGTGTCACTCACAAATACCTCATGAAAAAGAGAAGGTTGGCTAGTGATGAGATCCTCTTTCTCTCAATTGTGTAACTAAGAGCCACTACCCTGGCTTGGTGACCAGATGATGGTAATGTCATACTGCTAGATATAGATGATCATGATAGGCTGACTCATGATAAGAACTCCTATCCTCCAACTAACCCCTTAAGCATTCATTGTCTTTTATTCTTGTAGGTCCCCCTTTTCTTACAGATAAGTGTTTCATTGCTTTCTCGGGGGATCCCTGGGTGAAGCATCTAGAAGGTTTATGTATATGCTTTTATATTTTTATCCAGCAAAAATCCCTCTGGGCCTTCATCCCCTTCTTCCCACGGAATGAGGGACAACCCCTTCTTGGGTCAGTACACCCTAAAATCCCAAGAGACAAGGAAATGGGGGTTTTAGGTGATGGAAATTGGTAAGTATGGTTGGGAATGGTACAATGGCTCTTCAAAGGAGTTCCTAGTAGAAAAACAACTCCCGAGGAAGACCACTTAATAGGTCACAATGTCAACCACCAAGGTGAAACGAGGCAAAAGACATAATGTCCAAGCATATGTCATGAAATCTAAAGCAGTATAAGATACAACATACTCAAAATGCCTCAAATATTGAAATGACGCTCACCATAATACCTGACTTGTACCTCATGGAGCAAGGCCCAATTCCTTTTGGAAGCCAGTTGGTGTGGTGGATGCACTGACAATGGATCAAATGTGGTGATGGAGCGGGCTTCTGTATGTGCAAGTGGACAATGTTGGTCACGTAGTCTCTCGACACTCCATATCTGCAACCTGAGGGCCTCAAGACCCAATCTACTTAGTTATCCCATAAAATGGGGATAATAATGCCTTCACTCAATTTCCATAACTCTTCTAGATCTAAAATTTAACAATGCTCAATAAAACTCATCAAAGGATGCATTCTATTTACTTCCTCTACTTCTTCTTTAGGAATACATTTTCTCTCTGAGCCTTCAACTTTTCCAAATCCATGACTTTCACTAGAATCGACCTTGGACATGTGCATCACTACACGTTTCCTCTAAACATGAAGACATAACATAACACTTGCTAAAGGAAACAACATGTTTTCTTCACAACTCCCTTCAACACGTTCATCTTCTATTCCTTTAGAGTCATTCTAGTCCTTTGTCTGATTCCTCTTCAACAATGCTTTTCTTAGCAAAGAAAAACAAAACTCTATTCTACTTCCTTCATTGCTGCCAACATATCTAATTTCATTTAAATATCTTCCTCCTTCTGAGCCATTCCTTTTGCACTTTATTTCTTGCATGCCATTCTTTCCTCTTGCATTCCACCCTCATACACAAGTAATCATCTAGTTTTTCAACAATGATCAAATCTCTGATTGATGTCCCTATCTCACATTCATCCATCAAATGTATTGTACAAACAAAATGTGTATCCTTCTTCAATTAATTATGAATTGACATCAAATCTTATTGGAAAATTGGACCATACCTTCCCCATTAATCAATTTCAAATTTGCACTATACCAAGAAAAAAAAAAAAAAAAAAAATTACAATTTCAAAATTACCTAGACAATATATCCATCCATGATCTTCATCAATATCCTTTATTTCTTCATCAATATCATGTTGTGTTGGATCATTCTACTTCCTCCCTGAATGGAACATGTATCAACATCTTCTTTACTTCTTAATTATTGTTGCACTAAATTAGAACCAATATTTCCTTTCACTCGTGTCTCTTCTTGAACACTATCTAAGAATCAGATTTAAAAATATTCATTACCTACCTCAAAAAAATATCATCAACACTATTTGTTTCAAGGAGTCTAGCTTTCAAACATCTTAATTCACAATTTCAACCTTCAACAATTTCAATTTGATCCATAACAACCATACCTATCTCGTCTTCTTCATTCAATTTCTCTAATTGGTTGTCTATTGTTTCTCCGTGGACTTCAATTATCCTTTGATCATTCACTAATTAGGTGTTCGTGGAATTTACCAACTTTCTTTTCCATGACATCTTCATAACCTTCAAATTGATCTTATTCAATATCTCTTTTGTTCTCGTCTCCTACTTGATTTATGGTTTCAATTCTTCCTTTGTCATCTCCAGCTTATGTATCAATAGTGTTATGGTACAAGTTGTAGGTTGTGCAAAGCCCGGCCCAACCAAGGAACAAGTACTAAAACTATGGAATCCTACACCCAATGTCACCTCGATGTAAGTCCCACACTTCAAGGGTGACTAGGTCACTCTAGGGAGGCAATCCCGGTGACCCTAGGGGGATTGAGACAGATATGTAAGGAAGTGGAAATGGAGCCCCTATAAGTCAAGTCTAAATGGAAAGGAAAGTAGGGAGAGATGTCTTGCAAGTTATGTAATGTTTTCCCCATAGGTATAGTGATTTTTCGGATGATTATACCTGCCCGAGACACAAGAAAGCACACCTTGCAAAAATATATGTTAGTCAGACTCAACAAGTTAAGCTTTCTGTCCCTAATTTGCAGAAGTATATGATAGTATAAATCAGCAAGAATAAGATACTCTAAGCTGCTCAATAAATTCTAAGGATCAAGTGTAAAATGCAAGAGAAAAACTAGCTTGACTAGCTAAACTCACAGTGAAAGAACTAGTACTCTTAGCATAAAAGATAAGGCTGTTGTAAACACTTGTCTGCAGAAAATATCAGTCTTATGGCTGTAACATTCAATGTATTACAGCGATAAAATCAGCCACTAGAATCCCCTCAAACTTTTCCAAAAAGTGCAGTAACACTAGGAGAGTATAGGTACAAACTTTGAGGCAAAACCAATGGTTGATAAGAGAGTTATTAAAGCAAGTATGTTATGGTTTCTGCAGCCCTAATGGCTGAAGATGAAAATTTGTAACAACATAAATAAGTATCCCTTAGATGAGGACGCCCTAGTGGCTGTGAGGTGCCCAAGGCACAAGGAAGAAAATCCACTTTTGCAAGAAGTAAAAAGACCGAAATTCATGTTTCCCAATGCAATAATTTATTTCTCGAATGCAACAATTTAATGACTAGTGCCTTTACTATTGGGTTAATGGAGTGACAAGGAGCTTAGAGGAGCTACCTCCTTGGGGGTGTAAGTCCTTTTACTTCCAAAGGCAAGTTTCTCTAAGCTAGGGTTTAAGCTAAGAGGGTGTATGCCCTATACTTCTCTTAGCAAACCCTTGTCAATGAATGAGATGAAGAAAAAATGGTGAAGACTATGGTGGGGGTGTATGCCCTTATACTTGAATAAAATGATAGAAAAAGAGTAAAAACCATACCAAGATCAAGAGAGATGCTAAGACAATCTACCATAAGAGCTATAAATTAACCTTCCAAGACTAGCGCATCACTTCTTTCATTAACCATTCACAACCATAGCCATACATAAGTGCACACGAGATAAAAGAGCTAAGGGGGCCGAAATTTCAGACCAAGTCCTCTCACAAGAGGAGAGTTGTGTTTTAAAATGAGATCGTATGATCTCTATTTATACAAAAATTAGCCAACATGACTTATCCATAAAATAAGAAGTAAAACACAAGATTAGGGGTCAACAACCCTAATTGTGCCCCCTTAACACAATAATATTAAACAATTCACTTAAAATTGCATCTTTTGCACAAATTAAACCCTCATCTAGAATGACATCACCCCTTTTGGGGACGTTTTTCCACTTTGAGGAGGTCATTGGTGTTGGAGAAGCATGGAAGGGCCTCCCAAGGCCATGTTTCAAGCATCCATATGATCTCGTCTCGATGGAAACTCTCTTCTCCTGAAAACATCCAAGTGCAATTGAGTGGCACCTCACCACCAAGCCCTAGCCCCCAATATCATAACGACATGCTCAAAAGTGGGATGCTTTTCCCCTCATGGGAAAATCATTTAGCAAGAAATGGGTGGGCTAGGTCATCCAAGTCATCATCAAGGGCGTTTAATTCATCTCTCTTTCATATGGCATGCAGGCCCCTAGCATCCAACCTGTGGTCTTGTAGCCCCATGGAAGCCCAAGCTAGGCTTGTTCTCCCAAAACTGTCCACCAGCTAGGTCCTACAAAAACAAATGGACACACCCTCCAAGGATCTCAAGTCATAACATCATGATAAGTGGATCAAGTCAATAAATAAGCCATCTAAGCATGTGCATGAAAGATTACTATATCAAACAATTAACAGCTCAAAGTCACTATGCAACTTGTCAAGCTTAAGTATGGGAGGGTTAGCGAGGTGTCCTATTGGGTAGATATTTCCCTAGGCCAATGAGAGCCTCCAAAAGGTCCCTCTCTAAGCCATGTAGAGTGTATGAGGTGGATGGGGTCAAGACTCAATGAGAATAGAGCTCATGACATACTAGGGGTCATAGTGTCTCATTCATGGGTGCCTTTGTAGAGGGTGTGTGGTACCTTTGTTCACAATGCACTTTTTCCAAGCCCATTATTTTCCTTTTATCTGTCTTTCTTTTATATTTTCTTTAGCACAAGGAGAGGTTGAAGGTCATTGCCCTAGAGTGGTGACCAGATGGTGGCAATGTCACCCACAAATGCCTAATGGAAATGAGAAGGTTGGCTCATGATGAGACCCCCTTTCTCTCAACCATGCAACTGAGAGTCACTGCCCTAGTTTGGTGACCAGATAATGACAGTGTCATACCACTAGACATCCATGGACATGATAGGTTGGCTCATGATGAGACCTCTTATCCTTCAATCTACCTTTTAGGGATTTAGTCTTTATATTATGGATCCCCTTTCTTTCAAAGATAAGTGTTTTATTTCTTTCTTGGGTGATCCTTGGGAGAAGCATCTGGAAGGTTCATATATGGCTTGTATCTTCTACCCAACACCAACCCCTCTAGGCCTTTAGCCCCTTCTTCCCATAGAATGAGAGACAACCCTTTCTTGGGTCAATACACCCTAAAATCCCAAGAGATAAGGAAACAAATTGGAATAATGATGGAAAATGGTAAGTATGGACGGGAACGATACAATGGCTCATTAAGGGATTTCCCAGTAGCAAACCCATTCCCAAAGAAGACCACTTACTAGGGAACAATGTCAACCACCAAGGTGAAGCAGGGAAAAAGGCATAATATCCAAGAACATATCATGAAATCTAGAGCAACCTAAGATACAACATAATCATGAAATCTAGAGCAACCTAAGATACAACATAATCAAATGGTTTAGGTATTGAAATGATTCTCACCATAATGTTGACTTGTACCTCATATAGAAAGGCCCATTGCCTTCCTGAAGCCAACTATGTGTGGTGGATGGCATCTGTAAACCTGTGACCATCTATGGTGGTGAGTGGGTTTTCCATCTTTGCAAAGTGTAATGTTGGTCATGTAGTCTCTCAACACTCCATATCTGCAACCTGAGGGCCTCGAGACATCATCTCCTTAGTTATCCACAAAATGGGGATAACATCTGGCTCCTACTTGGGGACATGTGCTCGTCGTAGAGTGCATGAGAACTGCAACATTTCGTGGTAGACCTGTGCCTGCAAGTAAACATCAAATTGTCAAGTGCAGGATGGCCTACTCGTCCTTGTTCTCATATGATCATATCAAAACGTACTAAACTAGAAAAGAAAATTTTGAAAAAATTCTAAACTAAGCATGAAATCAATATGCAAGTAGAGCATAATGAAAATGAAATGCATTTAAACTAGTATGAGCAATCAAAATGCAAATGCAGGGAATCAAAATGACTTACCTACTTACTTGGGGCCTTGGGCCCTAAAGATCACGTGCTAGATGATGTCAGGTGAAGTCATACAACCAATGCAACCATCTAATCCTCTAATCAAAGTATCTCCCCCTATGTTTAATCATATAATACAACAAAGATAAGTCAAGCACATAATAATCATGAGTATAAACACACATATAATCAATCATGATATAAAACTCATGAAGATGGGTGGGAGAGAGGAATTCCCGCTGGAAGGAGAAACCATCAGCCTGATCATCCTGCCTAAAAGTGTAGCCACAAGAATGATCAATCCATCTTTGAAGGGGGCTACTATATGTAGATGAAGGCTCATCTTCATCCATGCACAAAGACTCACTACTTGTCGAAGACTGAGAGGAAATGAGAGATCAAAATAATATTGCATGGTCTCTTGGAGAAGAGGGTAAGAGGTAAGGAACAGTCTCAAGTGTAGAAAAACACCGCCTGTTCCCCTGTGAATCTCCATGGAAACCCCCAAGATGAAAATACTTTTTCTTTGAAGAATGAATCTTTGACTGCTCTGAGGTGGCCACGTCTTGGTATTCCTCAAAATCCGAGCACAACGGTTGGAAGTCCTCATAAAACAAATATGCATCCTCCAAAGGGTGTGTACCAAAGGATGACTGAGGATCCCTTTGAGTATGTTGTGACAAGTCATCCTCGAAGGGGTGGAACAAATTTGTAACCATATCATCACCATGCTGCAAAGCATATGAATTATATATATATGAGGACCAATCCTATGATGATGAAAACTCAACCCCCTATGTCGAAGAGCCATTCTCAATGTCATAGATGGGATCTCTATCAATAATGAAACAACCCACATCCCATCTACATCTTCGAGCCTGTATGAAATCATCAATGTGTTCATCAATTATATCCAAGGGTTGTTCAATGAATTCATCTGCACCATAGGATTTGATCACTTCCTCACAAGACTGGATAACTTCGTTTTCTTCAAAAAAGAAAGTAGATAACAAAGTCTCATTCAAGCCTTCAACAAGAGAAACTTCATCGAGATCCTTTTGGAATTTTTCTTCATTTCCATAGTCATGGAATAAAGCATCATCAAAGTTCTCAAAAGGATTATAACTCATCATGTTCTCTTCTTGATGTGTAGGAGGAGCAAAGGTCTGTATGTCCTCATCAAGTGGGAGAGAAGATACTTCATCTTCATATGCACAAGGAGAACAAGCTTGGATGATATCATCTTTTTCAAGCGAGAGCAAGGACACCAATGTATCTTCATCTGGGTGTTGTATTTCATCTGGATCTTCATCATCCTCAAAAGGTTCAAAGAACTCACCATCTTTATCTTGATCTAAGATGATTTTATAGAGTTCCTCGGGCATGAAGAGTCGTTCATCATCACTTGGGAAGCCTTCTTGGTATCCATACTCCTCGGTTAGAGCATCGTATAATGAAAATGTTCCAAAATATGCAATGATCGCTTCCCAAGCGGAAATTTGGGTAGGCATTTTCTCATAATCTTCTATGATGGTGTCAAGCTCCTCTTTTCTTTGTTGACAAAACTTAACCAGAAAGTCCTTATTAGGGCAAAGTCTCATTATTTGTTCAAAAAACGCGAAATCTTCATCTCTTCTTCGCTTGAGATGTTCAAAATTTCCCTCATTGGTGTTGTCAACTTCTTGTTTTTCAACTGTCATTTCAATAAACTCTGGAAGAAGCATTCCTATCAAGCATTCAATAGGATCAAGGTCAAAACCTTCTCTTGAAAAGGCATCCTCCAAGTCTTGAACAATATCTTCAAGACTTTGAGCTTCTAGTCCCCATTTCTTAAGGAACTCTCTAATGAGGATCTTCAAAGAAGATATGCTCCTTGGCTTATAAGAATGTCTGATCCAATCTCTTTGTTCTCTTCCCAAGGATAGTAGAACAATCACAAGCTCACATCCTCATGTTGTGCGTTCAAAAATGAGATGGCTCTAACTAACTCAACAACATGTGGTATGGTTGACAATGGATTACCATCCAAGTTTGGGAGAAGGTTGAATTGGTTAATTGGGCACTTATTTGGATATTCATCAATAGCTTCGATATCCAACGCTTGCATGCTTCATGAAAGTACCACAGGGCCATGTTTCCATTACTTGGGGTAACACCTCAATGAACTTGCCAGATGAGCTCAAGGCTCATGAAAGGATGAAAATGGGAAAATAAAGGAAAACTGGGTTCTAGGAAGGTGGAGTCGCCAAATGAGCTTTAAGGTGAGCTCATCAAGAAGGGTGGAAATGGAAAGTCCCTTAGGTGGCACTAAAATGTTATGGCACAAGTTTTAGGTTGGGAAAATCCTGACCCAACCAAGGAACAAGTGATACAATTATGTAATCCTACACCCAATGTCACCTCGATGTAAGTTTCGCACTTCAAGGGTGACTAGGTCACTCTAGGGAGGTGATCTCGGTGACCCTAGGGGGATTGAGACGAATATGGAAGGAAGTGGAAATGGAGCCCCTACAAGTCAATTCTAAATGGAAAGGAAGGTAGGGAGAGATGCCTTGCAAGTTAGGTAATGGTTTCCCCACATGTATAGTGCTTTTTCGGATGATTGTACCTGCAGAGACACAAGAAAACACACCTTGCAATAGTATATGTTAGTCGGATCAGCAAGATAAGATTTTTGTACCTAATTTGCAGCAGTATATGACAGTGTAAATTAGAAAGAAGAAAATACTCTAAGTTGCGCAATAAATGCTAAGGATCAAGTGTAAAATGCAAGAGAAAAACTAGCAATTGACTAGCTAAACTCACGGTGAAAGAACTATTACTCTTAGCATAAAATATAAGGTTGTTGTAAACACTTGTCTGTAGCAAATATATCAGCCTTATGTCTGTAACAATCAATGTATTACAACGAGAAAATCAGCCACTAGAATCCCCTCAAACTTTGCCAAAAAGTGTGATAGGACTAGGAGAGTATAGGTACAAACTTTGAGGCAAAACCAATGGTTGATAAGAGAGTTGTTAAAGCAAGTATGTTAGGGTTTTTGCAGCCCCTAATGGCTGAAGATGCAAATTTGTACCAATAGAAATAAGTATCCCTTAGATGAGGATGCCCTAGTGATTGTGAGGTGCCCAAGGCACAAGGAAGACAATCCACTTTTGCAAGAAGTAAAAAGACCAAAATTCATCTTTCCCAATGCAATAATGTATTTCTCCAATGCAACAATTTAATGACTAGTGCCTCTACTATTGGGTTAATGGAGTCACAAGGAGCTTAGAAACGATACCTCCTTGGGTGTGTAAGCCCTTTTACTTCCCAAAACAAGTTTCTCTAAGCTAGGGTTTAAGCTAAGAGGGTATGCCCTTATACTTCTCTTAGCAAACCCTTGTCAATGAATGAGATGAAGCAAAATTGGTGAAGACTATGGTGCAGGTGTATGCCCTTATACTTTCCACCTAGATCCTAGCACAACAATACTTGACTTGAATAAAATGATAGCAAAAGAGTAAAAACCATACCAAGATCAAGAGAGATGCTAAGACAATCCACCAAAAGAGCTAGAAATTAACCTTCCAAAGCTAGCACATCACTTCTTCCATTAACCATTCACAATCATAGCCATACATAAGTGCACAAGAGATAAAAGAGCTAAGGGGGCCGAAATTTCAGACCAATTCCTCTCACAAGAGGAGAGTTGTGATTTAAAATGAGATCTTATGATCTCTATTTATACAAAAATTAGCCAACATGGCTTGTCCACAAAATAAGGAGTAAAACACAAGATTAGGGGTCAACAACCCTAGTCTTTCCCTCTTAACACAATAATATTAAACAATTCACTTAAAATTTCATCTTTTTCACAAATTAAACCCTAATCTAGGTTGATGTCACCCCTTTAGGGGACATTTTTCCACTTTGAGGAGGTCGTTGGTGTTGGAGAATCATGGAAGGGCCTCCCAAGTCCATGTTTCAAGCATCCAGATGATCTCATCTTGGTGGAAACCCTCTTCTCCTCGAAATGCCCAAGTGCAAATGAGTGGAAGCTCACCACCAAGCCCTAGCCCCCAATATCATGACAACATGCTCAAAAGTGGGACGTTTTTCCCCTCCCGGGAAAATCGTTTAGCAAACAATGGAGGGGCTAGGTCATCCAAGTCATCATCAAGGCCATCCAAGTCATCTCTCTCTCATCTGGCATGTGGGCCCCTGGCATCCAACCTGTGGGCTTGTAGCCCCTTGGAATCCCAAGCTAGGCTAGTTCTACCAAAATTGTCCACCAACTAGGTCCTGCAAAAACAAATGAACATGCCCTCCAAGGATATTAAGTCATAACATCATGATAAGTGGATCTAGTCAATAAATAAGCCATCTAAGCATGTGCATCAAAGATTACTATATCAAAAAATTAATAGCTCAAAGACATTATGCGACATGTCAAGCTTAAGTATGGGAGGGTTGATGAGGTGTCCTATTGAGTAGATATTTCCCTAGGTCAAGAAGAGCCTCCAAGAAGTTCCTCTCTTAGCCATGTAGAGTGTATGAGGTGGATGGGGTCAGGACTCAATGGGCATATGACTCATGACATAGTAGGGGTCGTAGTATCTCATTCATGGGTGCCTTTGTAGAGGGTGTGTGGTACCTTCATCCGCAATGCACTTTTTCCAAGCCCATTATTTGTCTTTTATCTTTCTTTCTTTTATATTTTCTTTAGCACAAGGAGAGGTTGAAGGTCACTTCCCTGGCATGGTGACCAGATGGTGGAAATGTCACCCACAAATGCCTAATGGAAATGAGAAGGTTTTCTCGTGATGAGACTTCCTTTCTCTCAACCATGCAACTGATAGTCACTGCCCTGGTTTGGTGACCAGATAATGACAGTGTCATACCACTAGACATTCATGGATGTGATAGGTCGACTCGCGATGAGACCTCCTATCCTTCAATCTACCTTTCAGTCATTTCTTTGTTATATTATGGGTCTTCTTTCTTTCAAAGATAAGTGTTTTATTGATTTCTTGGGTGATCCCTGGGAGAAGCATATGGAAGGCTCATATATGGATTTTATCTTTTATCCAACACCCATCCCTCTGGGTGTTAAAGTTTCTACTATTATTAGGTTACTTTCAATTTACTAGATAACAATAGCATAGACAGGATCACTGAGAGAAACATAATCACAAGAGTACACAAGCATTTATCCCGAGAAACCCTCAAGGGGAAGAAAACCCAACAAAACTTCCTTAATATAGATAGCCAATACAATGCCAAGATAATGAACCAGACAACAGAGAATATCCAACACTGAGCAACACGTCTCTCTCTCTTCCTTCTTCCGGCAACTGGCAACTACAGCTTCCTTCAATATTTGTGCGCTAGATGAGTGAGCTGAGTGTGTGTTCAAATGAGGTGATGGCCTCTCTTATTTATACAATTCTGGCACGTGTGGAAGTGTCTCTTCACTGGTAGGGCCGACTTCTTCTTCTGGGTGGTTATAACCACCTTTAATATATTCTCGGGCCTCTTTAATATATTTTGGGGTCGACTTCTTATTTAGCCTATTACAATTAGGGTTTGACCAATCCGCAAAAGGGGATTTGGTCAATTACAATGACCGACATGATCAATCCACAAAAGGGGATTGATCTAACCAATAATAAATATATTTTATCTTTATCCACAAAAGGGGATAAGAATATTCTTTGCAGTTACACAATATTTTAACACTCCCTCTTAACAAGAAGGATATTCTTTATCTTTTGACAGGTCACCGGATGTCAACATCAACTAGGTAATGACATCCACTGGATAGCATCATCAACTGGGCAACATCATCGAATGGATAGCATCATCGACTGGTTAACAGGAGGCATCAATATCTTCCACTTGGTCATCTGGCATCATGATCATTGACTGGCATATCTATAAATCATCGAAAGTTTTGTTCTCTTTATCTTTGCGCAGAAGATACTCTTTCTTTCTTTCGTCTTCATGTAGAAGATAATTCTTTCTTATCTTCACACAGAAGATGTCCTATGAGTTTTTCCATTCCTTTTATGTTCTCCCTTCTCTTGTAGTCATCTATCTCACCCATCCACTCGGGAGGACTACTACCATAGCTTCACTCCTAGTCATCCCACATGAACTAGAGAAGCTAAAATGCTAGCCTAGGCAAGACTAGATTCCCTTTCTATGATCCACGCAGGATCAGGACACAAACCTCAAGAGCCAACTAACCATTCCACATGGTCAAGGTTTGTGTTCCAGGCTACTCAATCCTTGGCCAGAGGAGAGTATCTGCCCGCTACCCCTTGGAGAAACATCCACATTCCTCTCTACGAGGGTGGTCACATCCCTCTCTACGAGGGTGGTCACACCCCTCTCTACGAGGGTATTCTAGCATGTCCCTAGAGTATCCAAAAATCAACACTTGGACAGAGGCCAACCTTGACAAATTTCTCATTCCCCTTCTCTACGAAGGTCTCTTCTCTTTCTCCTTCTCTACGAAGCTCTACCTGTGGGATTTCTCATTCCTTCTCTACGAAGGCCTTTTCTTTTTCTCCTTCTCTACGAAGGTCTAGCTATGGGATCTGAAAAAAATCTCTTATGGTCCAAAACCTTTCCATGGTATAATACCATGCTACCCATCTGTTGGGCACCATCCATATACTGGATAGCTTTCATCTTGATCAAAATATCTGGGCACCATCCATCTGCTTTTCTAACTGCATCAAATCGCTATCCTTCATTTTGAACTCAGAGACATGGCTACCTCTTGCACCAAGCTAATAGCTTCTAATCATCATCCTTGAAGTTTTATTCTATAATATATTGGGTGCCTTCTTGAGTTCGAATATTTATTTCTTTCTGTCTTCATACTGGATCAACCTGCTCCCTCTACATCTATAAGAACGGTACTGGAGCAACTTGTAGTTAACTGCATCTCATCCACTATATTTGAGTATCCATCTTTTTCTTCATCTTGAACATTTTTGTTCTGCATCTTTAGGAGCCTCCTGCTCCTATATAAATACTAGGTATTGTGTGGTCTTTACTGACTGTCACCATATCATACGTCGTTCTCATGTTGTCTGCAAGTCATGGCATAAGTTCTTTCTTCCAAGACTTGTAAACTCACTTACAATATGCTTTTTTTGTCACTCTCATGAGTGATCATAGCTAAAATAAATATTTTATCTCTTTCTTCATCCTCTTCTTTGATACTTCCTTCATAAGTCTGCATAGACACTGAAATAAAACGAGGTTAATTAACATTCTCACAAAAAAAACTAACTTGTAATGATAAAGTATTAAAGTAAACAAGATACTAACAATAAACATGAATACTTATCTTTTTTTTGTGTGTGGGGAGGCTCCACAGACTCCACCATTTGCTATCTTTCTTTAGATCAACTATCTTCAACTTAAAGTACATAATCCTTAATTTCTACTAAATCTTTCTTTGAGGGAGGAGACTCCTCTTCCTCTGCTACATGTGCTTGATGCTTTCTTTTCCCTTTTCCCTGAGGACAGTCATAGAAAAAGTGTCCCAACTTTTGACAATTGTAGCATCTGATCTTTGAAACATCTCTCTTCTTATCTGGAACTCTTACATAGTTAACTTCTTTATTGTTCCTTCTGAAGCAACTTCTTTTGTTCTTTTGAACTGTAAGAGCTTCCTCTTCGTCAACAATTAATCTCTTATTTTGGTCTGCAAGTCTAGATTCTTCGTGTGTGCAATCTGTCCATAACTTATCAAACTTGGGTAACTTGCTTCTTACACACACTCCTTGTACAAAAGGAATCCAAAATGTTGGAAACCCATTTAGGGTTGTGGTTACAAGCTCCTTGTCACTAATGACATCTCCAATAGATGCAAGCTGATCTAAGATCTGAGAAACTTTCATAAGGTAGGATGTGATAGATTCTGAGTTTTCCATCTTCATATTATGAAGCTGATTTCTTAAGGTAAGATTATGGTTGATGTCTTTGCTTTCATATAACCTGTTGAGTGCTTCATACATTTACCTTGCTGTCTGTAGTTCGGATATATGAGGGATCAAGTGATCCTTTACTGAATCTGACACGATTCTCTTTGCTTTCTTTTTATTCTTCTTATGCTTGGTATTTTTCTCTTCTTCCTCTGGTTCTGGTACACCCACTGTAACATGTTCTAGGAGATCATTCTCATCTAGAATCATATGCAACCTATGCTTCCAAGATCTAAAGTTTCCAGATCCTTCCAGCCTATCTTCTACCCTCATACTGGTAGCCATTCTTTCTTGTAGAAGAAACCCTAGCCCTCCGGGCTATAGAAATAATAAAAAAACCAAATTACTTGGATCTGAAAACCGAACTCACCAAAAGATGCGCTGGACTAAGGTGAGTATGCTCGTCCAGTTAGATTTCTGAAAATCCAAATTTTGACCCTTGAAACTGGACCAATGGATTTCTGGACTGGTGCTTCTGGTTTTCTGGTACTTCTGGTTTTCTGGTACTTCTAGTACTTTGTGAAAACTAGGGTTTCACTTTCCGGGAGATCTAGACAATGAAAAAAAAAGAGTTGAGGATGCTAAAATGTTCCTTGAGGTAGGGCACACCTTTCTAGATGGTTTTGAGGTTGAAAAGCTTCTTTAATAAAAAGCCCTAATTTTCATGTACGGCAACAGTGACGTTTTTCTTTTTCCTGTGAAAGATGTTCTATTCAGCTTAGCTCTGATACCATGTTAAAGTTTCTGCTATTATTAGGTTTCTTTCAATTTACTAGATAACAATAACAAAGAAAGGATCACTGAGAGAAACACAATCAAAAGAGTACACAAACATTTATCCTGGGAAACCCTCAAGGGGAAGAAAACCCAACAAAACTTCCTTAATATAGATAGCCAATATAATGCCAAGATAATGAACCAGACAACAGAGAATATCCAACATTGAGAAACACGTCTCTCTCTCTTCCTTCTTTCGGCAACCGGCAACTGCAACTTCCTTCAATACTTGTGCACTAGATGAGTGAGTTGAGTGTGTGTTCAAATGAGGCGCTGACCTCTCTTATTTATACAATTTTGGCACGTGTGGAAGTGTCTCTTCACTGGCAGGGCTGACTTCTTCTTCTGGGTGGTTATAACCACCTTTAATATATTCTGGGGCCGACTTCTTATTTAGCCTATTATAATTAGGGTTTGACCAATCCACAAAAGGGGATTTGATCAATTACAATGACCGACATGATCAATCCATAAAAGGGGATTGATCTAATCAATAATAAATATATTTTATATTTATCCACAAAAGGGGATAAGAATATTCTTTGCAGTTACACAATATTTTAACACCGGGCCTTCTCATTTCCATTAGGCATTTATGGGTGACAGGTTGGCTCGTGATGAGACCTCTTATCCTTCTATCTACCTTTCAAGAATTTCTTTGTTATATTATGGGTTCCCTTTCTTTCAAAGATAATTGTTTTATTTCTTTCTTGGGTGATCCCTGGGCGAAGCATCTTGAAGGTTCATATATGGATTTTATTTTTTACCCAACACCAACCCCTCTGGGCCTTTAGCTCCTTCTTCCCATAAAATGGGGGACAACCCCTTCTTGGGTCAATACACCCTAAAATCCCAAGAGATAAGGAAACGAAGGGGAATAATAATGGAAAATTTTAAGTATGGTCGGGAATGGTACGATGGCTCATTAAGGGATTTCCCAATAGAAAACCCATTCCCAAAGAAGACCATTTACTAGGACACAATCTCAACCACCAAGGTGAAGCAAGGCAAAAGGAATAATGTCAAAGCACATATCATGAAATCTAGAGCAACCTAAGATACAACATAATCAAATGGCTTAGGTATTGAAATGAGTCTCACCATAATACTGACTTGTACCTCATGGAGCAAGGCCCATTGCCTTCTGGAAGCCAACTTGTGTGGTGGATGCCATTTGTAAACATGTGACCATCTATGGTGGTGAGTGGGTTTTCCATCTATGCAAAGTGTATTGTTGGTCATGTAGTCTCTCGACACTCCATATCTACAACCTGAGGACCTCGAGACATCATTTCCTTAGTTATCCACAAAATGGGGATAACAAATAGTTTCATGACCTCTAAGGCCATATTCCTCAATGGTTTCTTCTAAACCCATAGAAACAACAATATCATCTTCTTCTTCAAGAATACATTCTATCACAAGATTATCCATCGTCTTTATCTCTTCAAGAGATTTCTCAACCTTTGTTATCTCTTAGGATCTTCTGGACAATTCCTTCTCATTTTGTAATGCAATCTGACATGTCTTCTATGTATACACATCCTCTAACACTTCTTTATTTCGACAAGCCACATTCATAGGATTCTTTCTCTATCGATTTTCTTCTAAAACTTGCAACCTTTCTCTTATTATTTCAATTGTCTTTTTGTCAAATCTCTTGTATTCAACAATCATACTTTTGCGAGGAGCATTCTCTAGGAATTCTACAACGGTCCTTATTTCCTCCATTTCATTCATCTCATTTACTTTCTATCACCTTCTTCATTGTGTATTATTTCTCTGGGGCTTCTTATTTTCAAACTCATATTGCAGTTAATGCAATTCTCTCTCTCTCTCTCTCTCTCCAAAATTTTCTCTTCTTGCAGACTTTTTCACCTTCAAACCAAATCCATAATCACATCGCCATATCCAACCTTGTGGCAACACATATCCTAGTGATTCTCACCAATTACCAATTCTCATTATGTCTACTACAAAATCACTCTTCATCAATAGTAACAAATTGTTAAACTCTACGTTCACAAAGTCCAAATGAAACCAAAATATAAGGACACCTCTTCAATGCAGGAACACACCTTGCTCTGATACCACCTAATACAAGTAGGAATGACGCCACAAAAGCTCTGATACCACTTGATGCAACGTTAAGCTATGATCGGACTCACACAATGGAACTTTTAAAAACACACATTTCTTTGAACATAAATTAACACAACAAATAAATATACACATGAAGCTCACCAACATAGATTTTTGCAAGATTTTATTCAATAGAAATGGCTCCAAATAATTTATTTATTACATTCATAGAGCCATCAATGACTCTAGATTCTACAAAGAATCAACACTAGAAGGATAATCTATGAGACCAAAGGCCCAATTATATCAATGTCCCAAGTATTTATGTTACGATGACATAATTGTTCAATGCCCAAGACTTTTCATTTCTTTAGGTAAACCATGCATTTACATGGTAAATAATCAACTCTTTAACTTTTAAACACAACCTCAAAATTCATGGTTTGAATATTCATAATCAAATTGGAAAAATAAAACACATGGAAGAAATTTTGGGCCTTTTATATCAGTCTTTGTGTTTGGCTTGGGCGCACACATTAAACTCAATATTTTTTATGAAACTTGGAGGGGAGGTAGAGGATGATGTCTCCTACAACATATTAAAAATTCAATTCCTAGCTCCAATTATTGAATGCACGCAAGACAAATTACCACACCCTTATTTCTATATAAATCTAGGAATGTTTGCGTGCGAGCTCTAAACTTGGGTGCAATATCAAAACTCAATAAATTTTGATGAAATTTGGAGGGAAGGTATGGGAAAATGTCTTCTACAAGATATCCAAATTTCAAACCTTGATTATAAGAGATAGGTGCACACTAATCAAAATACTAGGCCTCTATCATCGCAAAAATAAAATCTAAGAGTTTCTACACACTAATTATGGACTTGGGCACGATGCTTAAGTTGAACATTTTATTCTAAAATTTGGTGTGAAGGTAGAATACATGTCTTATCTAAGAATTTATGCATGCTAATTATGGACTTGTGCATGTTGCTTAAACTCAATATTTTCTTCTAAAATTTGGTGTGAAGGTAAAATAAGATGTCCAAAATTACGCTAATGATTTCAAGATTTGAGAGAGCATTGGGCCTAATATCAAACTATTATCTTTGTGTTGAAAATAAGAAAAAAATGAAACAAAACTTGAAAAACTATTTTTTTTTTTTGGGTGTGCAATAATATCAAAACCCTTAGGATGCTCCTACATTAGAGGAGAAGGGTCACCTTTCTAATATTTTTTTGAAAAAACCTATGAATGTGACATAATATAATTAACACTCAACATGGTAACGACAACAACAAAGTGCCACAAGTAATGGTGGGCATGTTACCATGGTTTCAATCTCAAATGTGCTAATGAAATTGTTATCGTGTTCAACCTCAGTATCACTATGATATGCCTCTAGCAAACTTGGGACTTCTTTCATGACACACCTCTTTAGCAGGCCATCCATTCCTGACTTATGGAACACCTTATGCCACACTCACAGAGGTACCCAAATCCCACACTAACATAGATCATAGCTTCACATAGGACCTCTTTTCATCTATGATATGAAGGAAAGTATGTAGCCAAGCCTTGACCTCATTACCTATAGTACATAGAGTCTAAATAGTTTCTAAGTTCCATGGTATGCGCATTGAACATTGCAATAATGATGGTATATGGGCTTCCAGGTCTTGGTTATTGGAAGCTTCTTGTATCACCTTAATAACTGTTAGTGTTTCTTTACTTATAGAGCAGTAGTGTTATTTTACTTCATTATCATAAACATATACTGATCAATATCAGCATAACAGATACAAAACAACACAAGAGAATCATACTGGGAAAACCCAAAATGGGGGAAAAACCCAACAACCTTTCTTAGATAGATTACGTTCACAAAACAAGTCCAAAACAGATAAACCCTAGCTCAAAGGCTAGTACAACCAGAAACACCACCATAGCTGCAACATCATCCCTATACCAAGATAGTGCACCTCCTCAAGGAGTAGCACACAAGAGAGAGTACCAAAAGACTGAACAAGAAGAAATTGAGTCATTGTAGTTGTTGCACCTTCTCCAAACTTGCGCCTTACTTATGGGTGGATGAGAGAGTGTGAGTGAGTGAAAAAATGGGCCAAGTTTTCCTCTATTTATAGTCTTCCTAGCCACTAGACTAGGCCGACTTCTTCTCTGGAAAGGTGCCACTTCATTATTCTAATTCTTCTGGGCCGACTTCTCTTTTGGGGTGTTTCAACATCTGTCCAATGGATCTCTTGCTTCTAGAATCTTCTCTGCATCTAATAAAGGTCATCTAGGAGGAAAATTTCCTCCAACATCTACCAAACATCAACACTCCCTCTTAGCTAGGGAGGTATCTTTCACAATGTTTTCATTTAGTAGTCCATTGACTACTCTGCAGTCAGTTGGAAACTCACAACTGCCACAATGCAATCGATAGCTTGAATCATCTTTCACAATCTCTGCAATCAAGTAGCACACAACTACTCCCAATGTGAACTGGTAGTCTCAATGGCAATCAACTAGTAGCACAAAACTACTACAATGTCATCCAGTAGAACACGACTATGTTGATCCTATAGTAGTACACAACTCTATCCTAGTGGTGCATAACCACTCCAAGTAGCACAAAAATACTATCCAAAGACACAATGTCTCTCTTCTTCAATCCACTGATAGCTAAACAAACTACCACCATGCAATCCAACAGTCTCTATGATTATGCATCAATCAACTAGTAGCACACATCTACTACAATATGCCATCACCCATAATCATAGTTTTCCATCTCCATGACTACGCAAAAATAAACCAGTAGCACACAACTACTGCAATGTCATCAGCCATAGTCAGGATCCGTATAACTATGCAACAATCAATTAGTAGCACACAACTACCACAATGTTATCAGCCATAGTCATGCCTATGATTATGCAACAATCAACTAGTACACACACTTACTACAATATGCCATCAACAATAATCATAGTCTCATCCAGTAGCACGAAGCTACTCCCATAGTCCTCATGACTATGTGTGTGATTTTTTTTCCCTCATCAGGTCTGACAGTGCATTACCCCTCAGTCACATCACTGATCTAGGGAGCCCTTATCCAGAGGGGTTAGTCGACATGAGAAGAAAAATCACACCTCCCTCTCAATGAGGGTGGCCATTTGGCATCACACCAAACTTGTCCCTGAAGTACTCATACTTCACTCTTTACAAAGGCTTGGTGAGAATGTTTGCTATTTGCTCATCCATGGATATGTACTAGAGCTCTACAACTCCTCTTTGCACCATGTCTCAGATGTAATGATATTTGATGTATATGTGCTTAGCCATGTCATGAAATAAAAGGTTCTATGTAAGCTTCACGCAACTTTGATTGTCACAATGTATCAAAGTTGGCTCCAACTCTGGATCAAATATCCCTGCAAGTAACTTATGAAGCCACACTACTTCACAGCTTGCCACACTGGCTACAATATACTCTACCTATGATGTACTCAATGTCACTGATGTCTCCTTTCTACTCAACCATGAGATCAAAACTGATCCCAAACTGAAGCGACATTCGAAAGTACTCTTCTGATCCACTGCACTCCCTGCCAGAGTCTGTATATCCCTGCAATTTCACATCTCCACCCGAGAGATATCTCAATCCATATCCAATTGTACCACGAAGGTACATCAACATATGTTTTGTTGCCATCTAATGTACATGTTTGGGTTCAACCATGTGTTGACTCAAGGTATTCACTACAAAACATATGTCCAGCCTGGTGTTAACCAGGTACATCAAGGATCCAATCAGTTGTCTGTACATCGTGGGATCCAACAAATCTAAAGATGAATCACTTAAGAGCTTCATATTTATCTTCATAGGTGTGGTCATGAACTTGCAATCCATCATCTCGAATATTTATAGGATCTCAATAGTATATTTTCCTTAGCTAAGGAAAATCTCATCTGATCTCTACCACATCTCTAATCCCAAGAAGTAATGCATCAGACCTAGATCCTTCATTTTGAACTCTGAGGCGAGCTCCCACTTGCACCCAACTATGAGCTTCTCGTCTCCTATTAGGATCATGTCATCCACATATAGTACCAAGATAAGCGGGCATCCATTCTCAACCTTATAGTAAAGGTTGGGATCGACATCTCTCTTTGTCCATCTATCATGGCATACTATGCCTTGGGTGCCTACTTTAGCCCGTACAAAGCCTTTTTTAGTTTGCACACATGGGACTCCTTCCTATGAATCACGAATCCTTGTGGATGCTCTATGTACACTTCTTCTTCAATTACATCGTTCAAGAAAGCAGTCTTGACATCCATCTGGTGTAATTTCCATCCCATCGCAGAAGCAATGGCAACAATCGATCTGATAGAAGTGTATTTTTATACAGGAGAAAATGTTTCATCGTAGTCTTCTCCCTCTTTCTGGGAGAACCTTCTAGCCACAAATATTTCTTTGTAATTCTCTATGTTGTCGTCTACAACATGCTTGATCTTGTAGATCCACTTGGAAGTCACTACCGACTTCCCTTCTAGTCTTGGAACCACCTCCCACACATCATTATTCATGATGAACTGATACTCCTCCATCATTGCATCCTTCGATTCTTGCTTCTCAATAACTTCCTCAAAGGTGGAAGGTTTTGAATCAATGATGTTGCTCATCAGTGCCACATAGCTGGAAAACTTTGTGGTATCTTGCTCTCTCTAAAAGAGCCTTTAGGAGCTGCATGTCCTTCAGCTTCCTACAAGGTGTTCCAAAGCCAAGTTGGTCTCTTTTTGATGATTGCATCTTCTTGGGGCGGATCTTCAGGTCTCTCTGACTCTACCATCTCATTCTGAACTTCTGGAATGGGATCTTTTATTGTAGTCTTCCATGACTACATCACTTGGAGCCTCATGTTCCTCTTGGTCCTCATCCATGTGAGACTCCCTTCATCTTCGTCAAAAGTTACATACCAGATGATCTCAATTTGTCTCTACCCAGGGATGTATATTCTGTAGGCATTCAAAGTCTCACTGCATCCAACGAATGTGCCCTTCTTTCCTGAAGGTTCCAACTTCGTTCTCTTTTCCTTTGGAACATGTACAAACACTCGACAACCAAAAATCCTCAACTGGTTGACTTCTAGTTTCTTTCCTCAAAGAGGGAGAAGATTATGATGAGACATTTTCTCCAGTAGAAAGGTACACTTATATTAGATTTATTATTTATATTATTCTATTATGGGTTGGAAATTACACCAGATGGATGTAAATACTACTTTCTTGAATGGTGTAATTGAAGAAGAAGTGTACATAGAGAAACCACAAGGTTTTGCAATCCATGGAAAGGAGTCCCATGTTTGCAAATTGAAGAAATATTTGTACTGTTGGCATGTTTACAAGAAGAGTGTGCTTTTCATTGATGGAAAGAACAACAACAACGA
Organism: Picea engelmannii; assembly: GCA_009831015.1. NCBI lineage: Eukaryota > Viridiplantae > Streptophyta > Pinopsida > Pinales > Pinaceae > Picea > Picea engelmannii. Next base: position 629,335 of record ML778396.1, read on the forward strand.
TGGCATGTCTACAGGAAATAACAACAACAATGATAGCATGCTTATAGTTATTGATGGAAAAAACAACAATGACGAAGGTATGGTTACAGGAAAGAATAGTAGCAACGTTGGCAGGTTTACAGTTGGGAGACAACAATGGAAAATAGGTAGGCAAGGAAGATCAGCAGTGATGATGGCATGGAAAGATCAAAAGCGTAACAATGAAGAGCAACAATGATCGTTGAATCCCATTTAGATTTCCTGATGACCGTCAGATCTGAATTCAGATAGGAGGAGCACGTAGTAGAAGAGAACAGATCTCATGTGTCAGATCTGAGCCCGAGGTCTGACCGACGTTGGATCCAGGAGAACCTGAACGATCTTTAAAGTGCAAGGTGAAGCGGGCTTACAAAATCCTGAAAGCAGGAGGACCGTCCATCTTCGGGAAGGACACGTGGTTACATATCAACATTTTGCTGACTGAGAGGTCAAAGGAAGGAGTGATCTAACCTCTCTAACACGCGGTATGAGAAATCGTGAAATAATCCTAGCCGTCAGATCGAGGATTGATCTGGATCGTTGATCAAACATGACGAAGGCCCATGAAGTTTCGAAATAACAATAAGATCTGGACCGTTGGGTCCACAGGACACGTGGCGAAAGATCGTCATTTCACTGACTGGAAATTCAAAGGAGCGGGGTTCCCTAACCTCTCGAACTCGCGATATGCGAAATGTGAAATTGCGACATGGAGTTTCAGGGATCGCGACATGGAGTTTCGGGGATCGCGACATGGAGCATCAAGATATCTCATCACAAGAATTGCCGAAATCGCGAAATGCCGAAATGCGAAATTGCGACATGGAGTTTCGGAGATCGCGACTTGGAGAGTTGAGATGCCTCGCAACAGGAATTCACGACATGCGAAATCGTGAAATGCCGAAATGAGAAATGCGAAAGGCATTTTATTTAGGCCTGATGAGGTGTCAATAACACTCACGACAAGAATGTCGAAATCATGAAATGCGAAACCATGACTTAATCTGAGTTGTTGATCAAAGAAAGATCGGGACCGTCAAATCATCAAGATTGTGGACCGTTGATCTGACTCCATTTTGAAGTTTTGGATACCGGGAGTTGGAGGAGACAAGGAAGCAACTCACGACAGGAACTCACGATATGCGAAATCACGAAAAGATCTGGACCGTCGAATCATAAAGATTGTGGACCATTGATCTGACTCCATTTCGGAGTTTCGGATACCAGGAGTTGGAGTCAAGAGTCGAGACTCTTCATCACAAGAGTCCCGAAGCTGCGAAATGCGAAACGCCGATCATTTCAGGGTTTGTGACTTGGAGTGTCGAGATACTTCTCCACAGGAATGCCAAAATGCGAAATCGCGAAAGCACTTTATGGATAAACGCTTGGTCACAACTATGGGCATGTGAAGGAAGGAGCTTGCAAGTTGCAAGGCTCCATTTCGTGATCGGGAGTTGGAAGAGTTAGAGTGACTTGCAACAAATTTGCGAAACGCGAAATTGCGAAATGCAATTTCGAATAAGGTTGTGGTCATAGCCAGTGGTCACATATGTGGAAGATGGAGGAAGGAGCTAGTGCAACCAAGCTCCATTTCAGAGATCGCGACTTGGAGAGTCGAGATACCTCATCCCCAGATCCATGAAACGCGAGTCACAAAAGAACCTTCTAAACAGGCGTGTGGTCACCGCCTGAGGCCACATGTGAAAGGAAAGGTGAAAGGTGCCAAAGGCACAAGGCTCAATAGGTTCACAGTGTAACTGCTAGAAACGACTGATGGTTTCTGTCAGAGGACTCGAAGAGACTTCAGGGTGATTTCCAGAGAAGATGAAGAGTCTCGAGGCATCTTCCAGTGGCATGAAGACTGTTCATAGAGGCTATTGACAGATGTAAGACCGTTGGAGCCTGGAATGGCAACAAAGGGAATGAGCTCGACTGTGACAGAGAAGACGAAGAATCTCGACTGCTGGAGAGGCTAAGGAATCTCAGCATAACACCCAGTGATGATGGACGCATGGGTTTAATCGCCAGAGAAGCTGAAGAGTTGCAATGATGATCAGGCAGAGCACTCGACATGGGGAGAGCATGCAGAGGCACTGTGCATGGAGAACTAAGAAGGTGCATAGATAGTATAAATATGCAGAACAGAGAAGAGATGGTTGCTGCTGTTGAGAGTGATTCAGGTGTGTAGAAGGAGGCAGAGTGCAACAGCTAGAATGCATAGAAGAGGAATGGTGCATAGAAGGGACATGGCGCACAGAGCATAAAAGGCAGAATAACAGAAAGCGCAAGGCATGTGTGTAGGAAGACAGTGAGGCAGACAGAGAAGGGCAGTGTAGAAGAACAGTGATGAGACTCGTAATCCATTGATGAACATTATATCACTGTAATAAGTTTCAGTAGCAAAGATTGATATTTCAGGGTGGTAGGGAGGTGCTCGGGAGGATTGTTGTCCTTAGAGGTTCAAGTGGGTGCTTGAACACAGGGAGTTGTAGCTTCCATCTGGTTACAGCCAGAGAAACCAGGGTGGCAGGGTGGTTCAAGGGAGAACATTGGTTCGCTGATATACAGGTCAGTGCCTGTGTAACTGGAAGTTGGTGCTTCCATCCAGTTGGTGCTGGAACTCTTGGGAAGTTGGTGCTTCCATCTAGTTGGTGATGGAACTCTTGGGAAGTTGGTGCTTCCATCTAGTTGGTGATGGAACTCTTAGGAAGTTGGTGCTTCCATCCAGTTGGTGTTGGAACTCTTAGGGAGTTGGTGCTTCCTTCTAATGGGTGCTAGAGAAACCAGGGAGTCGGTGCTTCCTTCTAGTGGGCGCTAGAGAATCCAGAGAGTTGGTGCTCTCAGCAAGTAGCAGCTTGCAAAACAGAGGTTGTAGCCTCATTATGAGTTGGTGCTCATAAGTATGATAATGTACAGAATGTAAAGATTTCTTATCATATAAAGAAGAAGAGGTTTTTACCCTTTATGGGTTTCCTTAGGAAATATCTGTCTCTGTGTATCTCATATGTGTGAATGGTGTTGAATGTTCTATTTCTTACTTCCCTGCATTATTGTGATTGTCATTGAGTGCTCTGTAAAGAGTTTAAAATAAGCATAATTGTTTAAGCACGATAACAACTGATTCACCCCCCCCTCTCAGTTGTCCAACAATTGGTATCAAAGCAGGTTCCTTTCTTCTAAAGGTAGATCTGTAAGCTTAAACATGAAAAGTCATGAAGGGACTTCAGCCACTAAGCCTCCTCTGTTTGATGGAACAAATTTTGCCTTCTGGAAGGTTAGAATGAGAACATACCTAATGGCCTTAGGTGCTAATGTTTGGGATGTAGTAGAGACTGGATACATAAAGCTTGTTGTGCTAGCTTCCAAGGATGATAAGTTAGAATTTAGCTTTAATGCTAAGGGAATGAATGCTATCTCGAATGGACTTGCAGAAGCCGAGTTTGTAAAGGTGATGCATCTTCAAACTGTTAAAGAAATGTGGGATAAACTTATTAGCAACTATGAAGGAAATGAGAAAGTAAAAGATGCCAAACTTCAAACATTTAGGTTGAAGTTTGAACAACTAAAGATGAATGAAGATGAAACAGTTAACAAGTATTTTTTAAGAGTTGAAGAACTTGTGAATGCCATGAAGGGTCTTGGTGAGAAGATTGAAGAATCAATTTTAGTTTAGAAAATTTTAAGATCTTTGCTTGATATATTTAATCCAAAAGTCTCTGCAATAGAAGAACTAAATGATATTATAACTCTGTCCATTGATCAACTCCTAGGAACTTTAACTGCATATGAAAGGAGAATCAACAAAGATAAACCCATTACTAGAGAAGCATCTTTTAAAGCAGACAAGGATACTGATTCAGATTTAGATGATATTGAGGCAAAATTTGTGAGAAGGTTAAAGAAAGGATCAGGAAAATATCAAGGCAAGCTTCCTCTCAAATGTTTTAACTATGGTAAGATAGGTCACTTTGCAAATAAGTGTCCACACAAGAAGAAGGACCAGAACTCTGAAGGTGAAGAGAAGTACAAATCCAAAAGATTTGATAGAAAGAAAAGTTTATGTGTAAACAATGATGA
>ML778396.1:654919-685133 GCA_009831015.1 Picea engelmannii
TCTCCCATCTTGACTCATCAAAGAAGATGTACGATGCCCTAACAAATCTCTTCTCAGTCAGAAACATTGGACAAGTTATGAGTCTGAAGAATGAGCTCCGTGACATGAAGATGAATGATGACGATAGCATAACATCATACTTTTTAAGGATCTCCCAGCTAAGAGATCAACTGCAAGCTATTGAAGAGATCACTTCAGAAAAGGAATTGGTGAACATAGTACTCAATGGTCTTCCCAAGACATGGGATGCATTTGCTGCAAGTATGAACACAAGGAAGGAGTACCCGACATTTAAAGAAATTTGGACTTGCTGTGCTCAAGAAGAATCAAGGATCAATGCAAAAGAGAAACCTCAAAAGAAGTACGATGATCAAGCCTTCATAGCAAGATTCAAGAACTTCAGGGACAAAAGAAAGTTTGATTCAAGTAGGAAGCCAAAACAAAGAAAAGACATTTCAGAAATATAGTGCTTCAATTGTCAAAAGTACAGTCACTACAGGAATCAGTTTCTTGAGCTAAAGAAAAGGAAGGAGAAACACAAAGCATTGATTGCTGAAGAAAAGGAACCTACAAAGAAGACTAAGCAGGATGGAAGAGACTTATTCTGCTAAAAGGTAACAACACTCTTCTTATTTCTTGTACATATCTTGCTTGCATCGTCTTTGTACATATCTTGTATGTCTATCTCTTGGAAGATAATGTGTTCCAAGAAGAACTATACCTATGAAATAACAAACAAGATGAAAAGAGTTATCATTAGATATTACACATGAAAGAATGAAATATATCACGTGAAATCTATTGCAAGATAAGCCGAATCAATCATGAAGAGACTTAGAAGAAGCAAAGACATAAATAAGTCAGCAATCGAGAGGAAATTGGAAAAAGACTTATGACATTTTGTAGAAGACAACAAGATGGAAGCGTGGACTCTGTTAGACAAGAGAGCCAATTATATATTGCAGAAGACAACAAGGATGCAGATGGAAGCATGGACTCTGTTAGACAGAGGGAGCTGATTATATGCACTTATACATGAAGCAAGGGTTAGGAGGGAGTTAATCTTATGATTCATTGAAGATGATGAAGTATATATATCCATGGTAGTAACCATGAAAAACAGTACATGTTCAGTTCAAACGCAGAAGAAGAATTCTTCGAAGAGAAGCCTTAAAGTATTCCTGGTTGTCCATCCAGATCCGTGATCCTATGATGAAAGGAAGAAATGGAATCTCTAGGGAATGGAATCTATAAGACTCGAGAACTAAAGAAACACATGAAGATTCCAATAAAGAAAACAAAGCCAGAACAACCAGTCATTACATCAATAATCACAAGATTACCAAGCCTGATATGAAAGCAATCAAGCAGACTAACTAAAAGTCGTGATGAAAAATAGTGTATGGAAAACCTATGAATGAAAGCATTGCAAGATCCAGAACCAGAGGTTCTCCTAGATGGAGGGAGAAGACTATGATGATTGATTTTTCCAGTACACCAGACTTATCTCTATATAAGTCATTATATCATCCGCAACATCCATGAGTTGGAATCCTACATCAGATAAATGCAAAGAATGTTCTCCAGAGAAATTGAATAAAGTACGTATGAAGAGCAATCTCAAGACTTTGAGGCATACCAGAAAGAGACTCCTATATGCAGATAAGAAGAAGACAACTTGGTGTAGAACCTCCAGTTCACAGCAGAAGCGTGGTGAAGATTTCCTATAATATCAAGATGACTACTCAGTGGATCATATCTCATGATGACAGAAGAAGTACCACAAAGATATGTTCCAGTTCTCCAACTATGATATACTCTATTGTTCAGATCTACATGAAGCCTTCACAAGTGTTCCAGACTAAAGTACAAGCATTACATTATCCATGATGAAGTCCAGGAAGGAGAAGTAAAGCTCAAGTATATTCCCACTGATGAGCAGACAACAAATATCCTGACAAAACCTCTATCCAGAATCAAGTTTATATATTTCTAAGAGAAGAAGGGGATCATAATATTCTCCAAACTAAGAGAAGGTACGAAAAAAAATATTTTTGAAAAACATTTATTTTTGTGATTTAAATAACTCTCCAGTTAGGAGGGAGCATTTATCTTTGTATTTGAAAAATAGTCCAGATTGGACAGATGCTTTCCTGTTCGGAAAGTGGATTGAAATTTTTTACGAACAGTGACTTCCCATTGTAGTTAACATGGGAGGTAGACTGATTGCTAATGTATCATAGACATCAACTTCCCATTGTGGTTAACATGGGGAGTGGTCTAGGACAGTCATTCTTCTTGGCAGACACTCTGAGTAGTGGTCAAGTAGAATGGTCCGCCTCGCCGAACAGTCATTCTTTCGAAGTTCACAGTTGTGAGAATTTTTGAAGAATGGTTCGTTTTGGAGGTTGATGCAGGACATACATTCCTTGGGGTTATACATTCTCTCCAGGTTACACTTTGTTTAGTGTCAGAGGAATGGCCCAGGGTGGGGAATGGTCCAGACAGTTATTCCTTAGGGCAGACTCATTCTCTCCAGGTTACACTTTGTTTAGTGTCGGAGGAATGGCCCAGGGTGGGGAATAGTCCAGGCTCAAAAATCAGGGACAGTCACTCCTTAGGGAAGACTCATTCTCTCTAGGTTACACTTTGTTTAGTGTCAGAGGAATGGCCCAAGGTGAGGAATGGTCCAAACATTTCTTAGGGTTTATACATTCTGTCCAGGGTGCACTTTAATTAGTGTAGGAAGAATGGCCCAGGGTGAGAAATGGTCTAGGCTCATAAATCAGAAATAATCCTTCTTCCTTGTTTGTGAAGAATAGGGCAGATAGCCCATTGCTGATGAGGGAAGATATTCTTTCAGATCTCACAAACGTGAGTGAAATATCTGCCCAGAGGATTCAGTTTATCTTTAACAATATTTTTCTATGCAGGATGGCATCAGATGATTGTTATGGAGACTACCTGTCTCCAGACAATAGAGATATACTACTGTGGTAGATATGTTCCACTATTCGTGAGGCAGATATTCTTTCAGAGCTCACAGATGTGAGTGAAAGATTGGCCCAGATAATTCAATCTATATCATAACATTGTTTCTGTACGGATTGCTATCAGATGTTTGTTTTGAAGATCACATGACAGTAGATGAAGACTACTGTGGTGGCAGATATTCTTTCAGAACTCACAGATGTGAGTGAAGGATTGGCCCAGACAAATCAGTTTATATCATAACATTGTTTCCATTCAGGTTGCTATCAGATGTTTGTTATGAAAACTGTATGACAGTAGATGAGGACTATTGTGGTGAATATGTTTCACTGTTCACAACCATACGTTGCTGATCAAGTACTTGTGTGTTACTTGATGTGGTAGTGAACCACTGGATTGTAGTTATGTACTACTATGAATAGACACAGTTGTGCTCTATCCTTGTTCTAATTGCCTTGAAGACTATCAATAGTTTATTGGAGACAATGATCATTCAGATGAATGATGAACAAAGATTTTCCAGACAGAAAACAGTTCAGAGCTTTTACTCCTCTTGTATCACTCTATGGTGAGAGTGACTTATCCAACATCATGTCTAATTACTCAGATGAAGTATGGTTTCGAGAGATGATGTAGCTGATGGTGATGGTGATGCTCATGATCTAGTCATTAAATAGTCTAGATGACTATATTGATGCTACCAAGTAAATGGTATGTTTTGTGCTCAAGTCCATTACCTGTAAATACCTCTCTAGCTAGGAGGGAGTGTTAATATTATGGTAGCCACGAGAGGTATTTACCTCCACGTGTGAACCTGACGAGAATAGAAGACTCCGGGAAGCAAGAGAAACCCTAATGAGTTGGATAATAACCCTATAAGCCTTGTCGGTCCAAGAAGATAATTTATATTAGGTTATTAGCCTCCAAGAGAAGAAGTCAGCTAGAAATAATAATAATATACTAAACAGACACTTATCCAGAAGGAGAAGTCTGCCCCAGCCAATCTGGAAGAACCAGTATAAATACAGGGCACCAGTTCTCATTTGCAGTATCTCAGAATTGCAGTTCTACAGTTTGGTGCGCACTGCAGTTGCAGTCTTGTGCGCAGGTTTGGAGGAAGAGCTGGTACAGCTGCAACAGCTGCAAGTTTTCAGTATTGGCTTGAATATATCTTGGCTAGGGTTTGGGAATATCTGATCAGTCTTTTGTGTTGTGCTATTCTTGGAGAGAGGTGCGCTACCCTTTGTTTGGCTATCTAGCCCAGGGTTTTCTTCTGGAGGAATTCTCAGTCAAGGTTAAGGTGCTCGGAGGGAGGCTTCGGCCTATGGTTGGGTGACGAAGGTATCGTCAATGGTAAAACGAGCACACCATCTTCTATATTCTAACATAGGTATCATGGGGGGTTGAATATATGGCTTCTTATTGGATTGGTTTGTACCCTTCAAAATCCACAATGATGTATTCATTATCCACATATGTTGTTCTTCCTCTTTGTTGTTTTATGCGCAAAACCCTCTCTATGACCTAGGAAGTTCTCACATTTGTAACAATTTATACAATTTCTCAAGCATTACTGGGGTTAGCATATCCCCTAAGTCTTCCATATTAACCTACTATGTGTATTCTCCCATCAGTCTAGAACTCATCACAATCAAGGATTTGACTAAGACATGAAAAAATTACCCTATGCAAGGACTATGTAATGAATCCCCGTTAGTTAGAAACCAATAAAGGGTCATACGAATATGTGCCTATAGCTTCTAGAAATGATTTTTCCCCACCCAATGAATGTGATGTAGAAACTAATATGTTAATGACTCAAAATCCAATATCTATTCCAATAGTCTCTTTGCTTGGTTTCTCATTTTTGAAAGAGAAGAGAAAGCATGATTTCAATAGCTTAAACCCTTTTTTACTTCATTGCATGATGTAAATAAATCACTGTTGTCAGAATCTCCATTAATATCCAATTAGTTGATTGCATAAATTCTTATAAAGAGAAAAAAATTAGAAAAAGGTAGTCCAAAAGTTTGCATACTCCTCATCTAAGGTTTATAATAGTTGTGTCATGTCACAAGGGGTAGCAATAGTAGGGGTATTAAAAATAACACAAAAATGGATACATAAGATATGTAATGAAAATAGTTTTTTTTTTTAATTGGAAATGTGTATTGGCAAGGGGATTCAATAAAAAAAAATTGGCACATATTATTTAAACAAATTTACCGACTTAAAGAAAATTGTGACTTCAAAACAAGAACTCTAGCCCAAAAAACCCATATTTTTGCATAAAAAAATCAAAATCAACCCTCAAATCAAAAAGTGGTGCTACTGGTAGCACCATTTTTTTAAACGGGGTCAAAATTACAACATTTTTCAAACATGGCCTTCAAAACTCAGACAGTAGCTCAGAAAAACCTTAAAATCAACACCTAAAATAAAATGTTTTTGAATTTTTTTTTCAAAACGTTAAAATTTTAGATAATTTGAAATCATATTTTTAGCAGTTGGTACCATTAAAACCAAAATCTCAAAATCAACCATCAAATTGAAAAGTATTGCTACCGGTAACACTCATTCTAAAATTGGGGTATGAAAATGACACATTTTTATAAAGTGGTAAAATAACTCATCATTATTGTAAACAAAATCATAAAATCAACCCTTAAATGCTTACTTTTTAAATCTTACTTTATCACTCAAAGCACAAGGTAATACATAATGCCATGAAAATATCACGATATACTTTAAAAATTCAACATGACTTTTTAATATTTTTTTTACTTTTAATAAAAAAAGTAAATTCAAGTTACATTAAACGAAACATAAATTATTTCTTAAAAGTATTGTTATATTGTCCATATTCAAAACATATGAGCTAAGAAATTTTATTATATTATCCATAATCAAAACATATAATTCATAAAACATAAAAACGATTCATAACTTCATGTAAGATCTAATGTAAGTTCAATGCTCATTTATAGTTACCATACATACATCATATGGATAAAAAATACATAAAATGTTTCATACACTTATTCAGATTGACTTATGGTTTCTGAAATACCATCAAAGTCTACATTGTCTTTAGATGAATGATTTGATGGAGATGTAGATGATCTATACTCTTCTCTATTGTCTATGAATGCACCATCTAATTCTACATGCATTCCCAACATTTCAGATGTCCAATTCCTTTTAGATATACGACTAGGTTCAACATACTCCCATATTACATTTATTTATTATGGAAACAACCTCTTGATAATATCTGTTGTCTTGGAGCGAAGAGTTCATCTCTTTGTCAAATTGAAGTCATAAACAAGTATGTCAACATCATTTAATTTTAAGAGGTCATTGCGACGACGAGTTGCATTTTGACCCTTTCTTTTTCTCTTTCTATTGACATGTTTCTCAACCACCATCTTTGGCTTGTACACACCATTGAATGGGTGTGTACTTGTTGCATAACAATGCACTTCAATTGCAATAACATCATCATTTTCTTTCTCAATTTTTATAACCTTTGCAATCTAGAATGGATAACCATGTGGATCTTTAGTCATTAAGACTGCAATCATGCTACCCTCCTTAATATCTTGTACTAAAGCCCTGTAAAGGTCTTTCATGGCTTCACGTTGTGCATGTAACCTTCACGAACCAATATGCATTTCTCTTTCTTCTGCTTGTGTAAACTCAATAGCACCTTGAGATTCTTGTTGAACGTCAACAATGTTTGTTTCTTCAGATTCATTTGGCATATTTTGTGGCCAATGAAATGGAATCTTCAAAAATGTATCTTCATTTGTTGAGCTTGAAATTATGTCACTTTGACTATTGAAAAAAGACTCCCACCAAACAAAATCAACAACATCAAAGTACTCATATGTATCATTAATGGACTTTTTTGTTTCTTCCAGGCTTTCAAAATAATCTACATCTCTATTACGCCTCTGTGCATTATGGATCTCAATAACTGATTGTAAAAATAATAACTTTGATGCAAATATTGGACGATCTGGAATGAACTTAAAAGATGCTAAACCTGATGAAGGCCCTATTCTGTAGTAGTTGAATACTGCTTTCCCATATAAGTGTTTTCCCATCAACTTTTTTGGAACAAAATTGATGTTGGAAGCTAATGTCATTAAGTTGTTCAATACATTTTTATTCATGATGCGATCCCTGAATAAATCTTCGCATGTCAACAATTTCTTCTAATATATGAAAAACAGGCTCTGTAATGTATGTTTTCTTAATACATTCAATCAATGATGGTAGGCTTCCAACATTTTCCCTCTTCAATGTTACTGAAAAATGACTGAACATTCGATCAATATGATCATGAGTGTGTCCAACATGAAGGAAACCAACTTTCACCTTTTGAAATATTCTCATTTCAACGAACATGCTTAGATATCCAAACACAATTTGATTTTTATTTCACGATTAATGTTGTCGAACAATAGATAGAGAACTAGAGGAAGATTTCCAAACCAATGAATGAACACATGATAAATTATGGTGATGGTAACATTTGCATCATTATGAAATTTGGAGTTGTGAAGTAAACCTTTGGACACATTTTTCCATTAAAAACCATACAGCCAACCAAGTGAAACTGAATGAAATTTTCTTCCTGTAATTTTTTGGGTGTATCGACAAAATGTGGTAAAAGTGTTTTCTTCTGGTCCATGCCATCAATTATCATACCTAAATATTTGTTTGGAGCATCATAACACTTCTTCTGATGTTTGTACAACTTTTTCCTTTCACTTGATTGTTGATTTAGATGTTCTTGAAGTGCTTTGACTATGGAATCTGCACATGACATAAAATACAAATATCGATCATATGTTTTCATAGTTGATAACTATCCAATTAAAAAAAAAAATAGTAAATACATAACTCTTTCTACCCCTTCAGATTTATCTCTTCTTGATTTAAGAGTAGCACATATACTGAAAACCCCCATCCTTTACTTCTTAGGAATACATACATTGTTGAATTGTTTCTTCTATATTCTTGTAAAATATGCATATGTTATAAAATTATAACTTCCTTTAACACCTTCAACATATTCTTTGTACAAGTTGTAGATTTCCCTCCTTGAGAAATTATCTGGAATATGTATTATGTCTCTATATGATATACACTCTCCATGTTTGGAAAATAAATCACGCATCCATGACAATGTAGTGTTCTTCAATTATCCACTCTCTCGTCCATGATGTACCTTTGAATAAAATGAAGGATCTTTTTCCAACCTTGTCTGGATTCTTGATAGACGAAGATTACCAATTGAATGGATTTTTTTGAAAGCCTTTCTACAAAGTAAAATATTCTCAATGCGATAATCATATCCTATATTGGTGGATATCATGCACCCCATCAAATATGAATTTTGCATGCTCTTATTCATTGAAAAATATGTCTTCCTTTTGTTCAAGACATACATGTAGTCCATGCTTTTCAAACAGTTCTTTTGACAACATTCACTCGAAATCAATTCACATATGGAAATTGATTTAATGAGAAATTATTTCCTAGACCTTATATAACTAGAATGATTTGGATTGATATAAAAAGGTCTAGTCCTGGTCCTAGACACAATGTTCCTTTGCAATGTCTCCATTAATTCATCATCCCCACTAGAAGGATTTTCCTCATCACCAGAAGGAATATCAAGAAAAATATTGTTAGGAGACTGAACAAGATAATGTTGATCACCTTGATTTGTTGCAGTTGAATGATTGAGAACATGATCTTCATTCCTAGGTCCATCATCTTCATTGATAATATTGTTCATGAGAGGAATATCAAAATCACTAGAAACATGATTACCATCCTCACCAATGTCATTGGATCTTCCATGAAAATATTCACTTGAAGGAAAATCGTCATCACCCATAAGAATGTCAATGCCATTAAGATTCTCACTTGGAGAAAAAATTTCATCATCGTCATTGGTACCTTGAAAATCCTCATTTGGAGGAAAATCATCAACAACATTGTGTCCACCATTGACATAATCATCTTCATTGCTTTCAAAATCCCCACTTGAGGGAAACTTTTCACCATCCTGCTTAGTCCCTTGAAAATCTTCATCAATTTCTTGAAAATCCTCACTTGGAGGAAAATCAACATCATCAACATTGTTTCATTTTAATTTATCACTCGGGAAAGAGTGTCCACCAATGGCATAATCATCTTCACTACTTTGAAAATCCCCACTTGAGGGAAATTATTCATCATCCTCATTACTGGCTTGAAAATCCTCACTTGGAGGAAAATATTCATTATCCTCATCGGTACCTTGAAAGTCCTCACTTGGAGGAAAATCATCATCACCAACATTGCTTCCTTTAAATTAATCATTCGGGAAATATTGTCCAACATTTCCATAATCATCATCACTACTTTTAAATCCCCACTTGGGGGGAATTCTTCATCATCCTCATTTGTGCCTTGGAAATCCTCACTTGGAGGAAATTCATCATCACCAACATTGTTGTCTTTAAATTCCCCACTCGGGAAAGAGTGTCCACCATTGTCATAATCATCTTCACTGCTTTTAAAATTTTCACTTGAGGGAAAATCTTCATCATATTCATTGGTGCCTTGTAAATCTTTATCGATACCTTGAAACTCCTCACTTGGAGGAAAATGTTCATCCCAATCATGTAAACGTTGATCACAGTCTCCACTTCGAACTACATTTTGATTATTTTCATTACTATTAAACTGTTGAATATATTTATCACCATCATATTCCTCCTCTTCATCATCAGTGTCTTCAAAGTTCACTGATTTAGGACTTTCATGAGGAACATGCCGAATAACATTGCTTGCACTATGATCAAACTTATGACTAGTTGAAAAATACGACGCTTCGTTTTCATTACAAGCATTCCCATTGCATTTGCTAGTCCCAACATAAGTGGTATGCAAACAATTTGTTGATGTCTCATAAATAAAATCTTCTTTATTTGACGAAGCCATCCCTTCTCTCTAAGAAATAGAATGATACAAATGCTCACCCTCTCAATGACATTCTTATAACTTGCAAAATGATATTTTTCCTCTAAAATCCCCTCCCAAAATGACCCCCCCAAAATATTCCCTCTAAAATTCCCCCCTGAAATTTTTCCCTCCAAAATTTCCCCCCAATTTTTTCCCTTAAAAATTAAAAACAACTTTTACTCTTTTATTTCGTTATTTGCTTGTTAATTACAATATTTCTCATGTTTGTTTGTTTATCTCACATTCATTAAACATAGCGGTGATCTATATAATTTTAGGTATATATGTATACAATATTCTTCATTTTTATTTATCCCACATTCAATAATTTATATCATATGTGTTATATATACATAGTCTTGTTTTTTCTTTTTACATTGTGTGATATCTTGGGCAATATTCGTTAAAGGACTTGGAGCAAGCTACAATGGAGAAACATCGAGAAGACATCCGAGGAGAATCTAACATTTCAGAGGTTAATTATTTTTTAAATTCTTACCATTTACCAAAACAACAATTATAAGATCATCTTTGAATCACATAATATTTTTTCATGCGAAAATTTAAAAACCCTAATTTTTTTAGATGTTTTCTAATTTTTCTAAAAAAATCATAACTTTTTAAAAAAAATGAGACTTTTTTCAAATAAATTTTAACAAAATCCTTAAGATTTTTTGGAAAAAAGAAGAAAAAAAGAGAAATTTAGGTATAGTTTTGTAAAAAAAAATAGTTTTTTTTTTTTTTTTTACTTAAACTTTTTAAGTTTTGGCCCATGGTGGTTACTGAGCAATGCCTGGGGCTTGGCCGTGGGGAGGCTAGAGTGATACCCCAGATGCCAAGGCTTGGTCCCGGCATAGGCCTAATAACTCCATGGGTCAAATTTTTTTATATTAGTTCTTATATTCAATGGTTTTTTTTTAGTTTATTATATTGTAAAAGACCTAATTTTATTTTTTATCTTATAGGGAAAATGATAGTAAATATATTATCTATGAATATATTTGGATCACGACCTGCAATAATGACATCCAAAATTGCAACTGGAACTTCCATGAATGCTATGTAACAAAATGATAGCATAACACCTGAGTTATCAAGGGCAATGAAGAATGTTAGAGAGTAGAGATCTATGGAAGGTGAAAACAAATTGGAATATTCTTGGTTTGTTAAAGAGAAGCAAAGCAACAACAAAGATCATATATATTTATATTGTGCCGAATTAGAACATGTGTAAAGAAATTATCAGGAACTTGGCTTGTTACAAGATATATGTTTGGTGCCAACCACAAATATTGTTTATGCACTTGTCAAACAAGGCAAAACTTATATCAACATTAGATATTGTTTCAAATTGAACAATTATAACAAGAATAAATGTTTTTCAGAATTATGTGCATCTATCGTTGATGACATTGAGAAAGACAATGTAATTTTTTTATTTTTATTTTTCTGTCATTTATTATTTTTAGTATCATGATAATTTTTTAATTTTATTTAACATGAAAATGTTATATTTTATTTTTACAAGATTTCGTTGAATAAATTCCACATATGTTAGTGGGGATTTACTCTACAAAGAATAATATCATGGATGCCATCAACACTTTTCATATTGAAAAGACACAAGAAGGAAGGAAAAAGAACAGAGAGTAACAGAGGTTGAAGCTGCAAGAGTAAACATAAAAGAACATGAAAGAAGAAAGAAAAATCCTCATTGTAGAAATCCTAAAAGGGTTACATTTGAAAATGAGGAAGTTGCAAATGAAGATTTTGTTGATATTAGTCCCAATAAGGTTATCACTCCTCACAAAAAGAATAAACAAGATAAACACAAAAGAACGATGATTGATGACAAGTTCATTCCTATTGGTTACAAAGAAGTCATTGATTTATATGAAACACATTTAAATCATAAGAGGAAGAAAACAAATGTTGTTGGTGATGTTCAAGAAACCAACATTAGCTCAGAGTATTATAGTGAAAGTCCTAAAGGTAACAAATAAATAATAACACCAGGTATTGATCTAGAGGATAGTATTATGAAAAAAACACAAAATGCCATTCAAAATAGATCAAGGACGACGAGCTTAGTTGATGATGGCCACACATTTCAGCTGAATGTGAAACAACTTTATAAACCCACAAAAGAGAAATAAAAATATCAAATTAGAAAACCACATCATTTGCATATTCACAATTTGAAAGCATTGATTAGGTACAATACATATGCACATGTGGTTGACTACCTAGTTCTCGTTGACCCAATGGAAGTTCCTACGAGGGAAAAATTTGATAGATCAAAATGTTTTGACTACAAATATTATGTGATTGGAAGAAATCATTCTACAGAGGCTAGAAGAGAATTGATGCAAGAATATCCCAATAATCCTCTTTTTGAGACAATCAAATGCTTAATTTATGTCGGTTTAATAGATTCAAAATCAAAGTTATTGGCATGGGATCATAACACAAACAATGAATACATAATGTCCATGACTTTCATTCAAAGGGTGAGATTTATCCACAATGATTTTTTTGAAATATGTCGTGGGGAGAGATCAAATGTTGATGCCAAGTTTCAGAAGCAATGTTGTATGAAAATAAGATTCCCACTTGATGACGAAGATAAAAAAGAAAAAAATCGCAAAGGAAGTGATGTATTTAGAGATGTCGATAGTTATTTTCAATTGAGATTTAGAACTAGACAGGTATGAGATTTGATAGATGAGATCTTCACCCTATGAGAAAATATCAGTATAAAAAATCAGAAAGTTAAGAAGGCTAAACCATTGATATGTGGCACAAGTAAGACATGTCATGAAATAAAAAATCTTCCTGATGATATGATTATAATACCTTGGAAATCAATACAAGGAGTAAAGGATGAGAAACTTATCATAGCTATATTATCATGTGTAAGGCCGGGAGAATTGTGTGATGAATTTAAAAAGTAAGTTTGTTAAGTTATTTTTTATTTATGTTAGGATAAAAAAATTGTTATTATTATTATTCCAGTTTAATATATCAATGTTCTAATTATTTTATTATATATATTATTACAACATTATTATTTTTTATTTAGTCATAAGGTGTATATGAGAATACACAAGGAAATGGTCAAGATGTTGAATGAAGAAAGTTGGGATGATGTTAAACTCAACTATCCAGATTCATGTTCTACAACAGTATTGAAACAATTTTTTGTTGCATTCAAAAATGTGTGTTGATTTATTACATTCATATTATTCATTTATAAGTTAATTTTTTTCTATTTTAATAGTTATAGATATATAACTATATGTTTGTTTGTTTCATTAAAGATGCCAAAGAAGAATGCAAATGGAGTACCTTAAACTTTCAAAAATTTTATTCAAAAAACCAAGTTTGAAAGAGAAACAAGGAGACATGTTCAAAATGTTCAACTTGATGACACCCTTGATCACTACATTTGGAATGAGCTCGACACTGTTCAATATAAAGTGATATTAGGTGATTGTGAACAACTTGCAAATATTGTTCCTAAAAAAGAATACTCCTTAGTTATTGTGGATATCTCTCATGGTTATAATATTCAAAACATTGGATATGATACCGAGCCTTATATTTGCCAAACTTTCAATAAAGTAGTTATGGGATTTACGGAAGTTACAACATCACCATTTTGGAGATTTCTGGTATTTCATTTAGACACACAACAAGGATTAGTACAAACAAGCTTGGGAAATAAAATAGAAGGATGCAATTTATTTGGTAAGATATTGAAAGTGTGTATTTAACAATTAAGATTAGAAAACAATTTTATTAATTCACAAGTTAATTGAATTTGCACTTATTTATGTGACAAGTACAAGCCTAATATTCAAAGCTCCAATAGAGAATAATTTAAACGTGATTTTGAGAATATACATCTTGCAACCTGGACAAAAGATGATTCTTATAATTCTATTCTTGTCAATGCAAAGGATGGAGAGATTCCTAATAGTGTATTGGTATACAATGTTGTGGTTAGAAAACTAATATATGAGGAAAAATATTTGAAATGAGAGATGATTAAAATTTATAAAAAACCACAAGCATTAATTAATTATCTTATAGATAGATTTTCAAATGAAGGAAATTGAGTTTTGGATTTGTTCTCAGGTTCAAGTAAGAATTATGATCCAATATTTATGAAATCATACTTCAATCTTATATTATTTTTAATTTATGTCTTTTTACAGTATCTAATTTCATTATTTATTTTGTATTTGGTGATTAGGTACAACATTAGCGTGTTTCTTACAGAAATCAAGGACTTGCATAGCCATTGAAAGTGACCCAATGCAGTGCAATTTTATTCAACAAAGAATTAATGCTATTCCAACTTTTCCAGGTGAAATGCAATAAGTTTGCTTGAGGAAATGAGATTTTAGTGAATCAAATGTGACAAAAATGTCAAAGGAACTTCAAGTACCATTAGGAGGAATGATTGGAAATAGATACTTTGGATAACTTGCATATATCAAAGAGCTAATGGAAGAACACAATGACACAATGGAAGGACAAAATGATGTCAAAGAAGATGATAATGTGTTTGTTGAGAATGATGAATTTGAGATATATAATAATGTTGATTAGTTTTAAGATGCCCTTGAAGACGATGCTCAATTTTGCAAATTTTTGATGAGTTATAACTGTAATGTTTTGACTTTTAGATTTTAAAATAAGAATGAAGATGTATCTATTGTTGTTTTGTGATGAATCTTTTTATTGTTTTTTTCTCATTTTATTTGTATGTGAATCACTATACATTGGAAAATTTTATTAAATGTTGTCATTTTTTTACTTCAAATGTATAAAAATATGAAATAAAATGATAATTTTTTTAATAAAATTTTGATTTTTTTTTGTTTAATTATGTCCATAAAAATTCCTTATTTGATATGCTATTTTAAAGGAATAGGTACCAATATATATATGTTTTTTCATTATATATGGCTATAAAATGTATAGTTTTTGTTAAATATTAAAAAATAGTGTTGTTTAACTACAATTGTTTTTTTATGTATTGAAGTAAAAGTAAACAATGTGTTAAAAGCGATGTTTTCCACTATATTTTAAAAGTATGGAACAATAATAAATTAATTAAGGAGACACAATTATATGAAGATCGTAACTAAAAAAAAGTAAACGATAAAAAATATTTTTAAGATTGAAAGAAACGTGAAAAAATGACTAAAAACACTGTTAAATAAAAAATATATTTAGAAAAAAATGAAAATAGATGAAAAATAAGCATTTTAAAAAATAACATGGAAACATTGTGGATCGAAAATTTAAAATATTGAAAAACCACCTAAAAACAGAGGAGTGCTACAGATAGCACCATTTTTAAAAACGAGGTAAAAAATTGGACCCTCCCAAAAACGAGAATCGTTAAGTGATTACTATATTTTTGGTATCTAGTAAAATTTGGGACATTCTTTAATATCCCATAAATGTACATGCTATGTCATAGGTTCATTTAATGAAACCCTCATGTCCTAAATAAATATGAATAATAAATGAACTCATAATATCTAGGATCATTAGATTTTAAGATGATGAACATTGTTTATGTTGAAACCTAGAATCCAAGAGAGATTAAGCAATAAAAGAATGTTATATCATATTTTTTTTAAAAAACATAAATATCAAAATTTTGGTTTTGAAAAAAGATATAAAAAATATACATATAACCAAAAATTATAGCTTTCCAATGGCTGGTCACTTATGGAAACATTCTAAAACTCATGGAAATCTCAAAAGAAGAGTTAAAAGACAATCTACATGCAAGGGACAAAGGTATGGTCCCTTTGTGAAGCTCAATTTAGGATATCCTTGCCATTGAAGCAAGTATATAGTCGTAACTATAACAAAACATATACAATATATAAAACTAAAATGTATACCAAGAAATAAGCCCCCCCTTTGCTTCTCACTAGTAGTGATAAATCCACTAAGTCTCCATACTAGGGTTTAATATGTTATATATCAAGGCATTCAAAATGTTTATAAGATTTCCTTAGATTCATATTAGCATTATGGATTTCTCAAAGTGGGTTATGTTTATTTTCTTTCATTTGACATGAAGGGCCAAGTAAAAATACAATGATTGTAAACAACTAAGAAAAATATATTGTTAAATACATATATAATTTGTAGTTATCACATTTTTCTTTTTCAATTTGGTGCTCAATTTTAATAGGCAATAAACCAAAACATTTAAAAAAATAAAAAAGCTATGAAATATTACATTTTGTCGCACTTTGAAAAAGCATGTGGGAATACTTTATAATAAAATATGTAAATATTGAAAGTATTAGTGTGCCGCATTAATACATTGTGGCATGTCGCAAATTGATATAAATGTTATGATGACTAAAATGCTTATCGATAAAGCAATGAAAGGCCACTGAAAAATTAAACCAAACCATAATAATTTGTTTGAATTTTCTTTGGGTAAGGATACAACAAGATAGATGTGGGCCTTGTAATTAATTTGCAACACACATCGTAACACATCATAATATCTAACTTGCAACAACACAAAGAAAAGTATTTAGGAATTACAATCAATTAAGAACAAGTGTTAACTAGTATGCAAATGAGGTAAATGTATACTTTTTGAAGTTAACTCTCGTTCAAACATCATCATTAACATAAAGTATTGAATTTCATTCAGGAAGACTAATACATGGCTCAATATAATCTATATAAAATAAAACATTTCATGAAATAAAGGGATGAAATACCCATCCATGAACATTCATCAAAAGAATAATTGAAGAACCAAGGAAAGTTGTTCAAGCTTCAAACATTAAAAGTTTCCATATATTAGAAATCATATGAGTGGGTTCAAAGATCCTCTATATAATCTCAAATATCAATTTAAATTTCTTATATATTAGATATTTTTATACACAATATTTTATCTTTAACATTCAGAGTGAATAATTTTCATGGTTGCATTCAATGCAGCTTTTTTAGTTAGTGTCATATCGCACTAAATAATTAATATTGATGATATTTCATTAGAAATATAGAAATCAAACAACACATTAATGAAATAGAATAAAAGTGGTTTGTTACAAACTGAAATTGATAAGTGAAGTTTGATGATGATATTTATAATGAAGAATATATTTCTTCACTTTCACAAAATTATTTTACAACTACTCAATGCTAGGAGAGTGGTTTATGTTGACTCCTCCCAAGGATCTGATCATAAATATGTTATTGAAGTTCTTTTAGATCTAGTCAAATAACAAAAAAATAACAATTTAACACAATGGCTCTTGTAAATTAGCTTTGAGTGTGATTTATAGAATACCTTCTTAATGCACATGCTCACTACAATTTTAGGTAACATTCAATATTTTTCTAATTTAAATTAATCTAGAAATAAAAATATTTGTTAATCACCATGATTTAAAAAACTATTATGTACTATTGGCAGAAATAATTTTCCATGACAATTTCAAAACAGGAGGTTGGAATGCAACCAAAATTTCTAAGGTCATTGACAATATCATGCACCATAGTAGAACTACATGTACATGTTAAACATGAATGATATTAGTTGCAAAAAGAACAATGGATTAAAGTTTACACATTTTCCCAATGGGAAAATGGAACACAAGTCTCCATAATTTGTTCTTAGCCCAAGGGTTTAGCTCAACGAGTAGTTTTCGGCGTTGCTAAGCATTTGGCTAGTTTCATGCCAAGAGGTGCCCAATTTGAATCCCCTTGAATTAAAGGAACTAGTCTATGTTGATGGGTTCAATAGGGATGCCATCCAAATGTTTGGAAGCACCCCTTTCATTTCCCCACAAGGTTTTTATTGGGAAAAAAAATGTTCATGGCCTTTTATCACCATTTTCCATATCCTCAATTGACCTCTCTTCTCCTTGATTTCTACCGACAATATATGAACTACTTTAACCAAATCACTGCACTATAAAGATATAAAATTAGGCATCAAATATCTAGAAAAAATGTAATCAATGTTCTTTCTCACTTGTTAAAAAAAGGACCAATTATAACCATGTCACTAATTTGATAAGTAAAATCACCATCTTGATATAGTGCCAATAATTTGTTTTTGATTAGCATGTATCACATCATATAATAGGGCACATTCTTCATTACCAATGGGTGCAATAACAACAAATACATTACCTATGCAATTTGAATGAAATGTAAATATACATACAAGCATTAAAATATATGTATTCAAAGGCATATGTAAATTTCAATTAGACTATATACTTCAATTTCTAGGTCCTACATATCTTCCCTGAAAAATCCAAAAAATCGTTCATAATCAATAGAAGCCACAACCTTTTTAGTGTGCATCTCACACTGTGTGGCATGCTGATATGACTCATTTAGAACAAGACAAACATATTTATATGGTTTCACAAATCCTTAGTTTTCACGTTGATCATCAGATTCCACTACATGAATGAAAACTCCACAAAAACATATTTACTTTCTCAGTTCAATTGCATAAATTGCATGCATCTCCTTACTCCGAACATAATATAAATCCCTCATGTCAAGGATAGTTTCACAAATTAAGGCATTGATCCATTCACATTTCCAAGTGCAACATTCCAATATAACCTGCATCATAAACATGTGTACATCAAATTTAATTTTTTTAGTGTATACATACATATGAACAATTTACATAATTGTTCAACAAAGGTATATTACTTGAGCATGGAGTGCACTGTGATTGAGAGTAGGCATGCCAATCCGATCTAATTTTGAATATGTGTTACCTATGAAGGTGTGAAATATTTGGAGTGTAGAATAATGGTGGTCTCACCTCTTGAGAACTAGTAATTTGATTTTCTTGTTATTCATGTATTAGTTATTCTTAAGTTTATTTTGCTCCTTGCACATTGCAAAGAAGGAAGCAAAATTTGTCAAGGAGAAA
The DNA here is from genome assembly GCA_009831015.1 of Picea engelmannii. Classification (NCBI taxonomy): domain Eukaryota; kingdom Viridiplantae; phylum Streptophyta; class Pinopsida; order Pinales; family Pinaceae; genus Picea; species Picea engelmannii. Next base: position 673,902 of record ML778396.1, read on the forward strand.
TCAATAAAAGTTTAAATGTCGATGTCTTTTGATCAAAAGGCCAATTATGTACCTTCTCACTTCAAGGTAATAATGGTAATGGATGGTTGTTTAAAGAAAGATTCAAAAAAATGTCCAAAGAGGTGGGTAGGGTATATGTGCTTTGTTATTCCAATCACAAAGATAAACCTAAATTCTATAAAATCATTGCTACCCCTTACATAATTCAACAACCATAATCGACAATTATTGGGACTATCCATATTTCTCAGGAGCCCCTTACGAAGGAAGAAGGAACAATATACAAATCAGACAAGGCGTGGATCCTCCTTAAGCATGGATGGAATATTAATTAGCCATTGTTTTCACACAAGCACTCATGTAGCAAGCATCTAAGAATCTTTAGGGATTTGCAATATGGTTGGAACAATTAGTTGGAAGGACGAGAGCTTATTGGAAGGACTAGAATTGAGGGGCTTCAAAACAATTTCAACTCATCTTTAGCTTATTTGAGCGATCCAATAAGATGATTGATTGGGTTACATTTGAGGTCTATCTCGAAGTTCTTAGTGCGTGTTTCAAGATACGTTTTCAACTTTGTTTCAAAGTGTTTTATTTGGGTAATAGATTTTTATGTGGGATTTTATGTGGTTAATAGACAATAAAATAACAAAAACAATTATAAATAACAATAAAATAAATATTGAATTTGAGCTTGAATTTACACACTATTTTCTCTTATATGCACAATAGCCTTGCATGTTCATGATTTTCATGGCTTAGATGCAATTTGCACCTGCTAACCGTTAGGTTTTCTTTATTTACAGAGTATTAGTGTTACTAGTGTTCTTTTACTTCATTACCATTAACATATATATCATGTATTGAGCAATAGCAACATAAACAAGAGACAAAAGGAACACAAGAGATTTATCCTGGGAAAACCCCAAATGGGGAAAAAACCCAACAACCTTTCTTAGATAGATTTTGTTTACAAAGCAAGTCCAAACAGAAAATCCCTAACACAAAGGCTAGCTCAAACAAAAATACCACCACAGCTGCAACACCAACACTATACCAAGATAGCGCACTTCCTCAAGGAGTAATGCATAAGAGAGATAGATACCAAAAGATTGAACAAGAAGAAACTGAGTCACTGTAGTTGCTGCATCACCTTCTCCAAACTTGTGCCTTGCTTATTTGTAGCCGAGAGAGTGTGAGTGAGTGAACAAATGAGCTAACATGCCTCCTTATTTATAGTCTTCTTGTCCTTCTAGTTGGGCTGACTTCTCTTCTGGGAAGGTGTCTTTTCATTATTCTTTATTCTTCTGGGCCAAATTCTCTTCTGGGGTATTTCAACATTTGTCCAATGGATCTCTTGCTTCCGGAATATTCTTCGCATCTAAGAAAGGTCATCTAGGAGGGAAAGATCCTCCTGCAACTACCAAACATCGACACTCCCTCTTAGCTAGGGAGGTATCTTTCACGATGTCTTCATCTAGTAGTCCACTGACTACTCTGCAATCAACTGGTAGCACACAACGACCACAATCCTATTGGTAGCTTGAATCATCTATCACAGTCTCTACAATCAAGTAGCACATAAATACTCCCAATGTGAATTAGTAGTCTCCATGGCAATCAACTAGTAGCGCACAACTACTACAATGCCATTCGGTAGAACATGACTGTGCTGATCCATAGTAGTACAAAACTACTCCAATGGTACATAACCACTCCAAGTAGCACACAACTACTATCTAGAGACACAAAGTCTCTCTCCTGCAATCACTTGATAACTACACAAGCTACCACCATGCAATCCAACAGTCTCTATGATTATGCAACAATCAACTAGTAGCACACAACTACTACCATGCCATCAACCATAATCATAGTATGCAACCTCTATGACTATGCAACAATTAGATAGTAGCACACAACTACTACAATGCCATCAACCATAGTCAGGATCCAAATGACTATGCAAAAATCAACTAGTAGCACACAACCACTACAATGCCATCAACCATAGTCATCCTATCTGGCTATGCAACAATCGGCTAGTAGCACAAAACTACTACAATGCCATCAGCCATAGTCATACCTACGATTATGCAACAATCAACTAGTAGCACAAAGCTACTATAATGCCATCAACCATAATCATAGTTGGTGTCTCTATAATTATGCATCAATCAACTAGTAGCGCACAACTACTACAACGCCATCAACCGTAGTTATAGTCTCATCCAGTTGCACAAAGCTACTCCCATAGTCCTCATGACTATGCGTGTGATGCTTCTTCTCTCATCAGGTCCGAAAATGCATTACCCCCTCAGTCACATGACTGGTCTAGGGAACCCTTGGCCAAAGGGATTAGTCGGCATAAGAAGAAACAACACACCTCCCTCTCAATGAGGGTGTACATTCTGCATCACACAAGCTTGTCTCTGGAGAACCTCGAGTCTTTTTCACTCCTAGTCAAATCAACATGACTAATAGGAGAAAGACTGTGCTGGGCCATTCACCACTAGCCAAGTCAACATGACTAATCCTGTGAGTGAATGTATCATTCTCCCTTGGTCAAATCAGCATGACCAATCTAGGAGAATGTTTGCCCAATGCTACTCATATTTCCATCGCCTTGGGCAAAGGCTTGGTGAGAATGTCCGCAATCTAGTCATCTGTGGATGTGTATTGGAGCTTCACTGCTCCATATCCCAATCCTTTTGAATGGCTTCCTCCTCTATCATTGAAACAAGGGAATCCTCCCAGGAGGTCTCATATCTCCTTGAAGCCTCTGAAGCTTTGATCTAGTTTCCCGCCTGTCAGTTCTAGAAGATGTCTCTCTCTCCTATCTGAATCTGAGGAGGAATGCTTTCTTAATGAAAGTCTCTAAGAAACTGATTCTCTCTAAGATCAATCTCACTCTGAGTTTGCATGCTCCCTTTGAAGATGGTACTTGGTGGGGCCACCCGCCTCACCACTGGTAGAGCCATTTTCTCCTCCTCATGATATGGATCATACCTACCATATATATGTATCCCCCTTTTCATCCTGCAAAGTATCATGGGACTATGCTGGTCTCTTCTTGGTCACTGCAACGATTCTAGGTAGGCTCTTCTAGCTCTACTGACTCTTCATGATGATATGAAGAGTGATCAACTGAACCAGAGGGATCTATACGGTAGTCTTCAGAGCCTTCTTCTATTTACAATCGATATCCATATGAGATGCTCTATATCTGCAAAAGTACCCTTCTTTCCATAAGGTTCTAACTTCATCCTCTTCTCCTTTATTACATGGATGTGTACGATGATGTGGACAACTCTATGTCAGGATAGTTTGCTCCATGTCTCAGCTAGAGACCATCTAAAATGTTGCCTCTTGCAATCGTCATTGTAGCTCCCTCTCAGAGATATTACCTGTGACCTGCATGGAACAAGAAACAAGAAAAACATCTCCATGGTAACCTCCATGAAATTTACAAGATAACCTGCCTGGAACAAGGTCAACAACCAAGAAAATATCCTAGAGGAGATCAATTTATCTTGTAAACAAGTGCATTATTAATATGAAAATTTACTTTAATGGTAGTCATACCAACAATAATCAAGTGTTACTAAACCAACAAGAGCAATAATAGAATTATAAAGACCGTTATTCTAGTTACAACACTTACTTAAATTGCAATAATATAAAATATCAAACTTGATATGTAAACCTGGAGTTTAGCTGTTGTTGTCCCACTTGAGTTGTCTTCTATAGTTTCTTCTACTCCCCGGTCATGTGCTTGGAAGCACCACTGGATAAAATACACACTCTTCATCCTTTGACTTCTTCTCTTCAGCATCTGCTGCATGTGCATGGTGCTTGTTCTTTCTTTTTTCATGTCTAAGAGGACATTGTGAGACATAATGTTCCATCTCCTTGCAGTTGTAGCATCTGATCTTTGACGCATCCTTTTTATAATGCGGTCTCTTAGATTTCTTCGAACTACCTTCTTCCCTTTCTTTCCTTTTCTTCACTTGAGTAACAAGGGATTGATTTTCATCATCATTTGTCTTATGTGACTTGGATATCAATCTGGATTCCTCTTGGGTACAGTTCGGTCATAGCTTGTTAAACTTGGGAAATTTTCTTCTAGCGCAAATCTCTTGAACAAATGGATCCCAAGAGGAGGGAAATCCATTGAGTGTAGTGGTCATGAGTTCAGTGTCATCTACCGGATCTCCAATGGATGCTAATTGGTCCTTGATCTGTAAGATCCTCATAAAATAGTTGGCTATTGTTTCTAACTTGTTCATTGTCACGCTTCTAAGTTGATGCCTTAGAGTAAGATTTCAACTGGTATCGTTACTTTAATAAAGTATGGTTAGGGCATCAAACATTTCCTTTGGTGTCTTTAGTTCCGATACATTAGGTATCAGATGATCCTTTATTGAGTCTATCAAGATCCTCTTGGCCTTGACCTCATTCTTCTTGAACTTTGCTTTGGTGTCTTCTTCTTCTGGTTCTGGAAGCATCTTCTTAACATGATCCAATAACTCATTCTCTTATAGAATGAGGAGAACTTTGTTCTTCCAAGATTTGAAGTTATCTGCTCCATCCAATCTATCTTCAACTCTCATGCTGGTTGACATTTTTGTTGGTAGAAACCCTATCTCTGAAAAACTTCGATTTTTCAAACTTCACCAAACTGTAAACTAAGGGTTGCAGGGGGTGCGCTAGGGTAGGGTGCACTACTCTGTGTAAAGATAAGTCCCAACGCCTTTGGAACCAATGCTCAACAATCTTGACAAATATATTACAGTGCAACAACAAGGTGTTGCTGCAAGTGATCTTCCTTCCAGTGGTCAAACTGTTCTGAAGGTAACCAACTCTAATACCATGTTAGATTTTCTTTATTTATAGAGTATTAGTGTTACTAGTGTTCTTTTACTTCATTACCATTAACATATATATCATGTACTGAGCAGTAGCAACATAAACAAGAGACAAAAAGAACACAAGAGATTTATCCTGGGAAAACCCCAAATGGGGAAAAAAGCCAACAACCTTTCTTAGATAGATTATGTTCACAAAGCAAGTCCAAACAGATAAAACCTAGCACAAAGGCTAGCTCAACTAGAAATACCACCACATTTGTAGCAACAACACTATACCAAGATAGCGCACTTCCTCAAGGAGTAACGCACAAGAGAGAGATACCAAAATATTGAACAAGAAAAAATTGAGTCACTACAGTTGTTGTGTCACCTTCTCCAAACCTGCACCTTGCTTCTGTGTCGCTGAGAGAGTGTGAGTGAGTGAAAAAATGAGCTAAGGTGCCTCCTTATTTATATTCTAAGAATTTATGTGTGTTGGTTCTAGACTTAAAAGCAAGGCTTAAACTCAATGTTTTCTTCTAAAATTTGGTGAGAAGGTAGAATAAGATGTCCTCTATAACATATCCAAATTTCAGTTGTTGATTCCAAGATATGAGAGAGCACTAGGAAAAATACCAAACCATGGTCTACGCACCAGAGATTGGAAAAAACTTGAAACAAAACACACAAAAAACTATTAAAAAAATTGGGTGTGCAGGATTGCCAAAACCCAAGGATGCTCTTGCATCAAACTCCCCTTGTTGAAAAATTTGAGCATCCTACTCAACATATCATGATTCAATAACTAAACTCTTTCTTTCTTCTCTTCTTCCTTACCTTTCACACTTCTATCTTATTTCTTTTCCTCTTCCTTAACTCTAATCTTTTCTAATGTAGGAAACCACTCATACCCACCTTCATCTCTCTCAATTATTTCACCTTCTCTTTCCTCATCTACTACAAATTTAACATCGCTCTAAACTACTACAATTCAAGTTCAATGACACTTACTTCTTCAAAATGATTTTGTTGAAATATTGTAACTGCAAATAGTATTCTATTTATTATTGAGTCATTATTCATTATATCAATCCACTTTTTTTGTGGATTGATTACGTCGGGCATTGTAATTGACCAAGTCCCCTTTTTCATATTGGTCAAACCCTAATTGTATTATGAAAATCAAGAAGTCGCCCCCCATGCCTAATTAAAGTGGTTTTAACCACTAAGAAGACAAGTCGGCCCTGCCCAGTGAAGAGACACATTTCCAGCACCTGCCAGCCAGTATAAATAAAGGAAGCCATCGCCTCATTAGCTCACTCACTCATTCACTCATCCAATATGCATGTTTGGTAGCTGTAGTTGGGAGAAGAAGGAAGAGAGAGGGGCATTGCTCAATGTTGGATATTATCTAGTGTTTTGGTTTATTTTCTTGGCATTGTATTGGCTATCTATATTAAGGAATTTTTTGTTGGGTTTTCTCCCCCATGAGGCTTTCCTAGGATAAATTTTGTGTATCTTGTGATTGTGTTTCTCTAAGTGATCCTACCTATGCTATTGTTATCTAGTAAATTGAAAAGAAACCTAATAATATCTCTAAACTTAATAGATTTAACCCAATAGGTCTCACTACCTTTCGTTACAGTCCAAGCCCAATGGAGCTTATTATCCACAAATGCTCATGTCCAATAGGGATTACTACCACCCCATCCTCCCGCTTATACTCAATCGCCAATGCGTGTTGTTCAAGTTGACTTCATTGTTCTGGACTACACTCCTTCTATTGTCATCATCAACTCCACTTTCATCCTAGATATCTTCTATATCAATCTCGTCTTTTCTACAATTATCACTATTGTTTCCTTTTATATCAACATTTGTCTCACTCAGATATTGGACACATGTTAACTAGACCTAAACTTCTCTAATTTGTTCTTCAAAAACCTTCAAATCAATCCTTTCTTGTGCATTTTTCATCTTGGATTGGTAGAATGTACTTGGGATGTGCATCATCTTCTTCAAAACAATTATTTATCAATGGTCCAACACAAATTTCATACAATAATGCGTTCATCATCTTTCCAAAGGTTTCATCTTTTTGAGTATCACCATTATCTATGTCCTATAATTAAAATTCAATTTTGTGTTTCATCTGCATGAATATATCATGTTCATCCTTTTCCTTTACTACTTTAGATGTACTTTGTTTCACATGGCCTTTGATCCCTCTTCTCCCGAGTCCTTGCATGTATTCAATTTTCTTGACAACGTCTTCATTGTATTCAAGTGTAAAATATTTTCTTTTTGCAATCAACTCAAATACCACATCATCAAAATATATGAGTCACATTGTCTTCAATAATATATGTATATATATATATATATATATTCTGTAATATCACTAATTTTCCACTCTGTTTTAATCTTCCCAATCTTGTAAGGTATTAGTATACAATCCTCAACAACAGTCACTTTTTCTCCTAGCTTCTCTTGCTCTGAATTTTCTCCCATATTATCAACATATTGTACATCATGGGGACCGAACAAACCCATCAACAATGTCTTTAAAGCCACTTCATCTTATTTTATGCCAATATTTTGTAACTTATCAACCACAGTCTTCTTTGTACCTTCCCTAAAGTCAACAAATATATTACAGATTTCAAGAAACCCCATCAAAAGTATCTACTCCTTAACATCTTTCAATTGCACCCATTTTAATGATACAACATATTTATGACCTACTTTTGGAATGATTCTAATCACATACTCAAAAAATGTAACATCTTCACTTCTCTTCTGCATTCTACTAATGCATCCCTTTTATGTTTCTGTTAGGGGACAGTCTCCATCAACATCTGAAAGAACCTCTTCATTCAACATCTTTCTTTACTTGACACATTCTTCTTTCTACAAATTACTAACAAGTCTGGTTGCATACATGCTTTCTTCATACATTCATTTCCTCCCTAGATCACTGTCTAGTAGCACTTTCCTCTCAACTTGTAAAGCTATCTAGAAAATCTCTTCTACATCATATACTTTCATTCTACAAATCTCCTTCAAAATGGACATTTCAAAACATTCATAGACTTATGGTTTTTCTCTTTATCAACTCTTATGACAATCTTATAAGGAATAACTACCAACTTCTCATCTTGGTTCTTCATTTCTTCTAATATTTCAATTACTTTCAATACATAACAAAAAAAAACATACCTTTACTTTCCATAACCATTTCTTTAAAATTCTAGATCTTGTCATTGATTCGGCTTCTTTTGTCCATATACAACTTATCACACCTTAAGAATGCTTGACTTTTCAATCTGAAACAAATCTTCTTCAATTTCTGGAACTTTTAAATCTTTAAGTCTTTAAAATATTGGTGTATGTCTGTTATTGCACAAGTTGTAGGTTGGGGAAAGCCCGACCCAACCACCAAGATGGTGACAACTTAGAGAGAATCTACCCAAGATGGCAGGTGTTCCCGTCACTTTAGAGGTAAGGTAGTCACCTCAAGGGGGGAATCCCTGTGACCCTAGGGGGGAATTGAGATGGAAAATGAGATGTATGGATGGATGCTCTTAAAGGTCAAATATAAATGGTAGAGGGAACTTGGAAATGAGACTTGGGAAAGGTTTATGGTTGCCAATGCTTTGAGTGATTTGTTGAGAGAAGGATACCTGCCCGAGACACAATGAAAACCAAGTCTTCAATGCAATATGTTAGATGGACAAACAAGTTAATATTGTTGTACCTAATTTTTGTAGAATATTGAGTAGCTTCGAAAGATGTCCTTATTGTATTTGACCAAGACAAACCCTAAAAAATGTTATTATATTATATTAAGACGACCCTATTGTGCCTTGACAATTAAATGTAAATTAATTGGCGAAAAGAGACAAGTCAGCCTAAACCTAATTTAGGGAGGCCACACCACTATTTATAAGGGAGGCTAGCACCTCACTTGATTCACTCACTTATGAGCTCTGCAACAAGAGGAAAAGTGTGCAAGTCTTGGAGGAGAAGTTGTTGCAACTAGGGGTGACGTCATGGAGGGTTTTTGGTCTATCTCTTGGTATCTCTTGGTCAAGTGGTGCACTACTCTTCCTAGTGAAGGAGTAGAGGAGGATCTTCTGCTTTGTTAGTTCTCTCTTGAGATAGAATCATTGTTCTTGGTTGGCTAATCTATATTGAGGAATTTTGTTTGGTTTTCTCCCCCTAGAGGGTTTCCCATGATAATCTTTTTGTCTCTCTTGTTTATGTGATTATCTCTCTTTTGGTGATATTATATATATGTAGCTACTGTGCTAAATGATTAATGAAGAAGAACCATAAGTGGTAGTTGTATAAGTAAAATATCAACATGGCATCAGAGTAGGCATGAAAGAGACCAACTCACAGTTTATAAGAAGTGGCTAGCCTCAAGTACCCTCTCCAAAATCCAGTTTTCAGTATTGCAGTTGCTGCAGAATTAGGGTTTATGCATAAACCCTAAAGGTGACATTTTCATTGTTTGAGAAGGATGTTGGAGAAAGTAACCACACCTAGGATCTCTCCCTAGGAGGGCACATCTAGTCCCTGGATCAAAATTCTGAGAATTGAAAGTTGAAAAAATAGGGTTTCCTCATAAACCCTAAGTCTGGTTGCAACTGCTGCAGATTTTTTGTGACATATTTCATCCTTGACTCAACAATCTCTCTGGTAAGGTCTAAAACCCTCATCTTGAATGATCAAAATCTGGACCAGGGGGCAAAAATTTGCTCAATTTTCAAAGTGCTCGGATTGCGACGAAAACGTCGCCATTGCATCCATCTCATCTTCCTAATTCCAGCAGTATATTTACTTTCGCAAACGGAGTCCGTATGGAGAAGTTATCGCGATCTGTTCGCCGAGCCAAACAGGCAAAAAAATTTGATGCTGACTATACCTGTCCGTACAGTCCGTACAGGACACGTGGCAGGTCCGTACAGGTCCGTTTAGGAAACGTGGCAGCTCCAGGGTGTGACATGTGTCATGCATTTATGGACTTTTCGGCATACGGTTGGACCAATTGGGAGGTGACACGTGGCATATGATGACGTCAGCATTTGACGTGGTGACCGTACGATGACGTGGGCTAATCGGCGGTTGACAAGTGGCAAGGTGACGTGGTGCATTTTCATTGGTTGATGTTGGCGAATAGCAGGTTGACACGTGTCCAGTTGAGGCGAATTATAAGGAGACACGTGGCCCAATCGGAGGGCGCCACGTGTCCCCCTTATTTTTGGTTATTCAGATGTGTAAAAGTTTGTTGGGGTCCGTGGGGTTCGACCCCCGAACCTCCCCCCATTGCAATGACTTCGCACGACCGCCCGGCCAATGGGCCACCACATATTTCTTGTTATGAATGCGGGTTTGAAAGTATTAAAGTTTACTTTAATGTTATGTTGGCAGGGGGGTCGGGCCGGGGCCACGGTTGCATTGTTTTTTTTACATATGACCATTTGCACGCCATGTAAAACATACCGCGTGTAAATATGTATATGCGCGGGAATTTAAATACGGGTCAAAGTTTATGTATTATATTTTGGTTATACCGTTGTGTAAATATACATATGTGCACGGTTATACATATGCGCACGGGTTTTGTAACCTAGCCCATGTTTTTTTTTATATATAATACATGTGACCCCGAGTTGGAGCGCGGGAGTCAGTTGGCACGGTTTTAAAACTATTAACTCTTTTTTCCAAAGCCCGAGGTCGTATGATCCATATGCCCGAGAGATAGGCGGTTGGGGGCTGGAGGTGCCCTAACCGTCCTACAGTTTGCACGGTTATTCGGAACCGCTCGGTGCTGGGTTTAAACACGCGTTTTGGAGCGTGTTTCAGGTTCATGCACACAGAGGTGCGTTTTGGCGAACCAGTTCCAGCAAGCTTGAAGGAGGAAGATGGAGGAGGCCTAACTTCTTCATCGTTTGGCCGTTTGAGGTGCCGTAAAAGCCCAACTAGGGGTTTTTGGACGTGATGGATCCATTGGTGCAGTTTTCACAGCCATTTGAAGACTTCTTCAACAAGTTTTTCACCATTGACGTTTTAGCAAGATCTAGGGAACTTCAAGCCCTCTTTGATGGAGGACATGGTTTGGTGAGCCTATATTTGTTTTCTGTGATTGAATAATCATTTTTGGCTAATCGATATGCTCTGAACACATTAGGACAGGTTTCAGAGGTTGTTCAGGACTTTTAGAGGTGTTTTTTCCAAAGAGAAGCTCAGGGAAGCTTATGGCCACATGTAGAGGATGTCATGCCCGGATGAGCCATGATCCGTTTTCAGAGTTGTATTAGTCATTTTTGGGGTTTTTATGTGTTCTGATCTCAATGGTGCAGTCTGTTTTTCCATT
>ML778396.1:690264-701535 GCA_009831015.1 Picea engelmannii
TATGCAGTGTTAGTTTATCTTCTAATTCCTCTAAAGATGAATGTTTTGGTGGTTTTGAGAGTCACACAAGGGGAATAGGGTCCAAGTTGATGTTTAAAATGGGCTATGAAGGTAAAGGTTTGGGTAAACATGCACAAGGCATTATTGAGCCTATTGTTGTTGAAGAAAGACCCAGGTATTGTGGTCTTGGATATGAGCGACAAGATGGAGCAAATTCCAAAGTCAAGGAGACAAGGGAAAAAGTTCCAAGTATAAGTTTTGTTTCAAGTTCACCTCCTCAGGAAGGCTTTAAAGGTGAAAGTTCAAGAACTTTTGGTGAAAGTTCAATCCCTCCAGCAGGAAAGGCTTGTATTCAGGATGAATGCAAATATGAGAGTTGTGACAGTGATGAGGACAAGAACACCGTTGATGGTCTTCAAAGGAGAGCCTGTAACTCTTCAGATTCACTTCCTCAACGAGGCGATAAAGGTGAATGCTCCAGGTATAATTCCGCTTATCATTCAGTTGCATTTGATTATGTTAAGCATAATAACTTTGCATGAAACAATGGAAGAAAGAATCCATGTACGTATTGTGGTTTGTATAACCATCATGTTTCCAAGTGTTGGAAAAGATTAACCGCTTTCACGAAACTTTCCAAGCAAAGGCAGTGTGAAAGGAGGATGCAAAAGGTTTGCACTCACTGTCAGAAGCGGGGTCATCTTGTTGACCAATGTTGGACGTTGCATCCAACTATTCGTCCACAACTTCAGAAGCAGTTGGATAAGAAGATTGGCAAGAATGGAAGTGGAGATTCCATCATTGATGTGAGTCAGGATGATTCACAAGAGCACGATGTTCAGTCGAAAAAGTCACCATTCAGTTGGCTTGGTAAGAAATGGTTGGATTTCTTAAGCAAGTGAGGCTTGCGTTTGTCTGTTGTAAATGCACTTTTCATAGTTATGTGTGCATTTACAGGAAGCATGATAAGTTGCAGCCATTTATATATTTTGTATTCAACTCTTAAGTACCCATATGTTTCGAGGTTGTACTTATGTTTGACTGGAAGAAGAGTTGAAGAGTCCTATACATGCATTTGTTTTTATGTATGTGTAAGCAGCGAACCTGGTGATGGTTCATCATGAGTGATTCATGATTGTTACATGATTATGTATCATATTTGTCGACTTATCAGTTTGGGAAGGTTGATGTTTCAATGAGTCTCGACTGGTGTTGATGATTTTCTGACGACTGTGTTGTGTCGATCGTGTTGCTCGACTTGTGTTTAGTCGATGGTGTTTATTGACTTGAAAATTGATTTTGAAAACGCCATGTGCTTTGGTAAAGTACGAGATGCAACAGTTTGTTTGAAGAACAAAATATTTTGTTGGCATCATTTTCAATCTTGTATGATTTGTTTTCAAGATTGATGTTTTCTTGGCTTGTGACAAGATGTCGCAGGAAGGTTTTTGCAGCCATTGGAGATCTGATTTTGTTGACGCCAAAGAGTTCAAAAGAGGGACTTGATTCTCAGTGGGAAGGTTGGCAGTCTTCCAAGCACAGAGAGAGCAGTGGGTCAGCAGCAGCCAGAGAGCAGTGGTTGAAGGACGTAGCCAGTTGCAGTGCACGGCATGTCGAAGTATTCAGGTGATGTCGAAAAGATTTTGATATGACTTGAAAGTAGACAGATAAGCTTTTGTGGGTCCAAAAGCCTTTCAGTGGGAAGGTGTGATCAAAATCTGGACCAGGGGGCAAAAATTTGCTCAATTTTCAAAGTGCTTGGATTGCGACGAAAACGGTGCCATTGCGTCCGTCTCGTCTTCCTGATTCCAGCGGTATATTTACTTTCGCAAACGGAGTCCGTATGGAGAAGTTATCGCGATCTGTTCGCCGAGCCAAACAGGCAAAAAAATTTGATGCTGACTGTACCTGTCTGTACAGTCCGTACATGACACGTGGCAGGTCCGTACAGGTCCGTACAGGACACGTGGCAGCTCCAGGGCATGACATGTGTCATGCATTTATGGACTTTTTGGCATACGGTTGGACAAATTGGGAGGTGACACATGGCATATGATGACGTCAACATTTGACGTGGCGACCGTACGATGACGTGGGCTAATCGGCGGTTGACAAGTGGCAAGGTGACGTGGTGCGTTTTCATTGGTTGATGTTGGCGAATAGCAGGTTGACACGTGTCCGGTTGAGGCGAATTATAAGGAGACACGTGGCCCAATCGGAGGGCGCCACGTGTCCCCCTTATTTTTGGTTATTCGGATGTGTAAAAGTTTGTTGGGGTCCGTGGGGTTCGACCCCTGGACCTCCCCCCATTGCAATGACTTCGCACGACCGCCCGGCCAATGGGCCACCACATATTTCTTGTTATGAATGCGGGTTTGAAAGTATTAAAGTTTACTTTAATGTTATGTTGGCAGGGGGGTCGGGCCGGGGCTTAGCCTCGGCCCACAGTTGCATTGTTTTTTTTACATATGACTATTTGAGCGCCATGTAAAACATACCGCGTGTAAATATGTATATGCGCGGGAATTTAAATACGGGTCAAAGTTTATGTATTATATTTTGGTTATACCGTTGTGTAAATATACATATGCGCACGGTTATACATATGCGCACGGGTTTTGTAACCTAGCCCATGTTTTTTTTTTTATATAATACATGTGACCCCGAGTTGGAGCGCGGGAGTCAGTTGGCACGGTTTTAAAACCGTTAACTCTTTTTTCCAAAGCCTGAGGTCGTATGATCCATATGCCCGAGAGATAGGCGGTTGGGGGCTGGAGGCACCCTAACCGTCCTACAGTTTGCACGATTATTCGGAACCGCTCGGTGCTGGGTTTAAACGTGCGTTTTGGAGCGTGTTCCAGGTTCATGCACACAGAGGTGCGTTTTGGCGAACCAGTTCCAGCAAGCTTGAAGGAGGAAGATGGAGGAGGCCTAACTTCTTCATCGTTTGGCCGTTTGAGGTGCCGTAAAAGCCCAGCTAGGGGTTTTTGGACGTGATGGATCCATTGGTGTAGTTTTCACAGCCATTTGAAGACTTCTTCAGCAAGTTTTTCACCATTGAAGTTTCAGCAAGCTCTAGGGAACTTCAAGCCCTCTTTGATGGAGGACATGGTTTGGTGAGCCTATATTTGTTTTCTGTGATTGAATAATCATTTTTGGTTAATCGATATGCTCTAAACACATTGAGACAGGTTTCAGAGGCTGTTGAGGACTTTTACAGGTGTTTTTGCCAAAGAGAAGCTCAGGGAAGCTTATGGCCACATGTAGAGGATGTCATGCCCGGATGAGCCATGATCCGTTTTCAGAGTTGTATTAGTCATTTTTGGGGTTTTTATGTGTTCTGATCTCAATGGTGTAGTCTGTTTTTCCATTGGAGTTGAGCAGCAGCTTGTAAAAGAACTTTTGACTAATTAATCCCAGAGAGCCAAGTCCATTATGGAGGCTCAAGGAGATGTAGCCCGGAGGGGGGTGAACTCCTTTATCATCTTGTTCTTGTTGTGAGTTTGATGGTTTATTTGCTGCAAGTATTGTTGCTGTGTATTTATTTGAAGTACATATTTAACCATTTACAAGAACATTTCCTCATACATAAACATTTAAAGGAAGAAGCATGAACTTAACGCATAAGTTTACATTGCATATTTTAACACATGAAGCAAGGTCTTGTAAAGTTTATTTGAATGAAGTAGGGGTGCTTGCATAGAATAACAAGTCAGCCTTCTATTTTCATATCATTGAAAAAGTTATTTGTTTACTTGTTCTGGGTAGGATGACTACCAGTACCAAGCTTGATGAAAATCTTGAAGGAGTCAATGACTTCCAAGCATGGAAGTATAGAGTGATGCTCATTCTAGAAGATAATGACCTTGTAAGTTTTGTTGAAAAAGATATTGAAGAGCCGAAGGAAGATGAGGCCAAAGCCATATATAATAAGGATCTGATCAAAGCAAAGAGGATTATTGTCGATTCCATCAAGAACCATTTGATTCCTCATGTCTCAAAATTAAAAACCCCAAAGCAAATGATGAATGCCTTATCCCGTCTATTTGAAGGAAATAACATCAATCGGAAAATGACCTTGAGGACACAACTCAAGAATGTGAAGATGAAAAATTCAAAAACCATTCAATCTTACTTCACAAGAGTGTCCCAGATTAAAGAACAACTAGAAGCTATTGGAGACTCGGTCAAAGAAACCGAGATAACGATGACCACATTAAATGGTATTCCAAATTCTTGGGAATCCTTAATCCAAGGAATATTCTCTAGAAGAAAGTTAACTAAGTTGAGCAGGTTGTGGGAAGATTGTACTCAAGAAGAAGCCAAATTAGAGGCAAGAAAGGAAAAGATAGAGAACAATGAATATCAAGTGCTAACAATTCATGCAAGAAAAGGAAAGAACAAGAAAGAAGTTCACTCTCACAAAAGATTTCAGAAGCCTCATAAAAGACAAGATTCTCATAAAGATCTTTCAAGCTTCAGATGCTTCATTTGCTAGAAGATGGCACATATAGCAATAAATTATCCCCAAGCAAAATACCAAGATAAAACCAGGAAGTTTAAGAGGCATCATGCTCACTTCGCAGGAGAAGATGAACCTGGTCGAAAAAGAACAAAAGAAGATGATGTAGATGAACTATATCTTTTGTGATATAGGACTCAACACTTCCGAAGCACTTGATAGATATCAAGTGATATTGATAGCTATATCTCATTTCCTTCCACACTAAAACTTTAAGAAGTAAAAAAACAAGAAATTTTTGTATCATGAGGGTCAAGTACAAGTTGTGAAGAAGTATCATCATTCATCCAGACATCCTATAGATCAAAGAAAGCAGTCTAACAAATGCACACTCCAGGTATGCACCCTTCATATTTGATTTCAGTTTTAAGTTTATTAAACATTAGATTTTATGCATTTTTATCTTAGCTTGTTGGATCATTATCACTGGTACGAGAATCCAACAAGGTCTCATTTAAAAATCAAGAAATAGTTTATGTGCTCGGGGGTGGCATATGTAAATGCCTATGGTTGGGTGACAATGATGTGACATTGTCTATGGTAAAATGAGCACATTAGAATAGAACTCATAGTGTTTTGCAGTTTCCCGATGAGAAGACCAAGTCAATGGATAATGAAGCCACCTTGACAGGAAGCATAATTCATTTGAAGTCTAACTCATCTTTTCATATTAAGACTTGGTATCCAACACCAAGTATATCCTACAGAGACTATGAGGTTATTGTATACTCAGAAGAATTCAAGGCTCAAAGGGAGCAGGCATGACAATCCTTATATTTGAGATTGAGTTACCCCCAGTGCTAGATGGTGCAGATTGAACATTCTTCAGATCATCATGAAACTTTAGTAGAGCCAGAAAGGCATATCCAAAACCATTGCAGCAATCAGGAAGAGACCAACATGGTCCCATGACACTTTGCAAGATGCAAAGCCATATAACATTGATGAGCCATATCATACGGATCAGATGGCTCCGAACATTATATAGACTCAGAGGGAGTCAAGCTTTAGAGGGAGCATGGAGACTCAGAGTGAGCCTGATCTCAGAGAGGATCAGATGGGAAAAAGATATGTCTTCCAGGACTGATAGACAAATGCCATGAGTTGAGAAGACTAGATTGTAGCTTTAGAAACTTCTAGAAGATGTAAAATCTCCTGGGAATATTCCCTTATTTCAGTGACATAGGAAGAAGCCAGTTAAAAGGACTAGGATATGGATTTTTTCTTGAGACCAGAAGGGAAGTCAGTGGTGACTTCCAAGATTGATATAGCAGATCAAGCATATTGTAGATAACAATATAAAGATTTACAAAGCCTAATTTGTATCTAGAGGATTTTCCCAGCAAAAGGGAGAAGACTACGACGAGACACTTGCTCCAATAATCAGAAGAAGTATTTATAGAACAACAATGATCCATTAAAATAGGTCGATGAAATGAGATTCAAAGGGAGCAAATTGTTATCGTGATGGAGTACAAGAACTACTCTAAGAGTTCAAAAGCCACAGTGAGAATGGAGCAGTCATTCCCAGTTTCAGAAAAAGCAACTGCAGGTGTAGAGTCCCAGTTCCAGAAGGAACAATAACAGGAGAGTAAAGGGCATACTCTTTGACAATGAGACATATTGTGCTTTGTAGAAAGCACATAGAGCCAACACATGATTGGGCATTTTAAATTGCAGTTGAGCAAGTGTACCGGGTTGATACAATGTGATGTGAAGATTTGGTTCGAAGAACACGAGGACATATATATGTTTTGCAGTGAAATACATGTTCACCTGATTATGGAAAAACATGTGATGAGGTACCTAAAGGGTACAATCGATTATGGACCCAGATACATCTCGGATTATGAGATAAGATTTGCAGGGCTACACATATTCAAATTGGGAAGGAAGTGTCACAGACCGGAAAAGTACATCCAAATATTGCTTTAGTATGGGATCAACTGTGATCTCGTGACTCAGTGAGAAGCAAACCTATATGGCACTAGGTTTCGCAAAAACATAGTATGTGGAAACATGGTTAGATTGTGGCGAAGCAATGTGACTTCATAAGTTGATCGCAAAATTTTTTGATCTCGAGTTGAAGGAAACCTATATCTTTTATGACAACCAACGTTGCATAAAGTTGTTAGTGAACCCTGTGAGTCATGACAAGTCCAAGCATATCGAGATCAAATACCACTATGTCTGGCACATGGTACAAAAGGGAGCAATAAGACTCCAGTATATTGCCACCGACGAACAAGTAGAAAATGTGTTGACTAAGCCCCTGTCCATAATTTCAAGCTTAGAGTGATCTAGAAAGACTTCCCTAGTAGCAGGAAGTGATGTGTTCCCTAGTAGCGGGAACTGATGTATTCCCTAGTAAAGGGAAGTGATATGATCCCCAGTATAGGGAAGTGATGTGATCCCTAATAGAGGGAGGTGATGTGATCCCTAGTAGAGGAAGGTGATGTGATTCCCAGTAGAGGGAAGTGATGAGCTACCCCAACACAGGTTGGTAACCCCAACGTAGGCTGGTACGCTACCCCAACGCAGGTTGGTAACCCCAACGCAAGCTGGTATGCTACCCCGGTGTAGGTTGGTAACCCCAACACAGGTTGGTACCCTACCCCATCATAGGTTGGTACGCTAACCCAACGCAAGTTGGTAACCCCAACACAGGATGGTACGCTACCCCAACGTAGGTTGGTAACCCCAACACAAGATGGCACACTACCCCAGCGCAGGTTGGTAACCCCAACGTAGGCTGGTATGTTATTCCAGTGAAAGTGCAGAAACTTCATATGATATATAGATTCGTGATTGACAATAAGACAATGACCAAGTATGCAGAAGTGCGGAAGCAGTGATGTTGACCATGACAAGAAGAATACCTTCCTTGCTAAGAGTGAGTGTTGAAGATTGAGTAGCTTCAGAAGATATCCTTATTGTATTTGACCAAGACAAACCCTACAAAATGTTATTATATTATATTAAGACAACCCTATTGTTCCTTTGTAAAAGTCGTCCTTATTGTGCCTTGACAATTAAATGTAATTTAATTGGGGAAAAGAGATAGGTCGGCCTAGAACTAATTTATGGAGGCCATACCACTATTTATAAGGGAGGCTAGCACCTTAGTTGATTCATTCACTTATGAGCTCTGCAACAAGAGAAAAAGTGTGCAAGTCTTGGAGGAGAAGTTGTTGCAACTAGGGGTGACGTCAAGGAGAGTTTTTGGTCTATCTATTGCTATCTCTTGGTTAAGTGGTGCGCTACTCTTCCTAGTGAAGGAGTAGAGGAGGATCTTCTGCTTTGTTAGTTCTCTCTTGAGAGAATCATTTTTCTTGGTTGGCTAATCTATATTGAGGAAGTTTGTTGGGTTTTATCTCCCTAGAGGGTTTCTTGGGATAATCTTTGTGTCTCTCTTGTTTTTGTGATTGTCTCTCTTTCAGTGATCTTATATATATAGCTAATGTGCTAAATGATTAATGAAGAAGAACCATAACTGCTAGTTGTATAAGTAAAACATCAACAATTGCAACAACAATCAATGATATATATCAACACATAAAAGATAATAGGAGATGCAAAATAAGTGCTAAAGTCTAATTGAATAAGCAAGAGACAAGCTAGTAAAGACTAGTTTAACTCAACGATGATAGAGCAAGACTTTAGCACAAAAGAAAGGATGTCACAAAAAGGCTTACTGCAATGATATTTATCATCCTTATGGTTGTAGCAAACCAAGCCTTATAACAAAAATTTCAACCAATGAAAATCACTTCAAACTAGCTCAAAAAGTGTGTTAGGGTTAGTTGTTTGTTAGGGCGAAGTTATAGCCAATTCCTAGGGTTAGTTTAGGATTTATCGAGGGTTAGAGGGTTATATTTCTGCAGTCGTAATGGATGTAGGTTATGTTTGCGATAATAAATGCACTGGCATTTTTGAAAGAATGATGCCTAATCTTGTAAGGAATATTTGACTAGCTTCCCGGGCTCCAAATGCAGATTTGAAAGCACCATTGGAAAGCTTAGGATTTGTAGATGTCGATCGACTATTTAAGCATGCAAATTGGACTCTCCATGACTGAGAAATTTGATTTTGAAAAAAATCTGCGCTTTCACCAGCGTAGAAGGCAGAATTATAACTAGTTAGCTGGTGAAAGCTCCGCCTTTCATCAGCTAAGGAGAGGATTTTCGGGTAAATTAGCTGGTGAAAGCCTGTCACGGCCAAAATAGCTGAATTTTTGCCCAGATCGAGATTTTTTGGGTTTGAATGGTTTGAAATATTCTTTAATAAGCTGGTTATGAATTATCAAATCAAAATCTGAAGGCCATTCTTGGAGATGAAAGTCAAAAGGGAATTTTTTGACTAGATTTGGTCATTTTCAAGGGAAAAATGATAGGGATCAAATGACACATCACCCAATTCAAATTTTATCTTTAGAGGACCAAATCAAACAGCCTTGGGAGGCTAAAACTGCACTTCATCAACAATCTACTATTTTTAGAGATCATTAAATATGACCTTTCCTATTTTGTTTTGATTTTCCATTCTAGATCCATTTTTATAGGATCTCATCCTACACTTGTTGTATCTGTTTATTTGACAATTTTTAGTAAATCTGATCCATCTTTAAAGGATCTAGATTTCATCTTGTAAGGCTATAAAGCCAAAGACATTTGGAGCACTAGAGGGTTCAATTCTGGATACATTTTTGGCTATGTACTTTGACACTATCTTGCCATATGAATGAGAGTTTTCTTTGGTCATTATATATCAGTCTGCCCATATTTTCCATTACTCTATATTTAATTCTATTCAGTTCAGTTGTTCAGAACTGTCATCTTCTGATATAGCTCATGGATATGAATTAGATCTCATTTATATTCTTGTATAACCCTACAGATTTGTACTTGGTTATCTTGAATGTTTTTCTTCATACCTTGATTATTTTCTATAACTGATATCTAGTTTCTCGAAGAACTTTTTATTTAGAGGTATGACATGTTGTCTTTTTGCTAAGCCTTCTCAGTTATCCCATTGTTCCAAACACTTGATTGTTAGTGATTTCTTAAGTTACCAAGCATCCTTAGCCTACAACCCTAAGGAGTTTCTTGGAGTGATAACAAATTGGCATCGTTGCCGGGGAAAGGAGATTGAAGCTCAGCTTCCCTGAGAAATGACATAGATCCATCTTTGATGATAGACAAAGCCTGGACATATTTTGGTTGTAATCATCTATTTGGTGACTCCATGAAGAACGAATTCAGTGGCGACTCCATTGAAGACCTGTGACAGATCCAGAAAAGATCATCAGAAGGAGACGAGCCTTACAGAAACATATTTTCAGATCTGCAGATTATCTACCTCAGGGATTTCAAGAGGCACTGTTTCTTATTTGTATCTAGACCATCTTCTGTTAAGCCTATTTTTCTAAATCTTCATGTTTTCAGAAATCTGAAATTGAAACAGAAAACCTGAAGGGTGAAATTACAAACCTGATTTCTAAGTTCGACATTGTATATAACCCAAGGAAAGAAGTCTTACAAGTTGGCCTTAGGAGAGAACTGCTCCTCTTTTTCCATCCTTCACAAACAAAGAAAAATATTTATATCCTTACTAGTCTGCTTGTTGAAAAGAGTGTCCTAAAAGACCATTTTTGAAAGGTGAGGAAATCTAATCCAGCTGTTAGGGCAGATTTGCAAAAGCTTGTTCTTTCCCTGATCCATCTGAGTTTGAATAAAACTCCATTGGGAGGATCCATTTAACAAGAGATGAAGAGGCTGCGCTTTAAATCCAGATATCATTTTATCAGCCTGCTTCATGAATTATTGTTGTTTTTTATTAACTCTTTCATGTTATTCCCTTTACATGTAAAGAGAATCATTTTCTGTTTTGTATATTCATAAGACTACCATCCCGTCTTCATCTATCCATCTTTAGAAGAAACAGAGACTCCGCAATCCTGTGCTATAGATGTTGATTTGATATCCTCACCACAACTTGCTCTTAAAAATGAGTCCTGTATTCCAATTCCTCTTGCATTTGATCACTTTTTTGACTTTGTCGAAATTGAAATTGACTCCAAGTATACTCAGACTTCAGTACCTACTGTTACTACTACTGAACCTTTTCATCAACATTGTATCCCTTACGAGCAGCCCACTACCTTTCAAACCAAGATTAGGATGAAAATGTTTAGGCCTTTAAAATTGCCCCAACCCCTTCATCCTTATCCTCTTGACTGTTATGAATATCTTCCTTGTTTTTCCAGAGAGAATCAAGTTTCAGCTGAGAGGCATTTGGAATACTTTGAGGATTTTGTTGATCGTTTTCAGATTGTTCACGAAGATGTAATCATGAGATTTTTCTCTAAATCTCTAATCAGAGATGTTGCATGGTTCAGGGGTCTGAGAGCTAATTCAATTGGTTCTTGGATTGAGTTCTCTAATGCTTTCCTAAAGTATTGGGGCAAATACAAATCTTTAGATTCTTACCTTGCTGATTTCTATGCTTTGAAACGAGAGCAGGATGAAGCCTTGCCTGTTTTCAATAGAAGGTTTTACCATGTTTATCATGACATGCCTTTGGAGGTCCGACCTACAGAGACGTTTGCCATGATATATTATATTATAGGTCTCCATTTAGAACTTGCCCTTCTTCTGTTAGAACGGAAGTCTCCATCCTTAATCCAGTTGTTTGAAGATGCTCGAGAGGTGGAGGAGAACATTCATGCTTCCAGAAGGATACGAGGTCAA
>ML778396.1:705748-725962 GCA_009831015.1 Picea engelmannii
TTTATCTTTGGAGGACCAAATCAAACAGCTTTGGGAGGCTAAAACTGCACTTCATCAACAATCTACTATTTTTAGAGATCATTAAATAGGACCTTTCCTATTTTGTTTTGATTTTCCATTCTAGATCCATTTTTATAGGATCTCATCCTACACTTGTTGTATCTGTTTGATTTGACTATTTTTAGTAAATCTGATCCATCTTTAAAGGATCTAGATTTCATCTTGTAAGGCTATAAAGCCAAAGACATTTGGAACACTAGAGGGTTCAATTCTGGATACATTTTTGGCTATGTACTTTGACACTATCTTGCCATATGAATGAGAGTTTTCTTTGGTCATTATATATCAGTCTATCCATATTTTCCATTACTCTATATTTAATTCTATTTAGTTCAGTTGTTCAGAACTGTCATCTTCTGATATAGCTCATGGATATGAATTATATTTCCTTTATATTCTTGTATAACCCTACATATTTGTACTTGGTTATCTTGAATGTTTTTCTTCATACCTTGATTATTTTCTATAACTGATATCTAGTTTCTCGAAGCACTTTTTATTTAGAGGTATGACATGTTGTCTTTTTGCTAAGCCTTCTCAGTTATCCCATTGTTCCAAACACTTGATTGTTAGTGATTTCTTAAGTTACCAAGCATCCTTAGCCTACAACCCTAAGGAGTTTCTTGGAGTGATAACATGTTAGTTTTGTGACAACAAGTTATAGTGGGTGAAAGAGGATGCCTCAATTAGGCAAGATAGCCTAGGGTTCAAGGAACAATGTCTAAGTGAGAGAACTTCAAAACATCAACTTTTCACGTTTACCAATGCAACATTTTATTTCTCTAATGCAACGACTAGTGCCTTTGATTATAGGTTAATGTGGTCATAAGAAAGAGCTAGAGCTACTACCTCCTTGGGGGTATAAATCCTCTTATTTCCTAAGGCAAGTAACCTAGATAGGGTTTAAATCTAAGGGGTGTGTATCCTTATACTTCCTTAGCAAACCCTTGCAAAACAATAATTCTATGCTTAAAATTATGGTTGGGCTAAAGTAAGGGTCTATGCACTTCTACTCCCTACCTATCCTTAGCAACAATCAACCATGAGCTTGAATTACAAATGATAGAAAATAAGTAAAATACCTTACCAATCCAAATAGCAACAAGATAAACCATAAGATGTCAAGATAAACCACCACAATATCTAGAAAAAGACCTCCAAGAGCTAGCGCATCATCATCATGTACTCCATAACCAAAGAAATCACCACACCATAGCACAAGAGAACAAAAATCTCCAATGTAGTGAAAATTTCAGTCCAATACTTCTCTCAATGGGAGACTTATCATTCAAAATGAGATTTCATCATCTCTATTTATACAAAATGTTTATCACATAGTTTGTCCACATTAGCAAGGGTAAAACATAAGATAAGGGATCCACAAACCTTATCTAACCCCTTGCAACAAAATAATATTAAACAATTCCTCTTAAAATTCACTTTTACACAAAAGAAACCCTAAAATAAGGTGACATAACCCCTTTAGGGGACGTTTTGGCACTTTGAAGAAGTCGTTGGAGTAGTAGATGCATGGCTAGGCCTCCAAAAGGCCACTTGCCACTCATCCACATCCTCTCTTGATGGTATTCAAGCCTCCTTCCTTCAAAACATGCCACATTTCATCAAGCAACACCTTCACCACTAAACCCTAGCCCTCTAGGTGACATCAAGCCTCCAAAAGTGACGTTTTGCCTCTCCTACGTAAAACATTTAGCATGTGAGGGATAGGTCATGTCATCCATGATGTCTTCTAGGCCTCCAAAGGAAAGTCATCGTGATTCAACATCTGGGCCCTTGGCATCCAACCTATGGGCTTCAAACCCCATGGAAACCCAAGCTAGGCTTGTTCCTTCAAAAGTGTCTACCAACTAGGTCCTGCAAAGACAAATAAGCACTCCCTCCAAGGATATCAAGTCAAAATATCATGGTGAGTAAATCAAATCAATAAATGTTCCACCTAAGCATGTGCATCAAATATTACCCTGTCAAACAAGTAAGTGCTCAAAGACATTATGCAACTTGCCAAGCTTGGGTATGGGAGGGTCGATGAGGTGTCCTATTGGGTAAATATTTCCCTAGGTCAAGGAGTGTTTCCCAAGTTATCCCTCTCTAAGCCATGTGAAGTAGATGAAGTGGTTATGGATCAAGACTCACTAGGCATGAGGTTCATGACATACAACGGGTTGTAGTGTCTCATTCATGGGTGCCTTTGTAGAGGGTGTGTGGCAACTTCATTTGCAATGCACTTTTTCTAAGCCCATCTTCTTGTCATTCTTTGTTTCTTTCATGTTTTAAGGAATGAGTTGAAGGCCACTGTCCTGGCGTGGTGTCTAAGTAATGACAATGTCACTCACAAATACCTCACGAAAAAGAGAAGGTTGGCTAGTGATGAGACCCTCTTTCTCTCAATTGTGTAACTAAGAGCCACTACCCTGGCTTGGTGACCAGATGATGGTAATGTCATACCACTAGATATAGATGATCATGATAGGCCGGCTCACGATGAGACCTCCTATCCTCCAACTAACCCCTTAAGCATTCATTATCTTTTATTCTTGTAGGTCCCCCTTTTCTTACAGATAAGTGTTTCATTGCTTTCTCGGGGGATCCTTGGGTGAAGCATCTGGAAGGTCTATGTATAGGCTTTTATATTTTTATCCAACAACAATCCCTCTGGGCCTTCATCCCCTTCTTCCCACAGAATGAGGGACAACCCCTTCTTGGGTTAGTACACCCTAAAATCCCAAGAGACAAGGAAATGGGGGTTTTAGGTGATGGAAATTGGTAAGTATGGTTGGGAATGGTACGATGGCTCTTCAAAGGAGTTCCTAGTAGAAAACCAACTCCCGAAGAAGACCACTTACTAGGGCACAATGTCAACCACCAAGGTGAAACAGGACAAAAGACATAATGTCCAAGCATATGTCATGAAATCTAAAGCAGTCTAAGATGCAACATACTCAAAATGCCTCAAATATTGAAATGACACTCACCATAATACCTGACTTGTACCTCATGGAGCAAGGCCCAATTCCTTTTGGAAGCCAGTTGGTGTGGTGGATGCACTGACAATGGATCAAATGTGGTGACGGAGCGAGCTTCTGTATGTGCAAGTGGACAATGTTGGTCATGTAGTCTCTCAACACTCCATATCTGCAACCTAAGAGCCTCGAGACCCAATCTCCTTAGTTATCCCATAAAATGGAGATAATAATGCCTTCACTCAATTTCCATAACTCTTCTAGATCTAAAATTTAACAATACTCAATAAAACTCATCAAAGGATCCATTCTATTTACTTCCTCTACTTCTTCTTTAGGAATACATTTTCTATCTGAGCCTTCAACTTTTCCAAGTCCATGACTTTCACTAGAATCGACCTTGGACATGTGCATCACTACACGTTTCCTCTAAACATGAAGACATAACATAACACTTGCTAAAGGAAACAACATGTTTTCTTCACAACTCCCTTCAACACGTTCATATTCTTTTCCTTTAGAGTCATTCTAGTCCTCTGACTGATTCCTCTTCAACAATGCTTTTCTTAGCAAAGAAAAACAAAAATCTATTCTACTTCCTTCACTGCTACCAACATATATAATTTCATTTAAATATCTTCCTCCTTCTGAGCCATTCCTTTTGCACTTTATTTCTTGCATGACATTCTTTCCTCTTGCATTCCACCCTCAGACACAAGCAATCATCTAATTTTTCAACAATGATCAAATCTATGATTGATGTCCCTATCTCACATTCATCCATCAAATGTATTGTACAAAAAAAATGTGTATGCTTCTTCAATTAATTATGAATTAACATCAAATCTTATTGGAAAATTGGACCATACCTTCCCCATTAATCAATTTCAAATTTGCACTATTCCAGAAAAAAAAAAATTACAATTTCAAAATTACCTAGACAATATATCCATCCATGATTTTCATCAATATCATGTTGTGTTGGATCATTCTACTTCCTCCCTGAATGGAACATGTATCAACATCTTCTTTACTTCTTAATTATTGTTGCACTAAATTAGAACCAATATTTTCTTTCACCTATGTCTCTTCTTGAACACTATCTAAGAATCAGATTTAAAAATATTCATTACCTACCTCAAAAAAATATCATCAACACTATTTGTTTCAAGGAAGCTAGCTTTCGAACATCTTAATTCACAATTTCCACCTTCAACAATTTCAATTTGATCCATAACAACCATACCTATCATGTCTTCTTCATTCAATTTCTCTAATTGGTTTTCTATTGTTTCTTCGTGGACTTCAATTATCCTTTTATCATTCACTAATTAGGTGTTCGTGAAATTTACAAACCTTCTTGTCCACGACATCTTCATAACCTTCAAATTGATCTTATTCAATATCTCTTTTGTTCTCGTCTCCTACTTGATTTATGGTCTCAATTCTTCCTTTGTCATCTCCAGCTTGTGTATCAATAGTGTTATGGCACAAGTTGTAGGTTGTGCAAAGCTCGACCCAACCAAGGAACAAGTACTACAACTATGGAATCCTACACCCAATGTCACCTTGATGTAGGTCTCGCACTTCAAGGGTGACTAGGTCACTCTAGGGAGGTGATCCCGATGACCCTAGAGGGATTGAGACGGATATGTAAGGAAGTGGAAATGGAGCCCCTATAAGTCAAGTCTAAATGGAAAGGAAGGTAGGGAGAGATGTCTTGCAAGTTATGTAATGTCTGCCCCATAGGTATAGTGCTTTTTCAAATGATTATACCTGTCCGAGACAGAAGAAAGCACACCTTGCAACAATATATGTTAGTCAGAATCAACAAGTTAAGCTTGCTGTCCCTAATTTGCAGAAGTACATGACAGTATAAATCAGCAAGAAGAAGATACTCTAAGCTGCTCAATAAATTCTAAGGATCAAGTGTAAAATACAAGAGAAAAACTAGCTTGACTAGCTAAACTCATGGTGAAAGAACTAGTACTCTTAGCATAAACGATAAGGCTGTTGTAAACACTTGTCTGCAGAAAATATATCAGTCTTATGGCTGTAACATTCAATGTATTACAGTGAGAAAATCAGCCACTAGAATCCCCTCAAACTTTTCCAAAAAGTGCAGTAGCACTAGGAGAGTATAGGTACAAACTTTGAGGCAAAACCAATGGTTGATAAGAGAGTTATTAAAGCAAGTATGTTATGGTTTATGCAGCCCTAATGGCTGAAGATGAAAATTTGTAACAACAGAAATAAGTATCCCTTAGATGAGGATGCCCTAGTGGCTGTGAGGTGCCCAAGGCACAAGGAAGAAAATCCACTTTTGCAAGAAGTAAAAAGACCGAAATTCATGTTTCCCAATGCAATAATTTATTTCTTGAATGCAACAATTTAATGACTAGTGCCTTTAATATTGGGTTAATGGAGTGACAAGGAGCTTAGAGAAACTACCTCCTTGGGGGTGTAAGCCCTTTTACTTCCAAAGGCAAGTTTCTCTAAGCTAGGGTTTAAGCTAAGAGGGTGTATGCCCTATACTTCTCTTAGCAAACCCTTGTCAATGAATGAGATGAAGAAAAAATGGTGAAGACTATGGTGGGGGTGTATGC
This sequence comes from Picea engelmannii, assembly GCA_009831015.1. Lineage (NCBI taxonomy): Eukaryota > Viridiplantae > Streptophyta > Pinopsida > Pinales > Pinaceae > Picea > Picea engelmannii. The sequence continues at coordinate 711,396 of ML778396.1, forward strand.
CCTTATCCTTGAATAAAATGATAGCAAAAGAGTAAAAACCATACCAAGATCAAGAGAGATGCTAAGACAATCCACCATAAGAGCTAGAAATTAACCTTCCAAGGCTAGCACATCACTTCTTCCATTAACCATTCACAACCATAGCCATACATAAGTGCACAAGAGATAAAAGAGATAAGGGGGCCGAAATTTCAGATGTGAGTCCTCTCACAAGAAGAGAGTTGTGTTTTAAAATGAGATCGTATGATCTCTATTTATACAAAAATTAGCCAACATGGCTTATCCATAAAATAAGGAGTAAAACACAAGATTAGGGGTCAACAACCCTAATTGTGCCCCCTTAACATAATAATATTAAACAATTCACTTAAAATTTCATCTTTTGCACAAATTAAACCCTCATCTAGGATGACATCACCCCTTTACGGGACGTTTTTCCACTTTGAGGAGGTCGTTGGTGTTGGAGAAGCATGGAAGGGCCTCCCAAGGCCATGTGTCAAGCATCCATATGATCTCATCTCGGTGGAAACTCTCTTCTCTTGAAAACATCCAAGTGCAATTGAGTGGCACCTCACCACCAAGCCCTAGCCCCCAATATCATAACGACATGTTCAAAAGTGGGACATTTTTCCCCTCCTGGGAAAATTGTTTAACAAGCAATGGGTGGGCTAGGTCATCCAAGTCATCATCAAGGGCGTCTAATTCATCTCTCTTTCATATGGCATGCATACCCCTGGCATCCGACCTGTGGTCTTATAGCCCCATGGAAGCCCAAGCTAGGCTTGTTCTCCCAAAACTATCCACCAACTAGGTCCTACAAAAACAAATGGACACGCCCTCCAAGGATCTCAAGTCATAACATCATGATAAGTGGATCAAGTCAATAAATAAGCCATCTAAGAATGTGCATGAAAGATTACTATATCAAACAATTAACAACTCAAAGGCACTATGCAGCCTATCAAGCTTAAGTATGGGAGGGTTAGCGAGGTGTCCTATTAGGTAGATCTTTCCCTAGGCCAATGAGAGCCTCCAAAAGGTCCCTCTCTAAGCCATGTAGAGTGTATGAGGTGGATGGGGTCAAAACTCAATGGGCATAGAGCTCATGACATACTAGGGGTTGTAGTGTCTCATTCATGGGTGCCTTTGTAGAGGGTGTGCGGTACCTTTGTTCACAATGCACTTTTTCCAAGCCCATTATTTTCCTTTTATCTGTCTTTCTTTTATATTTTCTTTAGCACAAGGAGATGTTGAAGGTCACTGCCCTAGAGTGGTGACCAGATGGTGGCAATGTCACCCACAAATGCCTAATGGAAATGAGAAGGTTGGCTCATGATGAGACCCCCTTTCTCTCAGCCATGCAACTGAGAGTCACTGCCCTAGTTTGGTGACCAGATAATGACAGTGTCATACCACTAGACATCCATGGACGTGATAGGTTGGCTCGTGATGAGACCTCTTATCCTTCAATCTACCTTTTAGGGATTTATTTTTTATATTATGGGTCCTCTTTCTTTCAAAGATAAGTGTTTTATTTCTTTCTTGGGTGATCCTTGGGCGAAGCATCTGGAAGGTTCATATATGGCTTGTATATTATACCCAACACCAACCCCTCTGGGCCTTTAGCCCCTTCTTCCCATAGAATGAGGGACAACCCTTTCTTGGGTCAATACACCCTAAAATCCTAAGAGATAAGGAAACAAATTGGAATAATGATGGAAAATGGTAAGTATGGTCGGGAATGGTACGATGGCTCATTAAGGGATTTCCCAGTAGCAAACCCATTCCCAAAGAAGACCACTTACTAGGGAACAATGTCAACCACCAAGGTGAAGCAGGGAAAAAGGCATAATGTCCAAGAACATATCATGAAATCTAGAGCAACCTAAGATACAACATAATCAAATGGTTTAGGTATTGAAATGATTCTCACCATAATATTGACTTGTACCTCATATATCAAGGCCCACTGCCTTCCTGAAGCCAACTATGTGTGGTGGATGGCATCTGTAAACCCGTGACCATCTATGGTGGTGAGTGGGGTTTCCATCTGTGCAAAGTGTAATGTTGGTCATGTAGTCTCTCGACACTCCATATTTTCAACCTGAGGGCCTCGAGACATCATCTCCTTAGTTATCCACAAAATGGGGATAACATCTAGCTCCTACTTGGGGACATGTGCTCGTCGTAGAGTGCATGAGAACTGCAACATCTCGTGGTAGACCTGTGCCTGCAAGTAAACATCAAATTTTCAAGTGCAGGATGGCCTACTCATCCTTGTTCTCATATGATCATATCAAAATGCACTAAACTAGAAAAGAAAATTTTGAAAAAATTCTAAACTAAGCATGAAATAAATATGCAAGTAGAGCATAATGAAAATGAAATGCATTTAAACTAGTATGAGCAATCAAAATGCAAATGCAGGGAATCAAAATGACTTACCTACTTACTTGGGGCCTTGGGCTCTAAAGATCACATGCTAGATGATGTCAGGTGAAGTCATACAACCAATGCAACCATCTAATCCTCTCATCAAAGTATCTCCCCCTGTGTTTAATCATATAATACAACAAAGACAAGTCAAGCACATAATAATCATGAGTATAAACACACATATAATCGATCATGATATAAAACTCATGAAGATGGGCGGGAGGGAGGAATTCCCGCTGGAAGGAGAAACCATCAGCCTGATCATCCCGCCTGAAAGTGTAGCCACAAGAATGATCAATCCATCTTTGAAGGGGGCTACTATATGTAGACGAAGGATCATCTTCATCCACGCACAAAGACTCACTACTTGTCAAAGACTGAGAGGAAATGAGAGATCAGAATAATACTGCATGGTCTCTTGGAGAAGAGGGTAAGAGGTAAGGAACAGTCTCAGGTGTAGAAAAACACCGCCTCTTCCCCTGTGAATCTCCATGGAAATCCCCAAGATGAAAATACTTTTGCTCTGAAGAATGAATCTTTGACTGCTCTGAGGTGGCCACGTCCTGATATTCCTCAAAATCCAAGCACAACGGTTGGAAGTCCTCATAAAACAAATATGCATCCTCAAAAGGGTATGTACCAAAGGATGACTGAGGATCCCTCTGAGTATGTTGTGACAAGTCATCCTCGAAGGGGTGGAACAAATCTGTAACCATATCATCACCAGGCTGCAAAGCATCTGAATTATATATATATATATATGAGGACCAATCCTCTGATGATGAAAACTCAACCCCCTATGCCGAAGAGCCATACTCAATGTCATAGATGGGATCTCTATCAATAATGAAACAACCCACATCCCATTTACAACTCCGAGCCTATATGAAATCATCAATGTGTTCATCAATTATATCCAAGGGTTGTTCCATGAATTCATCTGCACCATAGGATTTGATCACTTCCTCACAAGACTAGATAACTTTGTTTTCTTCAAAAGGGAAAGTAGATAAAAAAGTCTCATTCAAGCCTTCAACAAGAGAAACTTCATCGAGATCCTTTTGGGATTTTTCTTCATTTCCATAGTCATGGAATAAAGCATCATCAAAGTTCTCAAAAGGATTATAACTCATCATGTTCTCTTCTTGATGTGTAGGAGGAGCAAAGGTCTATATGTCCTCATCAAGTGGGAGAGAAGATACTTCATCTTCATATGCACGAGGAGAACAAGCCTGAATGATATCATCTTTTTCAAGCGGGAGCAAGGACACCAATGTATCTTCATTTGGGTGTTGTATTTCATCTGGATATTCATCATCCTCAAAAGGTTCAAAGAACTCACCATCTTTATCTTGATCTAAGATGATTTTATAGAGTTCCTCGGGCATGAAGAGTCGTTCATCATCACTTGGGAAGCCTTCTTGGTATCCATACTCCTTAGTTAAAGCATCGTATAATGAAAATGTTCCAAAATATGCAATGGTCACTTCCCAAGCTGAAATTTGGGTAGGCATTTTCTCATAATCTTCTATGATGGTGTCAAGCTCCTCTTTTCTTTGTTGACAAAACTTAACTAGAAAGTCCTTATCAGGGCAAAGTCTCATTAGTTGTTCAAAAAACGTGAAATCTTCATCTCTTCTTCTCTTGAGACATTAAAAATTTTCCTCATTGGTGTTGTCAACTTCTTGTTTTTCAACTGTCGTTTCAACAAACTCTGGAAGAAGCGTTACTCTCAATCATTCAATAGGATCAAGGTCAAAACCTTCTCTTGAAAAGGCATCCTCCAAGTCTTGAACAGTATCTTCAAGACTTTAAGCTTCCGGTCCCCAATGCTTAAGGAACTCTCTAATGAGGATCGTCAAAGAAGATATGCTCCTTGGCTTATAAGAATGTCTGATCCAATCTCTTTGTTCTCTTCCCAAGGATAGCAGAATAATCACAAGCTCACATACTCATGTTGTGCATTAAAAAATGAGATGGCTCTAACTAACTCAACAACATGTGGTATGGCTAACAATGGATTACCATCCAAGTTTGGGAGAAGGTTGAATTGGTTAATTGGGCACTTATTTGGATATTCGTCAATAGCTTCGAGATCCAACGCTTGTATTATTCATGAAAGTACCACAGGGACATGTTTCCATTACTTGGGGTAACACCTCAATGGACTTTCCAGATGAGCTCAAGGCTCATGAAAGGATGAAAATAGGAAAACAAAGGAAAAATGGGTTCTGGGAAGGTGGAGTCGCCAGATGAGCTTTAAGGTGAGCTCATCAAGAAGGGTGGAAAGGGAAAGTCCCTTGGGTGGTGCTAAAATGTTATGGCACAAGTTTTAGGTTAGGAAAAGCCCGACCCAACCAAGGAACAAGTGCTACAACTATGGAATCCTACACCCAATGTCACCTCGATGTAGGTTCCGCACTTCAAGTGTGACTAGGTCACTCTAGGGAGGCGATCTCGGTGACCCTAGGGGGATTGAGACGAATATGGAAGGAAGTGGAAATGGAGCCCCTACAAGTCAATTCTAAATGGAAAGGAAGGTAGGAAGATATGCCTTGCAAGTTAGGTAATGGTTTCCCCACAAATATAGCGCTTTTGCGGATGATTGTACCTGCTCGAGACACAAGAAAACACACCTTGCAACAGTATATGTTAGTCAGATCAGCAAGATAAGCTTGTTGTACCTAATTTGCAGCAGTATATGGCAGTGTAAATTAGCAAGAAGAAAATACTCTAAGTTGTGCAATAAATGCTAAGGATCAAGTGTAAAATGCAAGAGAAAAACTAGCAATTGACTAGCTAAACTCACGGTGAAAGAACTAGTACTCTTAGCATAAAATATAAGGTTGTTGTAAACACTTGTATGCAGAAAATATATCAGCCTTATGTCTGTAACATTCAATGTATTACAATGAGAAAATCAGCCACTAGAATCCCCTCAAACTTTGCCAAAAAGTGTGATAGGACTAGGAGAGTATAGGTACAAACTTTGAGGCAAAACCAATGGTTGATAAGAGAGTTATTAAAGCAAGTATGTTAGGGTTTCTGCAGCCCCTAATGGCTGAAGATGCAAATTTGTAACAACAGAAATAAGTATCCCTTAGATGAGGATGCCCTAGTGATTGTGAGGTGCCCAAGGCACAAGGAAGACAATCCACTTTTGCAAGAATTAAAAAGACTGAAATTCATGTTTCCCAATGCAATAATTTATTTCTCCAATGCAACAATTTAATGACTAGTGCCTTTACTATTGGGTTAATGGAGTCACAAGGAGCTTAGAAAAGCTACCTCCTTGGGGGTGTAAGCCCTTTTACTTCCCAAAACAAGTTTCTCTAAGCTAGGGTTTAAGCTAAGAGGGTATGCCCTTATAATTCTCTTAGCAAACCCTTGTCAATGAATGAGATGAAGCAAAACTGGTGAAGACTATGGTGCGGGTGTATGCCCTTATACTTTCCACCTAGATCCTAGCACAACAATACTTGACTTGAATAAAATGATAGAAAAAGAGTAAAAACCATACCAAGATCAAGAGAGATGCTAAGACAATCCACCACAAGAGCTAGAAATTAACCTTCCAAGGCTAGCACATCACTTCTTCCATTAACCATTCACAACCATAGCCATACATAAGTGCACAAGAGATAAAAGAGCTAAGGGGGGCGGAATTTTAGACCAAGTCCTCTCGCAAGAGGAGAGTTGTGATTTAAAATGAGATCTTATGATCTCTATTTATACAAAAATTAGCCAACATGGCTTGTCCACAAAATAAGGAGTAAAACACAAGATTAGGGGTCAACAACCCTAATCTTTCCCTCTTAACACAATAATATTAAACAATTCACTTAAAATTTCATCTTTTTCACAAATTAAACCCTAATCTAGGACGATGTCACCCCTTTAGGGGACATTTTTCCACTTTGAGGAGGTCGTTGGTGTTGGAGAAGCATGGAAGGGCCTCCCAAGTCCATGTGTCAAGCATCCAGATGATCTCATCTTGGTGGAAACCCTCTTCTCCTCAAAACGCCCGACTGCAAATGAGTGGAACCTCACCACCAAGCCCTAGCCCCCAATATCATGACAACATGCTCAAAAGTGGGACGTTTTTCCCCTCCTGGGAAAATCGTTTAGCAAGTAATGGGGGGGCTAGGTCATCCAAGTCATCAGCAAGGCCTTCCAAGTCATCTCTCTCTCATCTGGCATGTGGGCCCCTGGCATCCAACCTGTGGGCTTGTAGCCCCTTGGAATCCCAAGCTAGGCTAGTTCTACCAAAATTGTCCACCAGCTAGGTCCTGCAAAAACAAATGAACACACCCTCCAAGGATCTCAAGTCATAACATCATGATAAGTGGATCTAGTCAATAAATAATCCATCTAAGCATGTGCATCAAAGATTACTATATCAAAAAATTAATAGCTCAAAGACATTATGCGACTTGTCAAGCTTAAGTATGGGAGGGTTGATGAGGTGTCCTATTGAGTAGATATTTCCCTAGGTCAAGAACAGCCTCCAAGAGGTTCCTCTCTTATCCATGTAGAGTGTATGAGGTGGATGGGATCAGGACTCAATGAGCATATGACTCATGACATAGTAGGGGTTGTAGTATCTCATTCATGGGTGCCTTTGTAGAGGGTGTGTGGTACCTTCGTCCACAATGCACTTTTTCCAAGCCCATTATTTGCCTTTTATCTTTCTTTCTTTTATATTTTCTTTAGCACAAGGAGAGGTTGAAGGTCACTTCCCTGGCATGGTGACCAGATGATGGAAATGTCACCCACAAATTCCTAATGGAAATGAGAAGGTTGGCTCATGATGAGACCCCCTTTCTCTCAGCCATGCAACTGATAGTCACTGCCCTGGTTTGGTGACCAGATAATGATAGTGTCATACCACTAGACATTCATGGATGTGATAGGTCGACTCGTGATGAGACCTCCTATCCTTCAATCTACCTTTCAGTCATTTCTTTGTTATATTATGGGTCCTCTTTCTTTCAAAGATAAGCGTTTTATTTCTTTCTTGGGTGATCCCTGGGAGAAGCATCTGGAAGGCTCATATATGGATTTTATCTTTTACCCAACACCAACCCCTCTGGGCCTTCGCATTTCCATTAGGAATTTATGGGTGACAGGTTGGCTCGTGATGAGACCTCTTATCCTTCTATCTACCTTTCAAGAATTTCTTTGTTATATTATGGGTTCCCTTTTTTTCAAAGATAATCATTTTATTTCTTTCTTGGGTGATCCCTGGGCAAAGCATCTTGAAGGTTCATATATGGATTTTATCTTTTACCCAACACCAACCCCTCTAGGCCTTTAGCCCCTTCTTCCCATAGAATGAGGGACAACCCCTTCTTAGGTCAATACACCTTAAAATCCCAAGAGATAAGGAAACGAAGGGGAATAATGATGGAAAATTTTAAGTATGGTCGGGAACGATACGATGGCTCATTAAGGGATTTCCCAATAGAAAACTCATTCCCAAAGAAGACCATTTACTAGGACACAATCTCAACCACCAAGGTGAAGCAAGGCAAAAGGAATAATGTCCAAGCACATATCATGAAATCTAGAGCAACCTAAGATACAACATAATCAAATGGCTTAGGTATTGAAATGAGTCTCACCATAATACTGACTTGTACCTCATGGAGCAAGGCCCATTGCCTTCTGGAAGCCAACTTGTGTGGTGGAATCCATTTGTAAACATGTGACCATCTGTGGTGGTGAGTGGGTTTTCCATCTGTGCAAAGTGTATTGTTGGTCATGTAGTCTCTCGACACTCCATATCTACAACCTGAGGACCTCGAGACATCATCTCCTTAGTTATCCACAAAATGGGGATAACAAATAGTTTCATGACCTCTAAGGCCATCTTCATCAATGGTTTCTTCTAAACCCATAGAAACAACAATATCATCTTCTTCTTCAAGAAAACATTCTATCACAAGATTATCCATCGTCTTTATCTCTTCAAGAGATTTCTCAACCTTTGTTATCTCTTAGGATCTTTTGGACAATTCCTTCTCATTTTGTAATGCAATCCGACATGTCTTCTATGTATACACATCCTATAACACTTCTTTATTTCAACAAGCCACATTCATAGGATTCTTTCTCTATCGATTTTCTTCTAAAACTTGCAACCTTTCTCTTATTATTTCAATTGTCTTTTTCTCAAATCTCTTGTATTCAACAATCATAATTTTGCGAGGAGCATTCTCTAGGAATTCTACAATGGTCCTTATTTCCTCCATTTCATTCATCTCATTTACTTTCTATCACCTTCTTCATTGTGTATTCTTTCTCTAGGGCTTCCTATTTTCAAACTCATATTGCAGTTAATGCAATTCTCTCTCTCTCTCTCTCTCTCTCTCTCTCTCTCTCTCTCTCTCTCCACAATTTTCTCTTCTTGTAGACTTTTTCACCTTCAAACCAAAGAAATAATCACGTCGCCATATCCAACCTTGTGGCAACACATCTCCTAGTGATTCTCACCAATTACCAATTCTCATTATGTCTACTACAGAATCACTCTTCATCAATAGTAACAAATTGTTAAACTCTACCTTCACAAAGGCCAAATGAAACCAAAATATACGGACACCTCTTCAATGTAGGAACACACCTTGCTCTGATACCACCTAATACAAGTAGGAATGATGCCACAAAATCTCTGATACCACTTGATGCAACGTTAAGCTATGATCGGACTCACACAATGGAACTATTAAAAACACACATTTCTTTGAACATAAATTAACACAACAACTAAATATACACATGGAGCTCACCAACATAGAATTTTGCAAGCTTTTATTCAATAGAAATGGCTCCAAATATTTGATTTATTACATTCTTAGAGCCATCAATGACTCTATATTCTACAAAGAATCAACACCAGAAGGATAATCTATGAGACCAAAGGCCCCAATTATATCAATGTCCCAAGTATTTATGTTACGATGACATAATTGTTCAATGCCCAAGACTTTTCATTTCTTTAGGTAACCCATGCATTTACATGGTAAATAATCAACTCTTTAACTTTTAAACACAACATCAAAATTCATGGTTCGAATATTCATAATCAAATTGGAAAAATAAAACACATGGAAGAAATTTTGGGCCTTTTATATCAGTCTTTGTGTTTGGCTTGGGCACACACATTAAACTCAATATTTTTTATGAAACTTGGAGGGGAGGTAGAGGATGATGTCTCCTACAACATATTGAAAATTCATTTCCTAGCTCCAATTATTGAACGCACACAAGACAAATTACCACACCCTTATTTCTATAGAAATCTGGGAATGTCTGCGCGTGAGCTCTAAACTTGGGTGCAACATCAAAACTCAATAAATTTTGATGAAATTTGGAGGGAAGGTATGAGAAAATGTCTTCTACAAGATATCCAAATTTCAAACCTTGATTATAAGAGATAAGTGCACACTAATGAAAATACTAGGCCTCTATCATCACAAAAATAAAATCTAAGAGTTTCTACACAATAATTATGGACTTGGGCACGATGCTTAAGTTGAATATTATATTCTAAAATTTAGTGTGAAGGTAGAATACATGTCTTATCTAAGAATTTATGCATGCTAATTATGGACTTGTGCATGTTGCTTAAACTCAATATTTTCTTCTAAAATTTGGTGTGAAGGTAAAATAAGATGTCCAAAATTACGCTAATGATTTCAAGATTTGAGAGAGCATTGGGCCTAATATCAAACTATTATCTTTGTGTTGAAAATAAGAAAAAAATGAAACAAAACTTGAAAAACTATTTTTTTTTTTGGGTGTGCAATAATATCAAAACCCTTAGGATGCTCCTGCATTAGAGGAGAAGGGTCACCTTTCCAATATTTTTTGAAAAAACCTATGAATGTGACATAATATAATTAACACTCAACATGGTAACAACAACAACAAAGTGCCACAAGTAATGGTGGGCATGTTACCATGGTTTCAATCTCAAATGTGCTAATGAAATTGTTATCATGTTCAACCTCAGTATCACTATGATATGCCTCTAGCAAACTTGGGACTTCTTTCATGACACATCTCTTTAGCAGGTCATCCATTCCTGACTTATGGAACACCTTATGCCACACTCACAGAGGTACCCAAATCCCACACTAACAGAGATCATAGCTTCACATAGGACCTCTCGTCATCTATGATATGAAGGAAAGTATGTAGCCAAGCCTTGACCTCATTACCTATAGTACATAGAGTTTAAATAGTTTCTAAGTTCCATGGTATGCGCATTGAACATTGCAATAATGATGGTATATGTGCTTCCAGGTCTTGGTTATTGGAAGCTTCTTGTATCACCTTAATAATTGTTAGTGTTTCTTTACTTATAGAGCAGTAGTGGTCTTTTACTTCATTATCATAAACATATACTAATCAATATCAGCATAACAGATACAAAACAATACAAGAGAATCATACTGGGAAAACCCCAAATGGGGGAAAAACCCAACAACCTTTCTTAGATAGATTATGTTCACAAAACAAGTCCAAAACATATAAACCCTAGCTCAAAGGCTAGTACAGCCAGAAACACCACCATAGCTGCAACATCATCCCTATACCAAGATAGTGCACCTCCTCAAGGAGTAGCGCACAAGAGAGAGTACCAAAAGACTGAACAAGAAGAAATTGAGTCATTGTAGTTGTTGCACCTTCTCCAAACTTGTGCCTTACTTCTGGGAGGATGAGAGAGTGTGAGTGAGTGAACAAATGAGCCAAGTTTTCCTCTATTTATAGTCTTCCTGGCCACTAGACTAGGCTGACTTCTTCTCTGGAAAGGTGCCACTTCATTATTCTAATTCTTGTAGGCCGACTTCTCTTCTGGGGTGTTTCAACATCTGTCCAATGGATCTCTTGCTTCTAGAATCTTCTCTGCATCTAATAAAGGTCATCTAGGAGGAAACTTTCCTCCAACATCTACCAAACATCAACACTCCCTCTTAGCTAGGGAGGTATCTTTCACAATATCTTCATTTAGTAGTCCATTGACTACTTTGCAATCAGTTGGAAACACACAACTGCCACAATGCCATCGGTAGCTTGAATCATCTTTCACAATCTCTACAATCAAGTAGCACACAACTACTCCCAATGTGAACTGGTAGTCTCCATGGCAATCAACTAGTAGCACACAACTACTACAATGCCATCCAGTAGAACATGACTGTGTCGATCCTACAGTAGTACACAACTCTATCCTAGTGATGCATAACCACTCCAAGTAGCACACAACTACTATCCAGAGACACAATGTCTCTCTTCTTCAATCCACTGATAGCTAAACAAGCTACCACCATGCAATCCAACAATCTCTATGATTGTAGTAGAACACATCTACTACAATATGCCATCACCCATAATCATAGTCTGCCATTTCCATGACTACACAATAATAAACTAGTAGCACACAACTACTGCAATGTCATCATCCATAGTTAGCATCTGTATAACTATGCAACAATCAATTAGTAGCACACAACTACCACAATGTTATCAGCCATAGTCATGCCTATAATTATGCAACAATCAACTAGTAACACACACTTACTACAATATGCCATCAACAATAATCATAGTCTCATCCAGTAGCACGAAGCTACTCCCAGAGTCCTCACGACTATGCATGTGATGTTTTTTCTCTCATCAGGTCTGACGGTGCATTACCCCTCATTCACATGACTGATCTAGGGAGCCCTTAGCCAGAGGGGTTAGTCGACATGAGAAGAAAAATCACACCTCCCTCTCAATGAGGGTGGCCATTCAGCATCACACCAAGCTTGTCCGTGAAGTACTCATACTTCACTCTTTACAAAGGCTTGGTGAGAATGTTCGCTATTTGCTCATCCATGGATATGTACTAGAGCTCTACAACTCCTCTTTGCACCATGTCTCGGATGTAATGATATTTGATGTATATGTGCTTAGCCCTGTCATGAAATACAAGGTTCTATGTAAGATTCGCACAACTTTGATTGTCACAATGTATCAAAGTTGGCTCCGACTCTAGATCAAATATCCCTGCAAGTAACTTATGAAGCCACACTGCTTCACAGCTTGCCACACTAGATACTATATACTCTGCCTATGATGTACTCAGTGCCACTGATGTCTCCTTTCTGCTCAACCATGAGATCAAAACTGATCCCAAACTGAAGCGACATTTGAAAGTACTCTTCTGATCCACTGCACTCCCTACCAGAGTCTGTATATCCCTGCAATTTCACATCTCCACCCGAGAGATATCTCAATCCATATCCAATTGTACCATGAAGGTACCTCAACATATGTTTTGCTGCCATCCAATGTACATGTTTGGGTTCAACCATGTGTTAACTCAAGGTATTCACTGCAAAACATATGTCCATCCTGGTGTTAACCAGGTACATCAAGGATCCAATCAGTTTTCTGTACATTGTGGGATCCAACAAATCTAAAGATGAATCACTTAAGAGCTTCAGATTTATCATCATAGGTGTGGTCATGAACTTGCAGTCCATCATCCCGAATCTTTGCAGGATCTCAACAGTATATTTTCCTTGGCTAAGGAAAATCTCATCTGATCTCTGCCACATCTCTAATCCCAAGAAGTAATGCATCAGATCTAGATCCTTCATTTTGAACTCTGAGGCGAGCTCCCACTTGCACCCAACTATGAGCTTCTCATCTCCTATTAGGATCATGTCATCCACATATAGTACCAAGATAAGCGGGCATCCATTCTCAACCTTATAGTAAAGGTTGGGATCGACATCTCTCTTGGTCCATCTATCATGGCATACTATGCCTTGGGTGCTTGCTTTAGCCCGTACAAATCCTTTTTTAGTTTGCACACATGGGACTCCTTCCCATGAATCATGAACCCTTGTGGATGCTCTATGTACACTTCTTCTTCAATTACATCGTTCAAGAAAGTAGTCTTGACATCCATCTGGTGTAATTTCCATCCCATCGCAGAAGCAATGGCAACAATCGATCTGATAGAAGTGTATTTTTCTACAGGAGAAAATGTTTCATCGTAGTGTTCTCCCTCTTTCTGGGAGAACCCTCTAGCCACAAATCTTTCTTTGTAATTCTCTATGTTGTCATCTACAACATGCTTGATCTTGTAGATCCACTTGGAAGTCACTACCGACTTCCCTTCTGGTCTTGGAACCACCTCCCACACATCATTATTCATGATGATCTAATACTCCTCCATCATGGAATCCTTCCATTCTTGCTTCTCAACAACTTCCTCAAAGGTGGAAGGTTCTGAATCAATGATGTTGCTCATCAGTGCCACATAGCTGGAAAAATTTGTGGTACCTTGCTCTCTCTAAAAGATCCTTTAGGAGTTCCATGTCCTTCAGCTTCCTACAAGGTGTTCCAGAGCCAAGTTGGTCTCTTTCTGCTGATTGCAGCTTCTTGGGGTGGATCTTCAGGTCTCTCTGACTCTACCATCTCATTCTGAACTTCTGGAATGGGATCTTTTATTCTAGTCTTCCATGATTGCATCCCTTGGAGCCTCATGTTCCTCTTGTTCCTCATCCACGTGAGACTCCCTTCATCTTTCGAAGGCTTCATCTTTGTCAAAAGTTACATCCTGGATGATCTCAATCTAGCTCTACTTGAGGATGTATATTCTGTAGGCATTCAAAGTCTCACTGCATCCAACGAATGTGCCCTTCTTTCCTGAAGGTTCCAACTTCGTTCTCTATTCCTTTGGAACATGTACAAACAATCGACAACCAAAAATCTTGCAAGATACCAGATATATAAAATATGCAGAACAGAAATAAAATGCTAGAAATGGAAGAGTAACAGTAAAATATCCAGCATAATCTCCACAATAACACATAAATGATATAAGAACAGCAATAGAAATAACACTTTGATTCATAAAGCAATGTTCACAGGCCTCTTTGAGGGGGCAACCTCCAATCGAGCAGCGCTCTGTTACAATAATCCCCAAGCTAGGGTTTTCATACCCTCGACCCTTATTTATACAAAATGTCTATCAAGAGAAGCATCTAGAGGAAGATCCTTCTAGAAGCGGAAGCTTCTATTAGGTCTTCTTACATCCGCCTTATTCTATTTTATTGAAAGGCCTT
>ML778396.1:736909-750331 GCA_009831015.1 Picea engelmannii
CGGGTATGGGCCATGAGGATGGGTGAACTGAAAAGGGGTGGGTGGGGTCAAAAATTTTGTCTAAAAATGATATGGATGAAAGTGATAAGGGCGGAGAGATGAATCCAATGGAATAGGTCTCAAATAATGGTGAAAAAATTTCCTGCGGAGTTATACTCTGGTCTGAAGAATACTACAGTGATGAAATCCCCAAATGTTTAACCAGAAAGAGATGTGTATTTACTTGGCAACCCGAACACAGTTACGTGACAATAGCTCTGGTCTGTTTTTAATTCATTTATGTTTCTGTCCCCCAAGGGTTAGGTATTCAAGGGTTCTACAGACGAGGGTTTGCCCTATGCTATAGCACTCTGATATACGTGCGGGGTCCAACAATAGTACTCGACCCAATATTTTAGGGCACTAACTAAGGAGGATAGATCGTACCCTTAGCCGTACTACCCGACTACCCAGGTACTAGAGAGTATATTCTCGAGTGTTGTTCTAGGTGACACTATAGCAGTCCGGCGGCCGATAGGTTTATCTAAAGAGGGCTTCAGGAAATCTAGGTCGATCCGTACATAGGTGTTGCCTGATGTGCTACCACTCGAAGGGGTACCAACAGGGGTTACAAGGGTGGCCAATAGATGTGCGCTTAAAAACCACTTGTATTTCTTGTGTGTATGAATCCCTCAACCGCGGGTTTATGCGTGTAACGACAGATCTCTGTGGTTTAAAGACGTCCGAATACGTCTCTACCCTAAAAAAAAAATTCCCACAATTTATGCCAAGGAAAGTGCTCTGATACCACTTGCAAGATACCAGATATATAAAATATGCAGAACATAAATAAAATGCTAGAAATGGCAGAATAACAGTAAAATATCCAGCATAATCTCCACAATAACACAGAAATGATATAAGAACAGCAATAGAAATAGCACTTTGATTCAGAAAGCAATGTTCACAGGCCTCTTCGAGGGGGCAACCTCCAATCGAGCAGCGCTCTGTTACAATAATCTCCAAGCTAGGGTTTTCATANCCTCGACCCTTATTTATACAAAATGTCTATCAAGAGAAGCATCTAGAGGAAGATCCTTCTAGAAGCGGAAGCTTCTATTAGGTCTTCTTACATCTGCCTTATTCTATTTTATTGAAAGGCCTTATTAATATTGACCTTTATTACATCCAAATATATTAATCTACCTATGTGCGGGTTAGGACCCTAACAAATCCTCAAGTGGTTGACTTCTAGTTTATTTCCAGTGAACACCAATGAACACCTCTTCAGGTGTCTTGTTCCCCAAGATCTTGTGAGGACTTCTATTCTGGACGTACATAGTTGTATTGGGTGCTTCTGCCCATAAGTGCATGGGTAGGCCCTGGTCATGGATCATCTCTTTCGTTGATTCTACAATGGATCCATTCTTTCTTTCTGCAACCCCACTCTGTTGGGGGTTGTAGGGAGTAGTTAGCTCCCTCTTAATCGATGCTTCTCTGCAAAAATATTTAAACTCCTTTGAGGTGTACTCACCTCCATTATCAGATCTCAAGATTTTAATCTTCCTTTCAAAGAGATTTTCAACCAAATCCTTGAACTCTTGAAACTTGTTAAAGACATCATCTTTTGCTTTTAGGAAATAGATCCATTTCTTTCGAGAATAGTCATCTATGAATAAGACATGGTATACAAAGTTGCCTAATGATGGAATCGTCATATGTCCACATACATCAGAGTGTATGATGTCCAAGATACCCTTGGACCTGTTGATGTTTTGGTAGCTGTGGGAGGTATTAACCTTCACGTGTAACCTATGACTTAGAATAGAATATTCTAGAAGAAAGTGAACAATTAAACAGATGTGTGGAAACCCTAGAAGACAAGTCATCCTAGCAGAATAAATAATATTAGAATATTATATTCCATAAATACAAGTCGACTCCACAGGAAAAAGATAAACATAAAATATAATTACCAGAAAGTCAGGTCAGCCCAGCGAGAAAAGTCACTGGACAAATTTATATAAATATAGGACATTTTAGCTCATTTGGATAACCAGTTGAAGCACAAGTCTTGTGGAGAGCTGCAGTTGCAGCTGCAAGGAGGAATAAGGGTGTATGGTCATCTCTTGGTATTGGTCTCTCTCTAGTGCTATCAAGTGATTCTCTTGGTGATTTTCTTGGTGATACTCTTGGTGATATTCTTGTTAAGTACGATGCAAGTTTGAGAGAGTTGTGTCACTGCAATTGTTGTAGTTGTGTATGATACTTTTCCTGTGGATATGGAGACTCTCTCTCTTGTGTGCTACCCTTGGAGAAGGAGCGCTCTACTTGTCTTGAGTTGTTGTTGCAGTTAGCAGCTAGGGTTTATCTGTTGGTTCTGGAATAGGCTTACCATAATTATTCTAAGTAAAGGTTAGTGTGCTTGGGGGTGGCATATGTGAATGCCTATGGTTGGCTGACAATGATATGACATTGTCTATGGTTAAACGAGCATACCAAAATTTTAGCATGGTATCAAAGTCGGTTTCCTTCATAACAATGTAATCGCTGCAAGGAAGATCCACAGTTTCCCCCATTTTCAAGCTCATTGAGAACATACTGAACTCACTAAGAAGGTCTCCTAAGTAGGGCACATCTCTTCCTTGGATCAGATTTACAAATTTTTGAATTTGAGAAATTAGGGTTTCCTCATAAAACCCTAGGTATGCAATACTAGTTGTAGTTGCAGTTGCAGTTCCTTCATGCCATTTCCTTCACACCAACTGCAGTGCCAGTTGCAGTGCCAACACCAATTACAGTGAAAGTTTTTGTGAAGTGTTGGGACTAATCTTTGGTTGTCCTAGTGCATCTTACCCTAGCGCATCTCCAGCTACCTTTAGATTACAAGTTGGAGAACCTTTGAAGTTTTAAGGTTTTTCATTGCTTGTCGTTGTTGTTGAATGGTGCCATTGCCTGTCGATGTTGCCGCAGGTATGCATTTATATATATATTTAAAATGTATCACTATTTTGAGTGTGATTGCAAGAGAAGGGATCTCTTACAATCGTAGATCCTGAGGGATCTCAAATCCAACACATTCAAAGGAACAACACACTCCAGGTTTGATTGTTTTCATATGCCTCTAGTTGTTATGGCATTATTGTAATCTTATGAACATCTAGTTGTATTTTTATCTATTGAATTTATGATTATCATAGTAACCTTTGTTCAAATTTAAAGTTATAAGTTGACTATGGTCAAAGTATTAGATTGATTAAGGTTGATATTTTTAGAGTTTATTTGCATTATATTCTCTAACTCATATTTCTGTCAAGAAAGCATATTGTCTTTAAGTACAGGGACATGTTGAAGAGAATACTTGTCATCTTGAGTGAAGGAGACTCGGAAGAAAATCACAACACTCGTTCTTGAAGATAAGACTCCAAGTTCCAGGTTTGATTAATTAAATTAATAAGTTTCCATTTTTCACATATCAAGTTTAATAATTGCTACATTACTAGTTGTGACAACAATCCTTGAAAGGTTCTATTACTGCTTGATACAATGAATACTTGGCAGCATGTGAGTCCCATTGATATAAATGCTTATTGTACTTGGTCGTAAGATGAACTAACATCTCCTCTAGGAGATACTTCCTTTTTTGCTTCCAGGCAGGTCACTTTGGTAATAATATGATGATTACCATGAGATTGTTTTTTTATTCTTATTGACATAGATATGTTCTTATGAAAATGCTATTATAATTTTTTCTCTTGTTTCTCTTGTTGTGGGAAGGTTATTTTATAAATTCCATGGAGGTTACCATGGAGGAATGATTGATCACAACACTAAAAGAGTGTTGTTCCTATTTATTATTATTATTGTATTTTTATTTTCGCTCTTGTTCCAGGAAGGTCACAAGCAATATCTCTAAGAAGGAGCTACTGTGATTATTGTTCTCATTCTTGTTTTTATTATCAGAGTATTATTCATGTCTACTATTTTCCCCTTTGTTGTCCTTGTTCCGGACAGGTCACAGGTGATAACTTTGAGGGCAACTATAGTGACAATTGCAGAAGGCAACATATTAGATGGTCTCTAGTTTGAGACATGGAGCAGACTATCCAAATAAGAAGTTGTATACACGACCGTATACATCCATGTATTGAAGAAGAAGAAGATGAAGAAGGGTGCTTTTGTGGGATATTGAGTATCTCATATGGAGATTGATTACAAGGAGTAGAAGGCTCCAAGGATAACCGAACAATTCCCTCCAATGCAGTTGAACACTCCTCAAATCAAGAAGAGCTAGTAAAGCCAGAAGGGCCTACCCAGAATAATTGGAGTAACCAAGAAGAGACCAGTTTGGTCCCATAAAACCTGGCAGGATGGAACATTGATGAGCCATATCATGAGGAGCACATGGCTCCACCGGTGGTGAGGCAGGCTACCCCAACGAGTACCAACTTAGAAGGAGCTAGAGTTCAGAGGGAGCTCACGATCCAGTAAGGAGGAGCAGCCTCCCCAAGACCATTCACAGGAGACATTAGAGGAAATCATCACACACAGAGGGAGCAGATGGCTCTGAAGATTATACAACTTTAGAGGGAGAATGGAGACTCAGAGACTAACAGATAGATGCCATGGGTTGAGAAGGGTAGATCGAATCTTCAGAGGCTTCGAGGAGATATGATATCTTATGGGAAGATTCCCTTGCTTTAGTAGACTTTGCTATAGTGACCAAGGAGGAATCAAGTCAGAAGGACTGGGATATATATATATATATATATATATATATATATATATTCCTTAGTTCTGAGACTATGAAGAGAGAATTCTCCTAGCAAGAGGGAGAAGACTATGATGAGACACTTGCTCCAATATATTTCTATTGATGAATAGGTAGCAGATATGTTGACCAAGCCTCTGTCAGGGAAAATCTTGGAGTGGTCCAAATGTTTTTCTCCGGTAGTGAGAATTGATGTATTCCCCAGTAGCAAGAATTGATGTGATTCCCAGTAGTGGGAGATACCCTAGCGCAGGTTGGTATGCTACTCCAACGCAGGTTGGTATGTTACCCCAACGCAGGTTGTTGTGTTACTCCAATGCAGGCTGGTTTGTTACCCCAACACAGGTTGGTATGCTACTCCAACAAAGGTTGGTACGCTACTCCAGTGAAAGTGAAAAACTCCTTATGATGTATGGATTTGTGAAATTCAACAAGACAATGGCCGGGGTGTGCAGAAGCACAGAAGCAATGATGATGATCTTGCCAAGAGGAATACCTTCCTCGTTAAGAGGCAGTGTTAAATTTTTGAGTCAGATTTTGTGTGAGCTGATGAGTTACTAGTTCTGTATGAACTAGATGTCGACCTGTAGTGTCGGAAATGATTCCCGGTTAGAGTGTTAATCAGTAGCATCGGAGGTTACTAGCTATAGGGCCAACCAATAGTGTTGGAGGTGTTTTCCAGCCAGATGGATAATGTGCATCTATGATGGTGATACTTGTTACATGATATGTTTGATCATGTGATAGCCTGTGTGGCTATGGTGATGCTACCTGTAGACTGGTCTTCAAAATCATGTGAGTCTTGCCCATGCCATGTGAGATGGATGGATGTGTTTGAGACCACTACATGAAGAACATTTTAGTTAATACCTCCCTAGCTAAGAGGGAGTGTTGATGTTTTGGTAGTTGCAGGAAGTATTAACCTCCATGTGTAACCTATGACTTAGAATAGAATATTCTGGAAGCAAGTGAACCATTAAACATATGTGTGGAAACCCTATAAGACAAGTCAACCTAGTAGAATAAATAATATTAGAATATTATCTTCTCTAAATACAAGTCGGCTCCACAGAAAAAAGATAAACACAAAATATAATTACCAGAAAGTCAGGTCGGCCCAGCCAGAAAAGTCACTGGACAAATTAATATAAATAAGATATTTTAGTTCATTTGGATAACCAATCAGAGCACAAGTCTTGTGGAGAGCTGCAGTTGCAGCTGCAAGGAGGAATAAGGGTGTATGGCCATCTCTTGGTCTTGGTCTCTCTCTAGCACTATCAAGTGATATTCTTGGTGATTCTCTTGGTGATTTTCTTGGTGATACTCTTGGTGATATTCTTGCTAAGTATGGCACAAGTTTGAGAGAGTAGTGCAACTGCAGCTGCTGCAGTTGTGTATGATACTTGTCTTGTGGATATGGAGACTCTCTCTCTTGTGCGCTACCCTTGGAGAAGGAGCGCTCTACTTGTCTTGAGTTGTTGTCATTAGTAGCTAGGGTTTATCTCTTGGTTCTGGAGTAGGCTTGCCGGAATTATTCTAAGTAAAGGTTAGTGTGCTCGAGGGTGGCATATGTGAATGCCTATGGTTGGGTGACAATGATGTGACATTGTCTATGGTTAAACGAGCATACCAAAATTTTAACAGGGCCTGCTATCACTGTTGGTGAAGCTTCCCTTGACATTATTGTCAAGAGAGAAAACTTTGCATACTCCATCATGATCTACCTGGATTCCTAGTAGACATGTAACCACGTTGCTCAATATTGGTAGTTCTCTATAGTTTATGTGAGCAAGTCTTCAGTGTCATAGCTCACTGAAGCTAACAATGTTGTGTACAAGGTCTTGTTCTTGGTGTCCCTTTAATTTGTACAATCCTCCCTCTCGGACACCAATCACGGTAGCTTTATCCATGCTTGAATTCTTGGCCATAGAAGAACTTGGCCATCCACAAAAGCTACCCTAAATCCTTTATCTTCTAAAGAAAAAATGGAAAGAATATTCTTCTTCAAGCCTTGTACAAACATAATATCTTTAATTGAAAGAGGATTACCTTAATCAAGTTGTAGGGAGGCTTCTCCAACGCCTTTGATTGCATGCTTGGAATCATCCCCAAGCACCACTTGAAGAGAAGAGTCCTTTTTCGTTAGGTTGGAGAGAGAATTTATGAATCCGGTCATGTGCTTGGAAGCATTGTTGTCAATGAGCCAAGTGTCACTTCCTTAAGTGATGGTTCCCTTGAGTGTTGAAACAAATACAAATTCTTCATCCTTTGATTTGTGTTCTTCAACATCAACTACATGTGCATGGTGCTTCTTCTTCTTTCCCTTTTCATGTTTGTGAGGACATTGTGAGGCATAATGTCCCATTTTCTTACAGGTGTAGAATTGAACCTTTGACGCATCCTTCCTGTGATGTGGCTTCTTAGACTTCCTTGGGATGCCTTCTTCCCTTTCCTTCCTCTTCTTCACTTGGGCATCAAGGGCTTGATTTTCTTCATCGTTTGTTTTCTATGACTTGGATATCAACCTGGATTCCTCTTGGGTGCAATATGCCCATAGCTTGTCGAATTTGGGAAATCATCTTCTAGTGCAAATCCCTTGAAAAAATGGGTCCCAAGAGGAGGTAGATCCATTTAGTGTGGTAGTCACAAGTTCAACATCTTCTATTGGATCTTCGATGGCTGCTAGTTGGTCCTTGATATGTGAGATCCTCATAAAGTAGTTGGATATTGTTTCTGACTTG
This sequence comes from Picea engelmannii, assembly GCA_009831015.1. Lineage (NCBI taxonomy): Eukaryota > Viridiplantae > Streptophyta > Pinopsida > Pinales > Pinaceae > Picea > Picea engelmannii. The sequence continues at coordinate 744,401 of ML778396.1, forward strand.
TTTATTGTCACATTTCGGAGATGATGCCTTAAAGTAAGCTTTCGAATGGTATTCTTACTTTCGTAGAGTTGGTTATGGCATCAAACATCTCTTTCGATAACTTCAGTTCTGATACATTAGGTATAAGATGATCCTTTATTGAATCTGTCAAGATCCTCTTAGCCTTGACCTTATTCTTTCTGAACTTCACTTTTGCTTCTTCATTTTCAAGTTCTTGAAGTGTTTTTATTACCTAATCCAATAGATCATTCTCTTCTAGAATGAGGAGAAATTTCTGCTTCTAGGATCTAAAGTTATCTTCTCTATCCAATCTATCTTCAACTCTCATGTTGGTTGACATTTTCACTAGCAGAAACCCTAGCACTGGAAAAACTATGAATTTTCCAAACTTCGCCAAACTGCAATCTGAGGGTTTCAAGGGGTGCACTAGGGTAGGACACACTTCTCTATGTAAAGAAAAATCCCAACACTTTTGGGGTTAGTCAACGATCTTGACAAGGATTATTGCACAGCGACAGCATGGAGTGAGCCCATAACCTATTAGTGTTTCTTTACTTATAGAGCACTAGTATTCTTTTACTTCTTTAACATTAAAATATACTGAGCAATATCACCATAACAGATACAAAAGAACACAAGAGAATTATCCTAGGAAAACCCCAAATGGGGGAAAAACCCAACAACCTTTCTTAGATAGATTTTTTTCACAAAGCAAGTCCAAAGCAGATAAACCCTAGCTCAAAGGCTAGTACAACCAGAAACACCACCACAGTTGCAACAACAACTTTATACCAAGATAGCGCACCTCCTCAAGGAGTAGCGCACAAGAGAGAGTGCCAAAAGACTGAACAAGAAGAAACTGAGTCACTGCAGTTGATGCACCTTCTCCAAATTTGTGCCTTGCTTATGTGTGGATGAGAGAGTGTGAGTGAGTGAACAAATGAGCCAAGATGTCCTCTATTTATAGTCTTCCTGGCCACTAGACTGGGTCGACTTATTCTCTAGAAAGGTGCCACTTCATTATTCTAATTCTTGAGGGCCAACTTCTCTTATGGGGTGTTTCAAGATCTATCCAATGGATCTCTTGCTTCCAGAATCTTCTATGCATCTAAGAAAGGTCATCTAGGAGGCAAAGTTCCTCCCACAGCTACCAAACATCAACAATAACCTCCTTCAAATACTCCTTTTTCCTATTTTCAAAAAACTATGGAGCATCAGAGATGAAGTTTTTTATCTATTATGAAATGAGCTAGATCACTAAATGAGGAAACCCTAGATAAGGTTGAGTCACATAACTAAGATCAAAGAAGGATACTCACAATAACACCATATGATATTATCAATGAATATCTGGTGCACTTATTACAAAGGAGTTTACCTCATATATCATTGTTCATTAAGCAAATCATTTCCACTTATGAATGTGGGATAGATTGCTTTACACAAAAAATGAACATTAACATATTCTAAAGTCATAAATTGACTTTACTACATAGTAAGCCTTATATCTCTAATACCCCCCCATGGGGCATACAATGTTGAAACAAATTGAAATCAAATACATATATTGAATGTAAAACACATAAACTTACCACTAAACATCAATAACATCCTTTAGAAGCTTCTTCTTTAAACACAATTACTCGACCAGTTTGAGCTCCATCAAGTTGCCTCATAATCGTCGTAACAATGTAGTTGTTGAGTTGAATTCCCAAGTTCTTGGATTCCACCTCCTTGAACTCCCAAATCACGAATCTCTCGAAGTCAATTATTGTACAACAATCCACATACATGTCATGCAACCTCACTAGTAGAGTGTGACCCACATGCATGTCTCTCCAACTAATGAGGGATCTTTCCCTAGATCCACAACTTTTGAACTAACTGGTCAACAATCCATTTGAGTTGTTAACAAATCCCTTCCTATTTTCAAAGTGTGAGCTTCCTAAAATGCATAAAATCCCTTTTCTTTAGTAGATTCTTCCCCACCATCAACATCCGGTGGATCTTCAATCATGGCTACACTCGCTATATCTTGTCTATCTTTGACCTTTCCCTTAAGAACACTTAATACAATACCACAAACATAGTCACCATAATCTAACTGATCTCCTACCAGTGCTAGTGTTGAATTTTCACTTTGTTAGGCTCAAGCATGAGGTTTATTTCACTTTAGCATTTACTTGAACCATAAACAAATGCAACTACACCATATACAAGTGTTGGAGTAACCAAGATCACAAGAAGAAGTACCATGCACAAGAACACAAGAAATATCCTGGCAAACCCTTCTACTCAAGGGAAGAAAACCCAACAATCCTTTGCTATATTCTCAAGAGAATATCCCCCAACCATAAAACCCTAATGCACACAAGAGGGTGCTCTACAACCTTGAAACTTGTGCCCAAGAGAGTTGTGCACTTCAGCCCTTAAAGTGTACTTGCTGAAATTCCAAAATTACATGTGAGTGTGTTTCCTCAATGGAGAAATCACCTTTATTTATACTAGACTGGACACAGAAAAAGGTGTGTATATTGGCACAACATGGCCGACCTCAATAACTCAGAAAATAATTAATTATAACAATGAACATTAATTATATTTCACATATGGTGGGGACGACTTGTATCCTTTACATCACAATTAGGGTTACAAGCAAATCTTACACTTAGACAATATGGAAAGGGATCCACATGTCCACTAGTGCTCAACCACTAGGGACACATCCACCTTTGCTCAGCCACATGGACGTCATACTCAACATATCATCTGGAGTACCACATCATATCAACTCTCTACACAGAGGAGAACGATACACCCATCACATGGGCACACCCAACCATTGGGGGACGACTCAACTCTCACAGAGGAGAACGATGCCCCAACCACTAGAGGACGACTCAACTCACACACAAAGGAGAACGATGCACCATCACGTGGGTATGCCCAACAATGGGCTCCCTCTCAGGTCGACTCAACTCATTCACAAAGGAGAACGTATCCTAGAGGATGCTAGTACCAAGTCTTCCCAAAACTTGTCTGAGACAACCTTATTCAGTCGAATTATCCACTTCTCACCATTGTGATTTCCTAGATCCTCTCACAAAGGTCGAATACCCACTATATTGTTTTCCCTTTAAATATTGTAGTATTTTGCATTCGTATCTACAATAGCTTTTGTTGCTGCATAACTAACCTCAAAGAAAGATACTCACAATAACACCATATGATATTATCAATGAATAACTGGTTCACTTATTACAAAGGAGTTTACCTCCTTATATATCATTGTTCATTAAGCAAATCATTTCCACTTATGAATGTGGGATAGATTGCTTTACACAAAAAATGAAGATTAACATATTCTAAAGTCATAAAGTGACTTTATTACATAGTAAGCCTTATATCTTTAATATTATCAACATTGCAATTACACATATGAATCTTATTCCATGTCCCCAATAATACAGGTAGTTCCTTATCTCCCTTTCTCCATATTTATTAATTGATTCAAGGAACTCAAGGGTACCCTCACTGGTGAGGACCCTCAAGTTCCAATTGGTTCATGTCATTCTAGCAAACAACCAGTGGGGAGCACCTCGATATATGATTGTGCGTTGTAATTGGGAGTCTTATTACATCTAGGGCCCACTTTGGTTCACCAAACCCAAGTTCATCTCGTGCAGTGATTGAGAACTTGTACAAGGTCCTAGCCCTTGATTTATTCCCTCAAATAGTTAGACTTCAAGAAGAAATGAAAGGTAGGTCTGAGCTCTATGAAGGTAAGGATCTTGAATAAATGGTTGATGAATCAAATACCCTTATCTTCATATAGTTAGCTCACATAAGATCGAGACCTTACTTGCCTAAGCAGAGCTTCAGATTTACCTTTCGGGACCTTACCTTCATAAAGCTAGCCCAAGTAGGGCCATGACCTTATCTTCCTGAGAAGAGCTCATGATTTACCTTTCAGGACCTTACCTTCACTCAGGGTTTCTTTCTTGAAAAATCTCAAACTATTCAATTTGGGCCATCTCCAATACTTGCTTAGAATACTCTTCATACACACCTCTAGATAATTGTTGTTGAAAAACACGCTTGTGATAAAGTATAGCACAATAATTGATTTCCCAAAAGCATACCAACCTAGCTCTAACATCATTTACAAGTATGTCTAAATATGACTCCCTAAAAATAAGAGCCCAACAAATAACATCATCATTTTGTCTAAGCAACCCTGATTTTAGTATGTCTTTATAGTGATTTTTCTTGAAACGCAGAGCAAATTTGATTTTGTTTAGGAATTGACTTCTCAAAGTTTCTAGTGCAACGAAAATTGTTGTTGTTATTGTTTTGCGAGCAACCTAGATATCAATTTTTTTTTGTTTTCCAAAGGAAGTGAATGCTTTGGATATGTTTCTAATACATTCTCATGTGTCTTTACATGATTAGTAGATCAAGAACCCAACCACTTTGTTGTCTCTCAATTTTTTGCGCTTTACCAATCCATGTAATAATTGAGGCTGTGCAATCATTTATTTTTTCTCAAAAATTATTTAACTATGTCAGATACATGTTCTATCATTGTTCGATCAAGAATCCATGACCCAAATTCTTGATTTTCATTTGCATCCAAATTCTTTGAAAAGTTTCTACCAATTTGAAGACCACTACAACTTCAACTAGTCTTGAAACCGTAGAGGTAAAAGGCTCCCACTATTTTTTGTTAGATATCATCCCTACTGTTAGAATATAGAAGATGGTGTGCTCGTTTTACCATTGACGATACCCTCGTCACCCAACCACAGGCCGAAGCCTCCCTCCGAGCACCTTAACCTTGACCTGAGAATTCCTCCGGAAGCAAACCCTAGGCTAGATAGCCAAACAAAGAGCAACACATCTCTCCCCAAGGATAGCGCAACATAAAAGACTGATTAGATGTTCCAAACCCTAGCCAAGAGATATCCAAGCCAAATACTGAAACTTGTTGCTGCTGCAGCTGCACCTGCAACCCTCCTCCAAACCTGCGCACCAACTGCAACTACAGTGGGCACCAACTGGGAAAATTGCAGTCCTGAGATGTGACAAATGAAAAACTGGCGCCCTGTATTTATAGTAATCCTGCCAGTTTACTGGGGCCGACTTCTCCTTCTAGGTATGTGTCTATTCAGTATATTATTATTAATTATGGCCTACTTCTTCTCTTGGAGGCTAATAGCCTAATATAAATTATATTCTTGAGCCGACAAGGCTTCTAGGGTTATTAGCCAATTCATTAGGGTTCTTGCTTCCCGGAGTCTTCTATTCTCATCCGGTTCACATGTAGAGGTAAATACCTCCCGCAGCTACCATAATATTAACACTCCCTCCTAGCTAGAGAGGTATTTACAGGTAATGGACTTGAGCACAAAACACACCATTTACCTGGTAGCATCAATATAGTCATCTAGACTATTTCATGACTAGATCATGAGCATCACCATCACTATCAGCTGCATCATCTCTCGAAACCATACTTCATCTGAGTAATATGATGTTGGGTAAGTCACTCTCACCATGGAGTGATACAAGAGGAGTAAAAGCTATGAACTGTTTTCCGTCTGGAAAATCTTTGTTCATCATTCATCTGAATGATCATCTCCAATAATCTGTTGATAGTCTTCAAGGCAATTAGAACAAGGATAGAACACACTTGTGTCTATTCATAGTAGTACACAACTACAATCCAGTGGTTAAGTACCACATCAAGTAACACACAAGTACTTGATCAGCAACGTATAGTTGCGAACAGTGAAACACATTCACCACATTAGTCCTCATCTACTGTCATATAGTCTTCATAACAAACATCTGAGAGCATCCTGCATAGAAACAATGTTATGATAAAAACTGTATCATCTGGGCCAATCTTTCACTCACGTCTGTGAGATC
>ML778396.1:758566-770713 GCA_009831015.1 Picea engelmannii
GACAACTCAATCAAATGCCAAGCTGCAATGCAGAAGGATCCTCTTGTCCTCTGCTAGGTCGAATGACCATCTATGTGAACCAAACGTCCACATCATTGCTCTCAAAATAAAAATCAAACATCCCAATTATGTATGATTCAACTCAAACTTATTGAACCATAATTTTGTCAAAGTCTGTCATCTACAAACCGCAGTTGCCCATTTGGAAAATTTCATGCCCATCTGGCATATTTGATGTTTGTTGTTGTCGAAACTTTCTGTCTGACAACCATCTTCAATTCCATAATCAATTCCCCCCTTTGTCAGCTGAAAGGAGAGACCATAAGTGGTTTCATGAACCATCTTCACTGGAATTTTGAACTCCTCCCCCTTAAGGTGCATGAGAGTTACATCATTGTACTCCCCCCTTCTATGCTCAAGAGAGTACCATACTTGTTCCATTTGAGTACAACACAAAGTGGGCATGCAAAAAAAAAACCACATTTTATCTCATCCCGTGAGGGACATGCTCGAAAGCTACGCCATAAGGGGACCACTTATGTGAGGTACAAAAATGTTATGTGCTACAAGATTGGTCTTTACTCGAGATTGAATTCTACGGTAAGACTTATATAATCGCTTGGTTGTTGATGACCATTTCCAAGGATCAATCCACTCATAGTGAATCTTCAATCTTGCAGGTTTCTTCAGCGTTGAACATATGTCTGAAGAATGGTTATGCTTTCCACAATGTTGGCAAGGATGGAGATCAAAACACCGATTCTCCATGTGACCAACTCGATTACAATGTTGGCACGTATCATTCTGATGTTGAACTTGAACAGGTGAAGTTGAAGCTTCTTGAAGGAATCCAGCACTTTGGAACTTGATTGGTTTGGAATAATCAGGAATATGAAAGGTAACTTCCTTGCCATATCCAAGTCATGTTCTATTCTTGTTGTAGATGATTTCTCCCCAAGGTCTGATGATGGGATTAGAAAGAGTATTATGAACCTGTTGCTTTGAAATCCGTGGAAGCGGATTTACTGCATGTTGATGCATCATTGAAAGTTTTTCTTCACTGAAATCAAAGAAAACTGAAATGTAGGTTCATGAATAGATTCAACTTCGTCTGAAATTGATTCTGAAGTTGTATCACTGTGTTGTTCCTTCACTGACTGTTGATCAAAAACATTATCATCATCATCATTATCATCATAAAGAGAGTTGTTCTGAACAAAAACTAGTTCGGAACAATTCACTGGCTGTTGATTTTTGAGATCTATCAACTCATCATTCAATAGCTGGGATAGAGATTGAAGAAGTCTAACTTTAGCTTGCGTCACTTGCAAACAAGTTAGCACTGATTGAAGAGTTGTTTTGTTCAATATCACTGTGTTGTCTTCAGTGGTGTTTATTAGAGTGTTAAGTAACTCTAATAATTCTAGATTTCGAGCCATTTTAAAAACACTAAATGAGGTCTCCTTGTGCAGGTAGATCCTGATTACAATTTGACTTGACAGAAGAAGGTTTATTTGCAACTCGCTCACTTGAATTTCACGCTCGCTTGCTATTCACGCTCACTTGAACTTTCCTTGCTTGAACTTCTCGTTCACTTGCTCTTCTCGCTCGCTTAAATTTGTTTCTCGCTCGCTTGAACTTTTCTTGCATGAACTTGCTTCCAGGAAATTGAGGATGTCGGTTACCACCGAAAATGCATCCCAAAATATTACAATGATATGAGTTTCAAGTACTCATCCTTGTCAATTATGACTCAAAATGACTCTAGGGTGTCGTGCTTAGCCGAAAATGCACCTTATGACAAATTCAACTCAACTTGATTTAAAAGGACAAGTAAACTTACAAAAGGACTATTTGTAAGCTACAAATTATCGTTGATTTAGAAATTGAATGGATATTTGAATTTGATGGTGCTTTGATTCCAAGTCACGTCCAATTCTTCTTTGATTGTGAGGCTTGATTTGTCTATTGTTTTAGTGATTTGATGAAGAAATGTTGTTGAGAACTTGATATTGTTGCTTCTTGATTACTTGCGCTTGATTGTGCATGTACTTTCTTGACATTAATTGTGTGTGTTTGTTTTCCAAATGAGAGGTGTCAAAGACTAGACATAATTAACATCTTCAAGGAAAAATCATCCACTAGGACAATCACAATCACACACAAGCGCAAATTTCCTTAGACCCCCTTATTCAATTTCAGGGTGGTCTAGGACAAACATCCACCAAAAATCATATTTTTATTAACTTGGAAAAAGTCTATTTTCCTTTGAATACAAAAACAACCATTGTGAAGGACTCGGTTTTGAACATCAATGACTTCTACATACCTTTATCATTACCCACACCTTTTCAAAGATTGAATTACATTCCCTAGTGTATTTCAAAACTGGAAAAAAATTGCATATGAATTATCAACAATTCATTACCTTGTTGGAGTGAGTGCTCACCATCTTGTCTTAGCTTGGATTGAATCTTTTCTCACTCCTCCAGATTTTGTGATTGAGGATAACCGAACTCACCTTCAACCAAATCTTACTTCTGTGATTGTTAAGAATTGATTTCAATGGTCTTGCTTCCAATACAACAAAAAATTCACCTTGGAATCTTTCATCAAGAAGTTTGCATAATACAACTTAGATATCTCATTAAAGATAATACAACGTAGAAACTTCCAATGCTTTACTCAAATTTCTGAAGATTGCCTTCATTTCTAGCAATTCTCTCATATACACAGACTTCAAATCAGATCGCAGGTTTAATCTCATTTGATCAAGTGTTGATTTACTAGATTAAGAGTATGAGCCCTTATTTAAAGTTGCCCCTACAATCTTCACTTTCAAGAAGGCAAACAGGATATAAAAACAAGAAACTTCTTCTCTTGGTTATTTCTGAAGATCCATCGAGCAATAGCAATCGAAATACCGTCTGCCACAGTCCCATTCCTCCATTTCCGCATCTCAATTTTTCTGTCTCGGCTTGCAGATCATGTCTTTCAGAAACAACAACAACATCGTAAACGTTGGCATGTGAAATGAATTTGTAATGCGCTTTGTCCTCCTCGAAATTGTCAGACAAATTAACCAAAAAAAAACACACAAGCAGAAGTGAACTTATTACCATGCACCTGGGGTTACCCTTGCACATGTTGTCACTCTCCTTTATTCAGGGAAAATCGATTGCAGATTGGATCGTTGTCTTCCGGAGTCAAAATCAAACGACGATTTGTTGAAACTATGATCTTCTTGACCACCAAGTAGAGAACCAAGGAACTTGTGTGCATTGATTACTGATCTGTAGAAGCTTCTTCCTTTGAAATCATCCCTCATCTCATTCAAACCTACACTTGGATCCGTTCGCAAGAAAATCAGATCAATTCCTACAACCCACACACGAATACATGTCTCTTGATAATCTGCAGAGGAATTAGATCAAAAACTACAAATCTGATGTTTCCTCAACAAACGCATCCATAGAACAAGGTATCGGAAAGAGAATTAATGGAGATCGATCAGAAGGGCATTATGTGCACCATTTTACTTTCATAATTGTAAAACCCTTCGTCCTTGGACATTTCATGAAATATCTTGAGAAATAGCACAAAACAAGAACATTAACTTTGGCAAAATATGATGGGAAGATCACCTGCCATTTGTTTGACTATTGGCAAGCAATTACATTGCTAATAGCAAGATTTACTACTGGTGAGAAATTACATACAGAATGCATAGGTATGCCAGAGATAACTAGAGGCTTCTAAAACATAAATAGAGGAGCAAAATGATTCTAGAATTCGTTAAGACTGCATATTCTTATATCTCATCTTTTACCAGTGATAGAAAAGCCTCTGTAACTAGATTTATGCAAGAGTTCCACAATCTTGGCCAGAATTGGCTCACATCCTCATGATTCTCTGACGATGCCTCTTCCTCTAATCATTCCTATGAAAGTGCGTCTGCCTCTGATCATTTCTCTGAAAGTACCTCTGCCTCCTATAATTCTGCTCATGCCTCTGATCATTCCTTTGGTTCTGCCCGTGATCACAATCTTCCTCTGAAAATACCTCCCTACCTGTTATCACAATCTCCCTTCCTACAGGTGTAATCAAATGTAATGAGAATCCATCCTTCTTCCCAGGATATCTCGACTTAGGACGACACGATTGGAGCTGAAGTTAGAGATCTAACTGCAACTCAACAAGTATCTTGTTCTCTTCTGGCTGCAATCTCCCTATTAATCTGCGAGTTAAACACCCAGGAAGATTACATGCGAGTTAAACACTAGTGAAGATTCCAAGCCATCCATGATCCAGGCAACAATTTCAATGCAGAAATAAACCCAACAGACTCAATTATTAATTAATACAGAAATCCACACTCTCTATTACAGATTTCGCCCATAGCTATGGCGCCAGATCGTCCGTCCAATCTAGAGGTTGCTGCCAGACCGAATTCCTCCCTTGGAAAACTACCATGAAGAAACTACGAGGCTGATATTTTCATCCTCTTTTCACCATGGCTCTGATACCAATTGATAAATCATAAACAAGAACAACAACAATTGATAAAATAGAAACAAGAACAACAACATGGTGGAAAAGGCATAATAGCCAACACTTCATTATTCACTCCAATGTTACATATTTATAGTACAATGGATGATGCCAACTAATAGAGAGATTTGCTCTAGATCCTAAAATCATGCATGATGACTAGGCTAGGCAATCTTAACTAACTCATTAGTCATCACTTGAGGATATATTACTAATATCCTAAATGATTAATACAAATATAGGTGACAATTTAGACTTAGTGATTGGTAAAGGTAAGCCATTGGCTAACACATTCTTCTATGATGATACAATGAGATGTCACAATGACCTCTATCCTTTATATACAATCCTTGGGGGTCACCATAGAAGCCCCTCCATAAGTCAACATCAAATTAGGCTTTCCTTGTGGGTATGATGCCCCAACACAAGCCCATAAATCCCATCACCAAACCCATGAAGCCCCCACTCAAATCCAAGGGGGTTTTCACCAAACCAAAAAGTTGATCCGGTGCCAACGAAGATTCCTACATGCCTGACACCTTGGCCTCTTGTGGGAATACCTCCTGAAGCTACAAAATCAGCACTCCCTCTTAGTGAGGGAGGCATCCCATCCACCATTAGTTGGATGTACCTCTAGTACTAGAAGCATCTCTCTCCCAAATCCAGGGTGGTCTACTTCCTCATTTGTACTCTGATAGTCCAAACTAGCTACTCCCTTTGTCATTGCGGCAAATGGTTCTGTGAACTCTGTCACATCTGTCTGGCTAGCCGCATCCTTGGTCACTGGAACACATCCAGATGTACAGTCTGTCTAACTGGTTGCTGGTTGGTTGCATCCATGGTCACTGAGGCAAAATATGTCTAATTGGCCACATCCTCGGTCACTGAGGAAGAATTTGTCTAACTAGTTTCATCCTCGGTCAATGTAGCACATACTGCTAAAACACATGGATATTCCATACATGTCTCACATGCCCTAGAAGTCTCCTGCCTCTGAAGCTCATGTATGGCCTCCTCTATCACAGTAGCATAACCTGTTGAAATACACGGGTCCTCCATGGATGTCTCATATTTCCTACAAGCCTCCTGCCTCTGAAGCTCATGTCTGGCCTCCTCCACTCATGACACCATTCTATCAGTCCTGGAAAATGTCTCTCTCCCAGTTGAACCTAAGGGGGAACTCCCTCTGGATGACCATCTCTCCCTTTGAATCAACTAACTCTCCTTGAGATCAGGCTCACTTTGAGATCGCATGCTCCTCCTAAAACTTGACTCCCTCCGAGTCTGCACATCCCTTGGGGCCATCTGCTCCCAGTCCATTGTCCTCTACAAAGTCCTGGGAGGCTTCTCCTCCCTCCTGGATCCTAAGGGTTGACTCCCATTGAACTCTGACTCTATCTGAGCATGTACCACTGGTGGAGTCACTTGCCTCACCACTCCTGGAGCCACCTGCTCCTCCTCATATGTCTCTCTACTCCTGCTAGTCACAACACTCATAGGTTAGCCCCTCAACCTATATAGGTTTCCCTCCCTAACTCCAAGAACCATTGTTAGTTTGAAACTAGATCGTTTGGGCACAAGCAATACCTATCCATCTCGAAAAAATACATGATAGCCCTTCCTCTCAATCTCTGAGACTGAGAGGACACTTCTCTTAAGTTCTAGAACCCACAACACATTCGATACCCTCAATATCTCTCCTCACTCCAATCGAAACGATACAGTGTCGTATCCTCGTACTAAATGCTTGGCTCTCGTACTAAGCTCCACACATAAGTCTAAGCCAGTCTATGTGAGTGTCAAACAACTCCCTAGCACCTGTCATATGGAAAGATGCTCTGCTATCCACCAACCATCTCTCCCTAGTGGAGACAGTACCTGAAAGGTTGAAGACCAAAAAGACCTCCCTCTAGAACCTATCTGCAACCTTATCAACCTCTTTTGTTGATGCATGTTGCCTTCTTCCTCTTCCCTTCCAGTGTGGACACTGTGAAGCACAATGACCAAAGTCATGACACTCATAACATATAATCTTACTAAGATCCTTCTTTTGTCTCAACTATGGAGATGCTTCTCTCTCAGGAGAAGGATTTCTCCCTAACATACCTCTTTTGTCTAGAGAACCCCTTCTGCCCTTTCTAGTGCAGGTTGCAAAGGCCTGGTTCTCATCACTGCTACTCTTCACCACACCATCCATATCATCCTTGGATGTTAACCAGGTCTCCTCTTGGATACAATTAGTCCATAATCTGTCAAAGTCTAGTAACCTATCTCGCGCAGTGATCCCTTGCAAAAATGGTTCCCAGGACCTGGGAAGACCTCTCAATGATACATTCACCAACTCAGCATCTTGCACTGCCTCACCAATAGCTGTGAGTTGATCTCGGATCTGAGTAATCTTCATAAGATAACTGACAATTGTGTCTTCACTAGTTGTTCTGGCAATCTGAAGTTCATGTTTCAAGTGCAACATCATGCCAATATTCTTGTTTTGGTAAAGACCCACCAAAGCATAATACATATCCTTGGTAGTTGCTTTCTCGACAATGTGAGGAATCAAGTGGTCCTTCACGAGCTCTAGCAATACCCACTTGGTCTTCACTTCCTTCTTCTTGTAAGTTGTCAACTCATGTGGATCTGTAGGAGTTACAACTACATCCTCAACATACTCCTTGAGGTCATTCTCTTCCAACAGAAGGAGAACCCTTGCCTTTCAAGCCCGAAATTTTGTTTCCCATTCCAATGTATCCTCAAGCTTCAATGTATTCACCATCTTGACCTATCTGGAACAAGAACAAGAACAAGTACAACACTCTTCGAGTGTTGTAGCCAACAAGGTGTTTCAAGATGATCCCCTTCTCTTCAAATCCCAATCTTCCATACCATGTTAGATTGTATTGCACCTCAGGTCTGGTCTATTGTTTTCACAGTTATACACAATTAACCCAGTTGAATTGTAAACATAAACACACTGAGATGCCTAAATTCTTTTAGCACATCGGAACATATAATGAGATCAGAGATGAATCATCAATACACAAGAGACACAATATTTTTGTTCTGTAACTTTATCCAATTCTCCAAATCTGAGGACTAAAACCAATCCTCTCAAAGTTACTAAATACGAGGACAGAACTAGTCTTCTCAAAATTACCAAATCCAAGGACATCCTTGTCTTCCAATATACAAACAAGAAACCAAACCTCAACAACATTCTGGAAATATCATATGTCCACAAATCTATCGTAGACCACTTGTACGACTTGTTGAGGTCACCTGATGTCAGCTTGTACGGGCCTACCCCTGCCTAGAAGAGCTTGTACAGATGTACGTGATTGTTCCTTCAACAACCCACGTACGTACGTGATTGTTCCCACTACAACCCGCGTACATGCGAAAAAATGTACGAACACTTCATACGGCTTGGTCCACTTCGTACAATATCTTCATTTTGAGGTTGTCTCTCTCTCCCACATGCGAGGTGCACCTTTCCCTTCCAAGAACATAAAAGAGAGATTCCTCAACCTTAGGCCAAATTTTCCATCCTAGAAAAATTTCTCTTTGTTGAAATCACAAAGCCTCCTAGCACAAGTGCAGACTCACTTATTCTAACTCTATTCTTCTATGATGATACAATGATATGTCATAATGACCTCTCTCCTTTATATACAATCCTTGGGGGTCACCATAGAAGCCCCTCCACAAGTCAACATCAAATTAGGCTTTCCTTGTGGGTGTGAAGCCCCAACACAAGCCCACAAATCCCATCACCAAACCCATGAATCCCCCACTCAAATCCAAGGGGGTTTTCACCAAATTGAAAAGCTAATCTGGTGCCAACGAATATTCCCACATGCCTAACACCTTGGCCTCTTGTGAGAATACCTCCTAAAGCTACAAAATCAACACTGGTTACAATGTCTACACTTTGTCCTCTACTGAGAAACATCGCAACTCAATAGATCCATCCTCTACAATTTGTCTGATAAAGTGACAATGGATTTTGGCACACTTGGTATGCTCATGGAAGACTAGATTCTTGGCTAGCTTGAGCACTCCAATGATTGTCACGGAGCAATGGTGCCAACTATGTCTAATGCATATGCATGTCTAAAAGCATCTTTCTGAGCCAAACTATCACACAAGCTCCTTTCGTTGTTGTTTGATATTCTACTTCAGTTGATGAAAGGGCTACTGCATGTTGCTTCTTGTTGGCCCATGTGACTACACCTGTGCCAAGGCTAACAATATACCGAGAAGTGGATTTTTTTTCATCTACAAAACCTGCCCAATCTAAATCGGTATATCCACAGAGCCCAAGGCCTTTGCTTCTGTTGTACAAAATGCCAAAGCTGAGTGTCCCTTTCACATATCTCAACACCCTCTTCGTTATAGTCCAATGTTTTTCTTTTGGTGTTGTCATGAATCTTGATATTAAGTTCACAATGTAGTTCAAATCAAGCCTAATGGTTGTAAACTATATTAAGCTCCCCACTAGTTGCCTATAGATTGAGTCATTAATTGTCTTAGAGTTGGTCTTGGCTAAAATATTCAACCTTTTTTGCATAGTTGTAAACACGATTTTGCAATCTATCATTCTAAACCTATGAAGCAAACTATTGGCATATTTTGTTTGTAAGAAAAAAGATCTACTACATGTTTTCCAAACTTCTACACCTAGATCAAAATGTAGGAGGCCTAGATTGGTCATGTCAAAAGCTTTACTTTGATTAGATTTAATTTGTTCTATAGCGTGTGCCTCACATCCTATAATAATTATTTTCCATGGTATCATTACCTATGCTTTTGACGTACATATTGGAATTTGAAGGACTCTACTAGAACCCCTATTCACCCAAATACCTATTGATTTTTGTGTACCATGCCCTAGGTGCCTGTTTTAGGATATATAGAGCTTCCTTCAGTCTACAAATAATATGCTCCTTCCTTGGAACTTGAAAACAATGTCGTTGGCACATGTAAATTTCTTCCTCCAAATCTCCATTAAGCACTCTTCATGTCCATCTGATGGACCTTCCAGCCAAAATATGTTGCCATGGCGAGAACCAATAAAATGGTGCTCATCATTTTATAGGAGCAAAGGTCTCCTTGTAATCAATGCCCTCTTATTGTGAAAACCCTTTTGCAACCAACCATGCCTTGTACTTGTCAAGTGTGCCATCCACCTTTCCGTTGACCTTGCACACCCAATTGCAGCCAATGAACTTCTTCCCTAGTGGAAGGTCTGAGTTCCCAAGTCTGATTTTTCATCAGACTCTCACATTCAATTGTTGTGGCCTTCTCCCATTCATGTCTCCCTTTTGCCACCTTGAACACTTGTGGCTCAAAAACTCCCAGAATATTGCCATATGAGCAAAGTTGAACATTGTCAGGTTTCTTCTTTCTCTTGCCTCTTGATGATCATCCCTCAATCATTTCACCCAAGAGAATATCATAAATGGTGTTGTGCCACCACTTTGGCCTTTTCTTGGGATCCTCCTCATCCAAATCAATGATGTCACCATGACTTGGGATACTTATACATGTGTCATCTAAATGTTTATTTTGGTTGTCTACATCAAAATGTTGTGTTGGACTCTCTTCATCAAAGTCTCGAAAAAGAGAAATTATTGCCATATGAGACTTCTCATGCACAGAACCCTACCCTGCTATAGGGGGAGCAACTTGAAGCTTGACACCTGAACCCTTATCCACAATTTTCTACTCTTTAGTAATTTGGATCCTTAGAGAAGTCGTGAAAGACCCAAATTCTTCATCAATCGCAACATCATTTTTGAATCTCATTGTGTTGTTGTCGCATTCAACCAACATATACACTTTATCATAGCTTGTGTACCATGTGAGCATCAATGTCTTTCTCTTGGGGTCTAATTTGGTTATTTTGTGTTCTAGAATCCAAGCATAGGCAACCAAACCAAAAATTTGACACGTATAACTTTGGGCTTCCTACTAGACCATGCTTCCTCTGGGGTCTTTTACTTCATTTCCTTCATTGGAGATGCATTCATTGGATATACTATTGCAAACATTGCCTCGGCCCAAATGGAACGTACTTGTTTTCCTTCATACACTAAGCCATCTCTATGATAGTGTGGTTTCACCTCTCAACCACTCCATTTTGTTGTGGAGTGTAGGGTGTAGTGAATTGTTTCTTTCTACCATGTTTAACACAAAATTTGTTTAAGTCTTTTGAATAAAATTATTTTCCATTGTCAAAATTTAGAGCGGTACTATGACAACCTGAATCTTTTTCTACTAATGCTCCAAAATTTTGAAATTCATTAAACACATTGTTTCAATTTCAGAAAATACACCCACATTTTTCTACTATAGTCATCAACAAAAAGAAAAAAATACTCGATACTGTTGATAGATACTATTTTCATTAGTCTGCAAGCCTCTGGATGAACCAACTAAAGGACTCTCTTTGCTCTCCAAGCTCGAGCTTCATCAAAAGGAGTTGTGTTGCTTCTTGACTTGGAAAGCTTTGAAAACATTGTGTATCTATTGTTGGATGCCAAGAAGTCCATCTACCAATTTCTTTTGATCCCACTGAGAGAGGTAGGTCAAATTCAAGTTCCCATGTCGTCGATGCCAAAGTGTAATAATGTTTGATGCACTCTTGGCTACCATTTCATGATCCCTAACATGTCTAGTGTCAACCAATCTCAACAATCCATGATCTTCCACACCAAGAGAAATAGTCTTCTTGGTCTCTTTGTCAACCATGTAACACTTTTGATTGCTAAATATGACATGTAGACGGGGGAAATGTCCCATAATCTGGCTAACATAGAGTTGAATTATGCTCCATTCTTGGCACACAATACACATTAAGAAAAATCAACAATTTTCATCCAAAGAAATCTGCATATTCCCTTTGCCTACTACCTTGAACTCTTCCTTGCCACTGAAAAATAACTGAATAGATGACAAATTCACAAGCGATGTACTCCAAGAACCAATCTTATTTGTTGGTGAAGTGCCATGATGCACCAAAATCTATGTGCCAAGCATTTGACTTGAACTGATGTGCTTGTCTCTTGGCCAAAATCCATAGAAGGTTGAATCCTCCTCCTTTATATGTTCAGTGACATGTGCCATCTATTGAGGCCCTCCCTAGTTGTTTTTCTGATTAGCCAACTTCCTTCTACAATAATTCTTCATATGGCCCTCCTTGCCATAGTAATGACATGTGATGTTCTTCAGATTCTTAGTTGCATCCTCACCATTGCATTGCCCTTTCTTCTTTGTCCACTTGCCTTTGCCATTAACATTCACTACAAAGGCTTGTCTTGTACCCCTTATCTCACTGCTACTCCTAAATGTTTTATTCCATATGTCCTACTATAAGAGCTTATTACATGGCTCTTCAAAATTTAGGTCAACATTCAAAGTGATGATGTTCAAGGTTTCTATAAAGTGCTCATAGGCACATGGTAAACTTTTCAATGTGATAGCCATGTCCTCCTCTTCCATTTTCTAATCAAGGGGAGTCAATTATTCTCTAATATCCTTGGTCTTGAGTAAATTCTCTTGCAATGATGCATTCTTATCCATCGTAAATGAAAACAA
>ML778396.1:782631-815679 GCA_009831015.1 Picea engelmannii
ACCATAACACATCAGCAAACAAACTTTTCAGATGGCTGTTATAAAACAACAATTACACATTTTATGACAGCAGAAAACTTAGTGACTTTGCTTGGTCAAAGACAGACCAAGAAGTCTTGCTGATAGGACCTGGATTTTCTACAGATGTGATGTGTTCCTTGCTTCTGACCTCGTTGTTAGACGTAAAGCAAGATGATTCCTTTCTTCTGACCTAGTTGTTAGACGTAAAGAAAGATGATGTGTTCCTTGCTTCTGACCTAGTTGTTAGACGTAAAGCAAGATGATGTGTCCCTTGCTTCTGACCCAGTTGTTAGACGTAAAGCAAGATAATGTATACCTTGCTTCTGACCTAGTTGTTAGACGTAAAGCAAGATGTGACTTGCACTAAGCTACCAGCTTAACAGCTAGTACTGTGATGGGCCAGCCTAGTGCTGTGATGAGGTATCATTTTTATACTGATACATATTGATGCAGATGATGATGGCATTCCTTTGAGAATGATGATGCTTCCGATGAAGAAAACTTCTGATGATTTATAGATACACCATCCAAGATGATATTAATGATGTCGTCCTCTAACCTGATGTTGTCCTCTCTCTCTCGCATGATGCTGCTGAAGAATACCCTTCTTGTTAAGGGGGAGTGTTGAAATAATGTAATTGCAAAGAGTATTCTTATTATTATTGATATTTTATTCATAGGATCAATCCCCATTGTGGATTGATCATGTCGGATATTGTAATAGGACCAAATCCCCTTTTGTGGATTGGTCAAAAGACAATTGTAATAGGCAGAATAAGAAGTCAGCCCCAGCAATTAATTAAGAGACCCAGAAATATAATAAAGGTGGGTTTACCCACCCAGATTGAGAAGTCGGCCCTGCCAGTGAAGAGACACTTCACACGTGCCAGAACTTGTATTAATAAAGGAGGCTAGTGCCTCATTTGATCACAACTCACTTGCTCAGTTTGAGAGACAAGTTATGATATGTTACCGGCAAAGGAGAGAGAGAGTGGCGCATATTTTGGAGAGGACTTTTTGTTTTAGCATATAGATCTCTTGGCATTGTATTGGCTATCTATATTAAGAAAGTTTTGTTGGGTTTTCTTCCCCTAGAGGGTTTCCCAGGATAAATGTTGTGTCTCTTGTGAATGTCTATTTCTCAGTGATCTTGTTCTTATGTTGTTGTTATCTATTGAAATGCAAAGAACTATAATAATGGCATAAACATTAACAGATATCAACCAAACACTTGAACTTGAATATGGCCACCATATGTTGCTTCCGTGAATTGTTGTTCTTACTAAATAATCTTTGGCTACCTTCCAACACGATGCTAGGTAGAGAGCCCATTGCTATGCGTAAAAAAATAATGCATAAAGGTATACTAAAATATAGTAGAATCCTATAAATTCATCATCTTCCCTCCCTCAATTTGCAATCAAGGACTAAGAACACCTCGATAATGGTTGTAAACCCCTATAACAACCATGTATTGCTAAAAAACGTGTAGATTTATTTATAGTTCCTCCTTGGAACTGCTGAAAATCACCAAATTAGAAATTGAATCTTTTTGATCTACAAATCTAGGTAGCAATACAGGAAAGAACAACTTCAATATGCTTCAAATTCATCTGTATTGTAGTGAAAACTGAGAAACTTCACTAATTGGTTGACCAAAATAGGTCGTACACTTTGATTTCAAGAAGAAAAAACTCTCTATCAGCATCAGTACAGTCCAATTTTAGGTATTACAACCAATCCATACATGTATGGCCCCCCAATCACTTACATACCACACACACATGTTTTCACTTTGGTGATTTGTCTTTCCTTGGGTGCAATAGATTCCTAGTTTTCATTGATCCAAAACCCTTTTGGCTCTTTGATGTGTTAGCTAACGATCCCTCGATCCATCTCTACCAACAATAGTCTCTAGGTCTTCAGACTCTCACAGAGTCCATGGCTATGATGCCATATCACAATAAAATGGAAATTAAACACGTCAAGGAAACCAAGATTACTCGAGAGAGTTCTCTATATTGCATATATAAATGGAGTGAAAGCCTCCTTATAAAGGGTTACATATTAGTCGAGTCAATCCACTTTATGAATGTGGGATAAAACTCAAAGGTGAAATAAATATAAAAGCATAATATAACCTAAAGTCAAAATGTCTTTATTAAATGCTTATATCTAATATCTAATTGATTATTATTATTCATACATTGCTCTAAAAAAGTTGTGGTCGAAGAAGGCCTCAACACTAATTAGTAATAAATTGGGAAGGATGTTGGATATAAATGAGAAAACTCATTTCCCGGTTGGACTTTCATGGCCAAGATATGCATGGAGATGAATATCGACAATGGCTTACCGAAAAGGTATCGACATTCAAGTGGGGAATAGGTCATATCACAAAGAGATATATTACGTGAAGAACCACTTCAAGTGCTATATATGTCATTTGTATGGCCATCTAAAGAGAAGTTACCCTAAGAAGGATTTACTTAATGATGAGGATATTGTTGAAACATGGGTGATGTTAGTGGAGCGAGAAGACTTACATTGAGAAGGTGTTGAAGGAATGGTGGTTAGATCTACATTTATGAAAGGTAAGTCTATTTTTTATGAAGCCTTCTTCCATTTTTTTGGAAAACAATTACAAGATATTTGCTAGAGCAAAGGTTATGTCCTCTAGTATAAAAAAGATGGGTGAAGGATGTAGATGAAGGGGCATTAAGAAGGGTAGAAGGAAATCGAGAGGGGAAAACTCCATCTACTAGATATAAACCTCTATCCATTATGGATGTGATAAAAAAGGGCTCATATATGAAAAAGAAAAAATCTACACAAGAGGGCCCCCCTCTTGTCGACTTAGATCTTATTTATGAGGTGGATGAGGAAAATGAGGTAGATAGGTTTATATAAGGGAAAAATATCCCACCTAAGGATTTTCAAACAAAAAGAATGGAAAGGCTTCAAAATCCCATAAGGAATTACTCTCTCAAGCAAGAGGTAGGTTGGTTTACTCCTTGAAGTGTTTAGTTTCAACTAATAATCCAGAGGCTATGTTGATTCAGAGGACGATCCTTGAAGCCATCAAGCAAAAGATCTTTTATTGGCTATTTTTTCTTGGTGGAGCTTTGAAGCCCTTAGTTCATTTCTTCATTCTACTATTTGTATCAGTGTTACACTTATCACAATAATATCGCCAAAACTAACCTCGGCGATAATATCGCCTGAAATAATTGCGATAATTTCAATAATTTGAATTTATCGCGATAAATTGGGTAATTATCGTGATAAATTGAAAAGTATTGCCATGTTTGCATCAATATCACCTTATTAACTAGAATCTTGGTCTTTTAACCCTCATTTTGCAAAAGTGAGTTTTGTCTCACGCAGTTTGACCAAAAATGTTGGCAACTAATGGTAATGTTAAATTCTTTTATCTATCCTTTTTATCCTTTTACTTAAAATTTTAACAACCATTAATTGTTTTAGGATGTTTGAGAGTGGTTCCAACATCATCAGACTTCATATGGAGAAAGTAGAAATTTGTATCCCATTCAAAATTCAGCAGACTTAAGAGTTTTCAGAATTTCAAGATTGGTAGGATTGCAACATTTTCATTGGATTCTATCATGTATGAGGGTATGTGATTAGCATTTAATCAAGAGCACCAAACCCTTTATGTACCTTGATGTTGGTGGTATTCATTGTTGAACTCTTATGTCGTGGCCTTAGCAAAAATGTACCTTTCACTCAAACAAAAATCATTGATTAAGCATGTTAAGCTTTTTCTACCATATTATAAGGCTTAGATTAGCCGGTTTCATAAAAATAGGGTGGTGTTGACTGATGTCCCTAGAGGATCGAGGTAGAGGCAAAGGTTAGACAAGAGGCAAATGGTGATACTAATGATCAAGATCCCAATATAAGTGATTGTGGAGCATTGTTTGTCATTTAAATGATCTTGCTCATTTATTCATAATGTTTTCTTTCGAAATTTCAATAATTTTTTGGAATCATGGTTTGGAATGTTTAAAATATAAATTTTTCATTAAAATTTAAATATTTTGTGTATTTTTTAGTAAACCAAGTCATTGAAATCAGATCGGTTCGAGTCAATTTGAGTCTAATTCCAAGTTTTAAAACATTGGTTTGAGCTTTGAGGATATTGTGAGCATTTTCCATCAAGCAAACAAGGGGAAATCCATTTTTTTCATTGCCATGAGTCATTTCATAAGATCATTTATTTTTGTTTGGATGTGATTTTGTATTATCCTGTCAGGACTTCTGATTCAAGGGTGAATATAATATTTTAGTATCGATGTCTAATGTACCATTTGACATCTTATACATCTTATATATAAGTTTAGTTTTCATATTTATGTAACAATGTGTTTGTTTGATGTTGATGCTGCTTTATGAGTTTAAAAAACTGAAAGAATTTTTTTTTTGTATTTTTTCAAGTTTCCCAATAATTTCCAATATTTTTCCCGATATTGTCGATAACTTCAATTTTGAACCCCCGATGATAAATTCCCGATAACGATAAATGTAACATTGATTTGTATAGAATTGTTCTATCTAGAGACTGATTCGGTTTTTAATGGCATTAATGTTTATGAATCTTTCCTCGCTAAAGAAGATTTTCGAGAGGTTTTTTTCGAAGATATGGCATTAAGGAGGGAGAATGTGATAGTGGGTGGGGACATGAATTTTATCTTGAGACAAGGTGAAGTTTAGAGTGAATTTAGGATGGATCCATTGGCTGAATTTTTGCTTCATAAGATTGATGAAGTGGGGTTGTGTGACTTAGACCCCGTAGAAATGAAGCCAACATGGAGTAATAAAAGGCGGGGTGGGTTCATATGATCATATCCATATTTTTTTAGAAGTGGGTGACGTATCCCCAAACCTCTTGGCCCCTTCAAATTCAACTCTCATTGGTTGAAGGACCCAAAGTTTACAGAATTGGTTCAAAGTGAATGGAGACACTTTGACAGTCAACTAGGGGACTCTACAATGGTTCAATTTAGTGACAATCTAAAGAGAATAAAAAGGAAATCTATTGAATGATCCAATGCTAAATATAAGGATTCCCAAGAACGAATATGAAAATATTGAAGAGTACATTGCATATATTTTCAAATCAAATTTGAAAGGTGTGTTTAGTGAAGATGCACTGAGAGATTTAAAAACAAAAGGAAGTTGCCAAGAAAGAGCTTGTTGATGATTGTTGCGGTGTGTGACATTCTCTAGGATATGTTGTCCTATGTGACTGAGTTGAGTTGACCTGTGAGAGAGCCCATTGTTGGGTGTGCCCATGTGATGGGTGTATCGTTTTCCTCTAGACTAAGTTGAGTCGTGCCCCAATGTTGGGTATGCCCATGTGATGGGTATGTCGTTCTCCTCTGTGAGAGTTGAGTCGACGTGGTCTCCTGCCTTTGTACTCTTGTGGACTCAGTTGAGTCAAGCTTCAGATGGTACTCCAAATAATTCTCATGTGGACTCAGTTGAGATAGATATCTGTTGAGTATGACGTCCATGTGGTTGAGCACAGGTGGGCGTGTCCCTAGTGGTTGAGCACTAGTGGACATGTAGATCCCTTGCTATATTGTCTAAGTGTAAGATTTACTTGTAACCCTAACTATGGTGTAAAGAGTACAAGTCGACCCCACCATATGTGAAAGATAATTAAGGTTTATTGTAATAATTAATTATATTTTTGAGTTATTGAGGTCAGCCCTGTTGTGCCAATAGACACACCTATTGTTGTGTCTGGTCTTGTATAAATAGAGGTGAGTTCCCCATTGAGGAAACACACACTCTCACACTTGTCACTTGTCATTTGGAAATTTCAGCAAGTGCCTTTAAGGCCGAAGTGCACACCTCTCTTGGGCGCTAGTTTCAAGGTTGTAGAAGCACCCTCTTGTGTGCATTAGGGTTTATGGTTGGGGGATCTTCTCTTGAGAATATAGCAAAGGATTGTTGGGTTTTCTTCCCTTGAGTAGAAGGGTTTCCCAGAATAAATCTCGTGTATCTTGTGCATGGTAATTCTTCTTGTGATCTTGGTTATTGCATCACTTGTGTATGGTGTAGCTGCATTTGTTTATGGTTCAAGTACATGCTAAATGAAATAAACCTCATGCTTGAGCCTAGCATAGTGAAAATTCAACATGGTATCAGAGCTTAGGACTTGAAAGAGCCATTGCACAAGCTTTCAAAGCCAGTCGTTCTCTCTTCCGCAGAACTGTACGGCCCTCCTAGGGTTTGCAAAAAAAAGGTACGACCCTCTCCTGTTTGGTTGTTTCAGCACCCTACACTAAAACGTTGGGGCTAAATTTGGCATAGAAGAGTACAGACTCCTTCAGCACTCCTCCAACAACTTTCAGATTGCAATTTTGAGAATTTTGGATTTTTGGCCCTAGGGTTTCTAGGGTTCCACAATTTTCTACAGAATTTCAGTTTTAGGGTTTTTGCAGCTCATTGAAGGAGTTTTCAAGATTACCAGTGTTCTTATGACTTTCAAGGCTTATTGTTGGCAGTCGTAAGTCCAACAAAACCTAAGGTTGATAGCCTAGCCATTAGGTTTCCTAGCCTAGTTGTTAAGGGTTTGTGGAAGAATCTGCAAACCATGAGGAACAGAACCTTGGTGGAAGATAGGCTTGATGGATCAAGCAACTTCAGTTCCTGGAAGTCAAGACTACAGATCACCCTGGAAGAGGATGACCTATGGAGTGTGATACAAAAGGCTTTACCATAAACAACTACCGATGAAGAAAAAGAAGAATGGAAGGAAGGTGACGTCAAGGCAGGGAAGATTATCATCTACTCAAAGAGAAATTGTCCTACCAGGAAGAAAGAAAGACAACTTGCCTCCATTGTTGATGTTGATCCAGAGCCACATCAAAGAGATGAAGACATCAAAGATGAAGCCTTCTTATTCATATCAACACTCTTAGGTACGGTTCCTACTGATAATGATATTTGGCTAATTGAGAGTGGTGCCTCCAGGCACATGACCGGATATAGAGATCATCTGATAGATCTTATTGAGAAAGAGACCAGTCTACATGTTGTACTTGGATACAATGCCAAATATAATGTGAAAGGGGTTGGAACTTCTACATTCCAACTTGACTCTGACATACCCCTTCAGTTGAGTGAGGTACTATATGTACCTGGGATGAAAAGGAACCTTGTCTTTGTTTCTTCCTTAGAGGATAAAGGCTACAAGGTTACATTTTCTGAAGGAAAAGTTCTTGCATGGCACAAAAACTCACATATGGATTCTGCCCAAGTAAATGGTGTTCGAGAAAACAACTTCTACAAGTTGATTGTCTAACCAGTCCAAACCCTGTTACACAATACTATCAGCTTGAGTGAGCTATGGCATAGGAGACTTGATCACATTCATTATAGAGCCCTTCCCGCTCTAGGGAAGATGGTAACAAGCCTTCCAGAGATACATGTTTAGTATAATGGTGTTTGCAAAGGTTGTGCTCTTGGAAAAAATGTCAAGGGGTCCTTCTTGAGCAGTGACAGCAGATCCAAAGGGATCTTGGACTTGATACATTCAAACGTGTGTGGACCCGTGACCATTGCTTCCTTAAACGGATATTTGTACTATGTGCTCTTCATTGATGATCACTCTCGGAAGACGTGGATTTATTTCTTGAAAACCAAGGATGGAGTCCTTGCGAGATTTCAAGAATTCAAAGCTCAGGTTGAGAACCTGACCGGGAGGAGGATCAAGGTGTTGAGGTCAGATAATGGAGGAGAGTACACCTCTAGGGATTTCAGTGATTAATGTATTGAGGCGGGGATCAAGAGGGAGTGCATCGTTCCTTACAACCCTCAACAAAATGGGGTTGCAGAGAGGAATAACATAACCATCATTGAGGCAACCAAAGCAATGATACATGATCAGAATCTACCTATGATTATGTGGACAGAAGCATCCATGACAACAGTATATGTTAAGAACAAGAGTCCTCACCAGATTTTGAAGAACATGACTCTCGAAGAAGCTTTCACCAAAGTGAAGCCTGAGGTTGGACACTTCAGTATATTTGGGTGTCCAATATACTTTCATGTACCCAAGGAGAAAAGAACCAAGCTAGGCCCTTTAGGTAGAAAGGGTACATTTGTGGGGTACAATGAATCTTCAAAGGCATATCGGATATACATCCTTGGTCAGAGACAGATCGAGATTAGCAGAGATGTCATCTTTGATTAAGAGATAGCTTTTCAAAGATCCAGAGAATCTCATATGGAGATTGACAGCGAGACAGTACCTTCTCCCCCTTCAACAGTTCAGAGGGAGATAACCATTGATCCAGTCAATCCAGTTTCTCCAGTTGATGTTCCCAGAGACATTGCAGTAGGCCATAAAAGGCCTGCCTCGGCTCGACAAACTCTACAAGAGGCAGAGGGAAATGCAGCTCCTCGAGGCACATTTCGAGAGAGAAAGAGACCACAAAGATTTTTGAGCTATGTTTCAGCCATGAGCCACACCATTGATACTGAGCCTTCTTGTCATGGAGAAGCAACAGGTCAACAGGTATGGAAAGATGACATGATAGAAGAGTATCAATCCATCATGAAGAATGATGTGTGGGATATTGTTCTCAGACCAGAAGGGAAGTCTGTAGTGACTTCCAAGTGTATCTATAAGATCAAGCATGCCGCTGATGGAAGTGTCAAGAAGTACAAAGCGAGATTTGTAGCCAGAGGATTCTCACATGTGGAGGGAATTGATTATGAGGAGACATTTGCTCATGTAGCCCGATACACTTTCATCTATACTATCATTGCCCTAGTTGAATCCATGGGTTGGAAACTACATCAGATGGATGTAAAGACACCCTTTCTCAATGGTGAGATTGAGAACCAAGTTTACATCGAGCAACCAGAAGGATTCGCGATACATGAGAAGAAATCTCATGTGTGCAGGTTGAAGAAAGCACTATATGGACTAAAGCAGGAACCTCGTGCTTGGTATGAGAAGATGGATGGATTCCTGATGAGTTTGGGCTTCAGCAAGAGTGTTGGTGATCCAAACCTATATTATCACATTGTTGGTGACGAGTTCTTGTTCTTGGTCCTGTACGTTGATGACTTATTCCTCACCGATTCAGAAAGACTTATTGCTAAATGCAAGCGAGCATTGACTTATGAATTCGAGATGAAGGATCTGGGTATGATACACTACTTCTTGGGACTAGAAGTATGGTAGAGGACTGATGAGATTTTCCCGAGTCAAAGAAAATATATAGTGGAGATATTGAAGAAGTTCGGTATGACAGACTGCAAATCCATGCCTACACCGATGGTGAGGGATCTGATGAAATTGAAGAAGGATTCTACTGATTCAGGCGAGATTGATCCACATTTATACAGGCAGTTGATTGGATCATTGATATATTTGGCTAACACCAGACCTGATATATGTTATGCAGTGAATGTACTCAGTCAGTTTATGAGTCAGCCGACACAGACTCGCTAAATAACAGCGAAGCATGTATTAAGATATCTACGAGGCACAATTGGATATGGCCTGAGATATGCCTACGGTGTAGACATGAGATTGCAAGGATATGTCGATGCAGATTGGGCAGGGAGTGGACCGAAAAAACACGTATGGTAGTTCTTTTACCTTGGGGTCTTCCATGGTTTCCTGGTGCAGTAGGAAACAAAGCTCTGTGGCTTTGAGTACCAAAGAAGCAGAGTATATAGCGTTGAGTGTGGCAGTCCATAAAGAAGTGTGGCTTTGCAAGCTCCTTGCAAATTTATTTGATCATGAGATGGATTCTACCATTATTCACTATGATAACCAGAGTTGTGTGAAGCTCTCTAAGAATCATGTGTTTCACGATAAATCGAAACACATTGAGATCAAATACCATTATATCATAGATATGGTACAGAGAAAACCAGTACACGTGCAGTACCTTCCTGCACATGATCAGATTGCAGATATATTCACCAAACGGCTTGCCAGGACGAAGTTCGAGTACTTCCGTGAGAGACTTGGCCTAGTGGAGAATGCCTCCATAGCTAAGAGGGAGTGTTGATGATTGCAGCGTCGTGTGACATTCTCCAGGATATGTTCTCCTATGTGACTGAGTTGAGTCGACCTGTGAGAGAGCCCAGTGTTGGGTGTGCCCATGTGATGGGTGTATCGTTCTCCTCTATGAGAGTTGATTCGATGTGGTCTCATGCCTTTGTACTCCTGTGGACTCAGTTGAGTCAGGCTTGAGATGGTACTCCAGATGATTCTCTCGTGGACTCAGTTGAGATAAAGATCTGTTGAGTATGACATCCTTGTGGCTAAGCACAGGTGGACATGTCCCTAGTGGCTGAGCACTAGTGGACATGTGGATCCCTTGCGATATTGTCTAAGAGTAAGATTTACCTGTAACCCTTATTATGATGTAAAGGGTACAAGTCGGCCCCACCATATGTGAAAGATAATTAAGGTTTATTGTAATAATTAATTATATTTCTGAGTTATTGAGGTCGGCCTTGTTGTGCCAATAGACACACCTATTGTTGTGTCTGGTCTTGTATAAATAGAGGTGATTTCCCCATTGAGGAAACACACACTCTCACACTTGTCACTTGTCATTTGGAAATTTTAGCAAGTGCCTTTAAGGCTAAAGTGCGCACCTATCTTGGGCATTAGTTTTAAGGTTGTAGAAGCACCCTCTTGTGTGCATTAGGGTTTATGGTTGGGGGATCTTCTCTTGAGAATATAGCAAAGGATTGTTGGGTTGTATTGTTGAAATATTGTAACTACAAAGAGTATTCTATTTATTATTGATGCATTATTCATTAGATCAATCCCCTTTTGTGGATTGATCATGTCGAATATTGTAAATGACCAAATCCCCTTTTGCGGATTGGTCAAACCCTAATTGTAATATGCAAAATGAGAAGTCGTCCCCCAGAATAAATTAAAGTGGTTTTAACCACCCAGAAAGAGAAGTCGGTCCTGCCAGTGAAGAGACACCTCCTTTCAGCACTTGCCAGTTTGTATAAATAAAGGAGGCCAGTGCCTCATTTGTTCACTCACTCATTCGATCATCCAGAGCGCAAGTTTGGAGTTGTAGTTGGAGAAGAAGGAAGAGAGAGAGGTGCATTAGTTGGGAGAGGAATTTCTGTAGTGTTTGGTTTAATCTCTTGACATTGTATTGGCTATCTATATTAAGGAAGTTTTTGTTGGGTTTTCTCCCCCGTGAGGGTTTCCCAGGATAAATGATGTGTCTCTTGTGATTGTGTTTCTCTCAGTGATCCTATCTATGTTATGGTTATCTAGTAAATTGAAAAGAAACCTAATAATAGCTTAAACTCTAACATGGTATCAGAGCTAAGCTGAAGAGAGCATCTTTCACAAGATAAAGAAAAACGTCATTGTTGTCATACAAGAAAATTAGGGCTTTTTGTTGGAGAGGAATATTTTCCTAAAACCCATCTAGAAAAGTGCTCCCTACCCTAGTAAAGCTTGTGGCATCTTGAGCGCACCTTTGCAATGGTTAGAACACCCGGAAAGTGAAACCCTAGTTTTCACTGGTACCAGAAAACCAGAAGCACCAGTCCAGAAATCCGCTGGTCAAGTTTGAGGGGGGAAAATTTGGATTTTCAGAAATCTGACTGTACCAGCTTACTCGCCTCAGCTCAATGCATCTAGCCCCTGGATCAAAATTTCAAAATTTGAAGTTTGAAAAATTAAGGTTTCCTCATAAAACCCTAAGTTGCAGTTGCAGTTTCAGAATCAGTCGCAGTATCAATTGCAGTTGCAGTATCAATTGAAGTATCAACTATAGTACCAGTTGCAGTCACCCTTGAAGTTCTTAAAGAGTTGGTAATTATTACCGCTGCTACCAGATGGTGCCACTACCTGCAAATGCTATCAGAGGTATGTACTCACATATGCTTAAATTGTTAAGCTTTAAAGGGTATTTGCATGAGAAGGCATCTCTTGTCATAGATCCAGAAGGATCTCAAGATCCAACACATTCAGAGGAATAATGCAACCTAGGTTTGATTATTTTGATATGCATCTATTTGTTATGACATTATTTTGATCTAGGTTGCATGTTGAAGCTATGACCACCATATTAACCCTTGGTCAAAATTAAAGTCAAGGTATTAGATGGATTAAAGTTGAGATCATAGAGTTTATTCTCTAACCCAACCTTCTGTCAAGATAACATATTGTCTTAGTAAAAGAAGATAGGTTGAAGAAAGCACTCGTCATATTGAGTGAAGGAGACTTGGAAGAAAAGCAACACACTCATTCTTGAGGACAAGGCTCCAGGTTCCAGGTTTGATTGATTAAGTTGATAAGATTCAAAATTTCACATGGCAAGTTGATAACTACCTCTTTACAAGTAAACATTATAGTTGAGGTAGCAGTCTTTGAAAAGGATTATACTTGGTAGCATGTGAGCATATCAAGATAAATTCTTAATGTAATCATTTACCAGATACAACTAGCATCTCCTCTAGGAGAAACTTCTTGTGTTGATTCCAGGTTACCTTGGATGAATGTTTGATCACAACACTACAAGAGTGTTGATCTCATTTCGTCACTGGTAATAACCCTGAGGAAGCTATAGTGAAGGTTGCAGAAAGAAACAGATTAGTTGAGACATGAAGCATACTATGTACATGACCATATACATTCATGTACCAAAGAAGATGAAGAAGAAGCTATCTTTTGAGATTCAGAGTATCTCATATGAAGATTGATTGTAAGGAGCAGAAAGCTCAAAAGATGACTGAACATTAGAACAAGAACTCACAGCAGAATTGTTCAAAGGTTAATGAAGCCACCTTGACGGGACGCAGAACTCATTTGAAGCCTGACTCAGTCTTTCATATTTAGACTTGGTATTCAACACCAAGTATACCCTATAAGAGATGATGAAGTTCTTGTATACTCAGAAGAAATCGAGAGTAAGCCTGATCTCAGAAAGGATCATATGAAGAGACAATTTCCAGGATTGGAAGACGGATGCCATGAGAAGACTAGATCGTAACTTTAGAGACTCCTAGGAGATATTAAATCTCCTAGAAGATTCATGTGTTTTAGTAACAAAGAAGGAAGCCAGTCAGAAAGACTAGGATATGGATTCTTCCGTGAGACCAGAAGATAAGTCAATATTGACTTCCAATATTGATCTATACATATCAAGCATGTTGTAGATGTACAAAGCCTGATGTGTGTCTAAGAGGATTCTCCCAGCAAGAGGGTGAAGACTATGACAAGACACTTACTCCAGTAATTGAAGAAATAGTTCCAATATTTATGAAGACAACCAGAACAACCATGATTCATATATAGTATGATATGCAGGGGGAGCAATCCCCATATTTAAAATTGAGAGGTAGTTGGTGCATCACATTAGTTGGATCATGGATACATGACTTACAATGAAAGATAGAGTCACCTCCATGAAAGAAGAGATACCTTCAGTATCAGTTATTGAGCCACTCTCAGTTTCAGATGAAGTTGTTGTCGTGATAGAATAAGAGGAGTTACTCACAGATTTCAACAGCCACAGTGAGAATGAAGCAGTCATTCTCAGCTTCAGAGCAGTTGTAGGTGCAGAGTCTCAATTATAGAAGGAACAGTTGTAGAAAGAGGAGAGGACATACTCTCAGGCAGTGAGACAGATAGTGCCTTGCAGAGAGCACATAGAGTTAGCACATGATTGTGCAGATAGAGTTGCAGCTGAGCAAGTGTACCGGGCTGGTACAATGTAATGAGAAAAATTGATTTGAAGATTGAAGATAGAAAGACTCATGTATGTCAGTTGAAGGAAGCTTTGTACGTGTTGAAGCAAGCTCCTAGAGCTTGGTATGGAAGAATTGACAACTTCTTGACAAGCTTGGGATTTACCAATAGTAAAGTTTATTCTAACCTTTATCTCAAGGTTATGAATGATGAGCCAATGATGTTACTACTATATGTAGATGATGTATTCTTGACAAGATGAAGAAAAGCTCATCACAAATTGCAGAAGAAGCTCACTACAGAGTTTGATGGAAGACCTAAATGCATTATCTCTTAGGTCCTGAAGTTTGGCAGAGCACCGAGAAGATCTTCTTTAACCAAGGGAAGTATGCAGTTAAAATGAAGAGGTTTGACATGTTGAAATGTAAATCCATGTACACACCCATGGAAACGAAGTTGAAGTTGCTGGTAGATACCTCGTCAGAATTGGTTGATGCTACTCTGTATAGACAGATTATTGTTCAGTGATGTATCTGACGAATACAAGGCTAGACATATGTTTTGCCTTGAGTCAGTATATGGTAGAACCCAAACGTGTTCACATTGTTGTTGCAAAACATATGATGAGATACCTTAAGGGTACGTTGGATTTTGGTCTCTATTATACTAGAGATCATGACTTCAGACTGAGTGATTACATCGATTCATATTGAGCTAGAAGTGTTTCTGATAGAAAGAGCACTTTAGGATGTTGTTTCAGTCTGAGGTCAGCCATGACTTCATGGCAGAATAGGGAGCAATTCAGCATTGCTCCGAGCACGGCATAAGAGGAATACATTGTTGCATGTTCCGCCAGTTGTGAATCTGTATGGTTTCAGATGTTGTTGACAAATCCATTTGATCTGGAGATGGAAGCCACCGTGATCCTATGTGATAACCAGAGTTGTATGGAGATGATGTGTTCTATGATAAGTCGTGGCACATAGAGATCCGGTATAACTTCATTCGTGATATGTTGCAAAGAGGAGCCATAAAGCTCCAGTATGTTAGCATGGATGAACAGGTTATTGATGTATTGACCATGCCTCTATCTCGTGTAAAGTTTGAGCACTTTTGAGATAAGCTTGGTGTAGTCCGAAAGGACCTCCCTGGAAAGGGGGAGTAGTGTTGTGATGCCAGCCTCATGCTGTGATGATGTGTTGCCAGCCTCGTGCTGTGATGATGTGTTGCCATCCTCATGTTGTGATGCCAGCTTTGTGTTGATGATGTGTTGCCAGCCTCGTGTTGTGATGATGTGTTGCCAGCCTCGCACTGTGATGCCAACTTCGTGATGATGATGTGTTGCCAGCCTCATGTTGTGATGATGTGTTTCCAGCCTCGCGTTGTGATGTCATCTTTGTGTTGATGATGTGTTGCCAGCCTCGTGTTGTGATGATGTGTTGCCAGCCTCATGTTGTGATTCTAGCTTCGTGTTGATGATGTGTTGCCAACCTAGTGTTGTGATGCCAGCTTCATGTTGATGATGTTGTGTTGCCAACCTCGTGTTGTGATGCCAACTTCGTGTTGATGATATTGTGTAGCCAGCTTCGTGTTCTGATGTCAGCCTCGTGTTGAAGACTCTCCATCCTTCATGCCATGGTGTTGTTGTTGTTGATGATGCTCCAACCTTTGTGATGTGATATTGTTGTTGTTGATATTGTATCAGCCTTGTGTTGTTATTGATGATGATGATGTATTAGTGTTATACTAATCCATGTTGATACAGATGATGATGATGATGCCACTTCGGCTTCTTGCTGAAGATGATGATGATGATGCCACTTCAGCTTCTTGTTGAAGATGATGATGCCACTTCAGCTTCTTGTTGAAGATGATGATGATGATGTTACTTTAGCCTCATGCTAAAGATACTGATGATATTACTTTAGCCTCATGCTAAAGAAGATGATGATGTTACTTTAGCCTCACGCTAAAGATGATGATGATGTTACCTTAGCCTCATGTTAATGAGGATGATGATGCTACTCCAGCCTCATGCTGTGAACGATGATGATGAGAAAAACTTCTGATGATTTATAGATATGTCAGTCAGTGTTCCAGATGTTGTTAATGTTGTTTCCCTCTCTCTCTCTCTTGATGATGTTGTAGAATACCCTTCTTGTTAAGTGGGAGTGTTGAAATATTGTAACTACAAAGAGTATTCTATTTATTATTGATGTAGTATTCATTAGATCAATCCCCTTTTGTGGATTGATCATGTCGGGCATTGTAAATGACCAAATCCCCTTTTGCGGATTGGTCAAACCCTAATTGTAATATGCAAAATGAGAAGTCGCCCCCAGAATAAATTAAAGTGGTTTTAACCAGCCAGAAAGAGAAGTCGGCTCTGCCAGTGAAGAGACGCCTCCTTTCAGCACTTGCCAGTTTGTATAAATAAAGGAGGCCAACACCTCATTTGTTCATTCACTCATTCAATCATCCAGAGCGCAAGTTTGGAGTTGCAGTTGGAGAAGAAGGAAGAGAGAGAGGCGCATTAGTTGGGAGAGGACTTTCTGTAGTGTTTGGTTTATTCTCTTGGCATTGTATTGGCTATCTATATTAAGGAAGTTTTGTATGGTTTTCTCCCCCATGAGGGTTTCCCAGGATAAATGATGTGTCTCTTGTGATTGTGTTTCTCTCAATGATCCTATCTATGCTATGGTTATCTAGTAAATTGAAAAGAAACCTACTAATAACTTAAACTCTAGCATTTCTTCCCTTGAGTAGAAGGGTTTCCTAGGATAAATCTTGTGTATCTTGTGCATGGTAATTCTTCTTGTGATCTTGGTTATTGCAGCACTTGTGTATGGTGTAGCTGCATTTTTTTATGGTTCAAGTACATGCTAAATGAAATAAACCTCATGCTTGAGCCTAGCATAGTGAAAATTCAACAAAGCTCTTAGATTGGGAGGAAGCAAAGGGGAGACAAAAAAGTAGAGCAACAAGGGTAGCTTAAGGTGATGAAAATATTCAATTTTTTTATAATTATATTAATGAGGAAAACTTTAATACTATTTGGAGTATTAAGAAAGAAATAAAGGGTCAAGTCCACTGTTGCAAGGATATGGAAAAATTTGGTACAAGCTTCTCACAACTATTCAAGGAACCTCCTAGAGTAAATATAACTGAGATAGTTCAAATGGTAGCTTTCTTTCCCACCTTTGTGAACCAAGAGCATAATAGGGCTCTTCTGAAGGAGATCACAATGGTTGAACTGCAAAGGGTCAGACTCCTTTCAAAAAGATAAAAGTCCAAGGCTAGATGGTTAGTCCATAGAATTCTATGAAGGGTTCATTGAATTGATGTGTAAGGATTTATTGTTGGTTATAGAGGAACCCAAACTTTCTAGTAAGGTTCTTGGGGATAACAATTATTCATTATTAGCTTTGATCCCAACAAAATATGTCCCTGAATCATGCAGTGATTTTAGACCTATCTCTCTTTGTAATGTCGTATAGAAGATAATCTCTAAGGTTGTTGCAAGAAGACTCAAACTTTTGTTATCTCCTACTATCTCAGGTGAGCAATTCAATTTTCTTAATGGTAGACAAATTCATGAGGCAATTGGCATTGCTCATGAAGGATTACATACTATTAAGGTAAGGAAAAGCCCCCTTTTATCATCAATCTAGATTTATCTAAGGTCTATGATAAGGTCAGTTGGTCCTACCTTAGGTTGATGATGTTACATGCTCAATTCTCTTGTCAATTTGTTAACTGAGTGGAAGGTATTCATTTGTTCTTTCTCATTATTGATAAATGGTTCTACCACGTCTTTCTTCCAACCATCTAGAGGCTTGAGGCAGGGCGGTCACATTTCACCTCTTGTTTTTTCTTATCATAGTTGAAGGATTTAATAATATGTATACTTCATGGAAAAAGTTGTGAGGTCTAATAGGTATCAGAGTGGGGCACCATATCTACCTAACACATCTACTCTGTGTGGATGATGTTTTACTCTTTGGTGATGGATCATTAATGAATGCCAAGTCAATTCATCGTGCACTCAAACTGTATTGCAATACCACAAGGATGGAGGTGAATGAACAAAAATCTTCTATTATGTTTCATAGATCAATGAAGGGGCAACACCATGTTATAAAAGAATTATTCCTCTTTCAAGGAGACTTTTAGTGAGGACTCAAATACCTAGGGTTCCATCTGAAGCCTAATGAGTATGGATTAAAGGATTGGCTTTGGGTATACAACAAGATAGAGAATAGGGTTACCTCCCGGTATACTAATGGTTCTCTTTAGGTGGTAGATTAACCTTCTTGAAGGTAGTATTGGAGGTTATTCTTGTATATTGGCAATCTTTGGCATATATTCCTAAAGGAATTCTTCACAAAATCAGTGGAAAGATTTTTAGCTTTCTTTGCATTGGGAAGAATGAAAATGAGAAGATGACCTTAGTTAGATGAGATATGTTATCTAGGCCTAAAAAATTAGGAGGTTGGAGGCTCAAGAACATATTTCATTTTGCCAAGGCATTTCTGCTAAAAGTTTGTAAAGGATGATTTCAGGATTAGGTTTATGGACGAAAATGCTTATTCATAAATATATTCATCCTTTGTCAATTTTGGAGTGGGCTGGGGCCAAAAAAAAAATCTTAACAATGCTTTGGTTATCTCAAAAGCTTTGGTGCAAGATTTTCCACTAGTGGAAAATTGGCCAACGTTAAAGGTCAAAGATGGCAGAAATATCATATTGGGGTTGGACCCTGGATTGGTGGTGGCAATGAATTCAGGTTGCTTATAGAAATTTGCACTACTTTAAGAGTGCTTAATAGAACATCTTTATCAAATGTTAGTGTAGTGGATAGCCCTATGTTTTGGGGAGGAGGTTGGATGAAATCAACAAAGCTAGGTCCAAAGGTTGAGCAAGAAGCTATGGAATGGGATGCTTTCACCAAAGGATTGATAGCTAGCAATGTGACTCTTGGGGAGGATGATCAACTTGTTTGGGCTAAAAACCTTGCTAGAGTTTTCTACGTAGCGAAGCTAGCATATGAGGTGATGTTCTCAAATGCATTGGATCAAATCAAGCAATGGTGGTGGAAAAAGGTATGAAAGATCATGGCACCATTAAAATATCTTGTATTTGTGTGGATAACCTTATCAAACAAGGTTTTAGCATGGGACAATTGTTGAGATTTAGGTACCTTGGAAAGTGGTCCCCTTGCGTTATTGAGTGTCTAACTCAAAGGGAAAAATATTTGACCCTCACCACTTTACTTTATGTTATAAAGCCACTTTGACTTTATAACATCATTAATGACAAAGTACTTTAAGTTATAAAGTCACATTGACTTTATAAAGTCATTAATGGATAAGTAACTTAGGAAACTTAAGATAAAGGGGAGAATGAATCTCAACCCTTGATCTTGGGTTTTGGCCTAAATATAATCTTGGCCTAGATCTAATCTTGGTCATTGGTTTCCTAGGGGTTAGCCTAAGGATGAGGCTAAAGGAGAGAAAAGGGGCAAAAGCACATTCATTGTTCACTTGGAGATTAGAGTGAAGAGAGGAGAGGAGAAGAGAAGCATGTTTGGAGAAGAGGAGAAGCAAAGAGGGGTGCACCTTGAGATGAGGGTGCATAAGCTTGAGAAGGTCGCATCCATGGAGTAAGGGCGCACTAAGCTTGGGTGAAGGTTGGTGCACTTGGTGAAGGAGAGGCGCACCACTTGGTAGAGGGGTGCACTAGTTTGTGCTATGAGAAAGGGGGCGCGTCCATTGAGAAGAGGGGTGCATCTACTAGCAGGCACAAACAAGGGTGCATGAGCATACACCAAAGGGGGGCACAAACACCATTAGCATGCACATCAAGGAAAAGAGCGGTGCATTCTTCAAGGAGGGCGCTAATCCCAAGGAACTCCAAAGTCAAGCTTAAGAGGAGCTTGCTATTGTAACAGGTTCCTTGTGTTATTTCCTTTTTGTATCATTTGCTTGAGATCTCCATAACACATCTACTCTCTTATTGGTTTTCCCCATGGGGGTTTTTCTAGGGTCATGTTGACCAAAAATCACCTCTGTAAAATTGTTGTGGTTTGCCTATTTCATTATCAGCATTAGGTGGAAAAGATCTAGAGGGTATTTTAT
This sequence comes from Picea engelmannii, assembly GCA_009831015.1. Taxonomy (NCBI): domain Eukaryota; kingdom Viridiplantae; phylum Streptophyta; class Pinopsida; order Pinales; family Pinaceae; genus Picea; species Picea engelmannii. The sequence continues at coordinate 802,525 of ML778396.1, forward strand.
GTTTTGTGAAGTTTTATATGTTCTAACAATGGAGAACAAAGTTCCTAATTAAGCCATCTAAAACAACAGTCACAAAAGAGCAGTGAATCATATCATACTTCGCAGATTCAGAGGGAAAAAGGTTTATATATGTTTTTGTCCTAAAACAACAATAAAACAGTCCCTAAACTACCTTTAAAACAATGCCTAACTTGGTCAAGGACAACCCTGTTAGGCAACCTATAGGATCCTCAAACATCTTCATGGTATCAGAGCCAAAGGGCACAAAGAGGGTTGATATAGTTTGCAAACTGTTGGAAGATTTTTGTCTCACCTAGACAGTAGTTAGCATCAGTTTTGCTTGGTTAGATTAACATCAATTTTAGCATCAGATTGCATCCATGTTGGTGGTAGGTTTGAGGGTGGAGGATAGGCTAGTGGGGGCTGGCAATCGGTCTCTGTGGAAGGCTAGGATAGTCTTGATCTTGGAGGAACTTGAGCTAAGGGATATTGTGGAAAATTATGTGGTTCCTCCTACAGATGTAGTGCTCTTGGCTGAGTTTCGGAAGAGGAACATCAAGGCCAAGAGGACTATCCTTGATGCGGTGAAAGACCATATCATTCCCCATGTATCTGGTAAGGACTTCACATTTCAGATGTGGTAGTCCTTGTGTGGTCTTTACTAGAGTCCTAACCATAACTGGAAGATGGTGCTCCAAGAGAAGTTAAGGGGCACCAAGATGAGGAAGACTGATTCAGTTACCTCATTCCTCACGAGATTTTCTCAGATTTGTGATGAGTTGGTAGCGGTTGACAAGATAGTGGATCCATTCGAGTTGGTGAGGACAGCCTTAAATAGCTTCTTCAAACCTTGGGAGAGATTTGTACGAGGCATCATGGCTAGACAACATATGCCCAGTTGGGAGAGGCTCTGGGATGACTTTGTGCAGGAGGAGCTTAGAGTTGGATCATGATCTACTAGTCAACAACGTGGCGGGGATGGTGAGGAGGATGCTTGCTCTTTTGGCAAAGGGAAAGAAGAAGACCAAGCAGGGTCCCAAGGGTGGGGCCAAGAAACAGCAGAGAGGAGGTGAGCAGTAGAAGGACATGAGCAAAGTTAAATGCTTTGCATGTCAGAAGATGGGGCACTATGTTGAAAAATGTCCCAATAGGAAGAAGAAGAAGAAGCAGGGTGGTACAACAACGCCAACGAAGGAGGATGAGTTTGCCTCTCAGTTTGAGAGGGAGTGTTCCTTGATAGTTTGTTGCTTGAGAGTTGAGACACCATCCCACATTTGGTACATAAACAGTGGAGCATCCAGTCATATGTGTGTCGGAGAGCACTTCACTGATCTCAGAGATCCAGAGATCAAGTTGGAGATATTGCTTGAAGATGACACCATAGTCAAAGTGGTTGGGCATGGAACAGTTTCTTTTCAGTGGGATTTGAGGCCACCCTTGGTGTTCAGGGATGTATTGTATGTCCCTGGGCTGAAGAAGAATCTGATTTCAATTTCCTCCATCAGGATAGGGGGTTTGAGGTGTCCTTCAGAGGGACAGAGGTCCTCATTCACCCTAAGGGGTCCAATATCACTTCTGACAGAGTGATTGGGACACATGAAGGGAATCTGTATAGATTGTGTTTTCATCCATTGCATGCTTTGGCTAGTAGCAGCAGCAGCAGTCAGTTGTGTGAGCTATGGCATCATAGGATGGCTCATTTGCATCATGGAGCTCTGAGGTTGTTGAGAGAGACTATGACAGGTTTTCCACAATTCGACATTGAGCATTAGGTGTGTAGAGGGTGTACTCTTGGGAAGTACACCAAGACTGTCTTTCCCAATAGTGGCATTCGATCAGTTGGGGTACTTGATTTGATACACACTAATGTGTGTGGGCCCATGTCACGACTTTCCTTGGGTGGTTGTGAGTATTATGTGACTTTCATTGATGACCACTCCATGAAGACTTGGATATATTTCCTGAAGACTAAGAGTGAGGTCTTCAAGAGGTTCTAAGAGTTCAAAGCTCTTGTGGAGAATTAGACAAGAAGAAAGATCAAGGCCTTGCAGTCGGACAATGGAGGTGAGTATACCTCCATAGAGTTTGCGTACTTTTGCACCCAACAGGGTATCAGGAGGCAGTTGATCGCTCCTTACAACCCGCAGCAGAATGGGGTTGCAGAGAGGAAGAACAGGGCCATAGTTGGTGCAGTGAGATCGATGTTGCATGATCAGGTATTGCCATTTTACTTATGGGCAGAGGCTTGAAGTACTGTAGTGTATCTACAGAACATGAGTCCCCATAGAGCTTTGAGGAGGAAGACTCTTGAGGAGGCCTTCACTGGGAGTAGACCTAATGTTGAGAACCTACGCATATTTGGGTGTTCGACGTTCTCTCATGTCCCTTCTGAGAAGAAGACAAAGTTGGATCCCACTGCAGAGAAGGGGATCCTAGTTGGATATTCATAGGTCTCTAAAGCCTACCAAATCTACATTCTAGTACTGAGGAGAGTGGTTGTGAGGAGAGATGTCAGATTCGAGGAGGATAGAACATTCAGGAGATCTCTTGAGACGAAAGATAGAGTTGAGTAGGTCCCACGGATACAAAGTGATGCATATCAAGGGACACATCCTCATCTGTCAAGTACATCGAGTTCAGGGGTGACTGGTCCACCCAATACAACTACATGTTCACAACTGCCTTGTATATAGACATGAGGTACATGTGCTTCAGGATCTCAGACTACGTTGCAGAGATCTATTCATGAGACTCAGGGGCATGAGGAGACTACTCCACTAGAGGTTACTTCAAGGAAGAGGAAACCGAGATGGTTTTAGGAAACCTTGAAGGAAGAAAAGGAGTATGTTGGGGAGCCCCAGAGGTTGATGAGAGAGAGAAGAGCGCCAAAGAGGTTTGGTTCATACCTGGCTATGTGATGAGCATCACAGATTCTGAGCCCACTACTTTTACATAGGCAGTAGACCAGCAGGTCTGGAGAGAGGCCATGCTAGAGGAGTATGACCACATTATGCGTAATGATGTGTCGGAGGTGGTGCCTAGACCTTAAGGGAAGTAAGTGGTGACTTCCAAGTGGTTGCATAAGATCAAGTATGTTGCAGATGGCAGCATAAAGAAACACAAGGCTCCTTTTGTGGTGAGAGGATTCTCGTATATTGAGGGAACTGATTATGATGAGATGTTCGCACCAGTTGCAAGATATACTTCTATCTGGAGTATTATGGCCATTGCAACAGATATGGCTTGGAAGATCCATCAGATGGATGTGAATACTGCATTTCTTAATGGATTCATAAAGGAGGTTTACATTGAATAGCCACAGGGGTTCGAGGTGTTGGGGAGAGAATCCCATGTGTGCCTCTTGAAAAAGGAACTTTATGGATTGAAGCAAGGTCCTCGAGCTTGGTATTCGAGGATTAACTCCTACTTGTTTTAGATGGGGTTTGAGAAGAGTGAGGCAGATCTGAACCTCCACTACATCATTCGGGGAGAGGATACACTCATTCTCATATTATATGTTGATGATTTGTTCATCACGGGAGGGGAGCATCTCATAGTTGATTGCAAGTGGGGACTTGCATTAGAGTTTGACATGAAGGACATTGGACTGATGCACTATTTCTTGGGTATGGAGGCATGGTAGGAGGATGGGCACGTCTTTCTAGGATCGGGGAAATATGCAACAAATATTTTGAGCAGATTTTAGATGGAGGATTGAACACCCATGTCCACACCTATGGTCACCAACTAGAAGAAGCTTAGTGCTTATGATTCCAAGTTGGTGGATGCCACGAGATACCGTTAGTTGATTGGTTCCTTGATGTATATGGTCAACACTAGACCAGATATATGTTTTGTCATGAACACTCTCAGCTAGTACATGGTGGAGCCTGGGAGTTTGCACTGGATTGGGGAAAAACATGTATTGAGGTACATTGCAGGATCAATGGATTATGGATTGGACTATGTCAGAGGAGATGAAGTCAAGTTGATTGGCTACACAGACTCAGACTGGGCAGGATGTGAAGTTGACAGGAACAACACCTCAGGGTGTTGTTTTGGGTTGGGATCAACAGTTGTTTCTTGGTTCAGCCGAAAACAGAAGTTAGTGGCATTGAGTTATGTTGATGCAGAGTACATGGCAGCTAGTCATGCCAGCTGTGAGGTCGTTTGGCTTCACAAGTTGTTGTTTGGCCTATTTGGTCATGAGTTGAGGCCTATAGGCATTCATTGCGATAATCGGAGTTGTATCAAACTCTCTCACAATCTAGTGTTTCATGACAGGTCCAAACACATAGAGATCATATACCACTTCATTCGAGATTGGGTTCAGAGGGGCGGTTCAGCTTCAGTATATTCCGACTAATGAGTAAGTTGCAGACATTCTCACTGACACCAAGTCCTTGCCAAGGGGAAAGCATGTCTACTTCAGGTACAAGATGGGAGTGGTGAAGAACAATTTCCTTAGTAAGAGGGAGTGTTGAGATTTGGGTACCTTGGAAAGTGGTCGCATTGAGTTATTGAGTGTCTAACTCAAAGGGGAAAATATTTGACCCGCACCACTTTACTTTATGTTATAAATTCACTTTGACTTTATAACATCATTAATGACAAAGTACTTAAGTTATAAAGTCACATTGACTTTATAAAGTCATTAATGGAAAAGTAACTTAGGAAACTTAAGATAAAGGGGAGAATGAATCTCAACCCTTGATCTTGGGTTTTGGCCTAGATCTAATCTTGGCCATTGGTTTCCTAGGTTAGCCTAAGGATGAGGCTAAAGGAGAGAAAAGGGGCAAAAGCACATTCATTGTTCACTTGGAAATTAGAGTGAAGAGAGGAGAGGAGAAGAGAAGCATTTTTGGAGAAGAGGAGAAGCAAATAGGGGCACACCTTGAGACGAGGCCGCACAAGCTTTGAGAAGGGTGCATCCATGGAGTAGTGGTGCACTAATCTTGGGTGAAGGTTGATGCACTTGGTGAAGGAGAGGCACGCCACTTAGAGGGGTGCACTAGTGTGTGCTATGAGAAAGGGGGCACGTCTACTAGTAGGCACAAACAATGGCGCATAAGCATACACCAAAAGGGGGCGCAAACACCACTAGCAGGCACTCAAGGAAAAGAGGGGTGCCTTCTTCAAGGAGGGCGCTAATCCTAAGGAACTCCAAGGTCAAGCTTAAGAGGAGCTTGCTATTGTAATAGGTTCCTTGTGTTATTTCCTTTTTGTATCATTTAATTGAGATCTCCATAATACATCTACTCTCTTACCAGTTTTCCCCATGGGGATTTTTGTAGGGTCATGTTGACCAAAAATCACTTGTGTAAAATTGTTGTGGTTTTCCTATTTCATTATCAGCATTAGATAGAAAAGATCTGGAGGGTATTTTCTGTTTTGTGAAGTTTTATATGTGCTAACAATGAACAAACTTCCTAATTAAACCATCTAGCAGTCACAAAAGAATAGTAAATCATATCCTAATTTGCAGATTCAGAGGGAAAAAAGTTATGATCTGTTGTTGTCCTAAAACAACAAGAAAACAGTCCCTAAAACACCTTGAAAACAGTGCCTAACTTGGTCAAGGACATACATGTTATGCAGCCTATAGGATCCTCAAAATTCTTCAACGATCTTATCAAAAAATCCATTGAGGGCCCGAAACTGGTGGCCTGTGTGCAAATGTTCGCTTGAATTGGTGTTTCATATGCTCATGGGTTGTTATTGTTCTATAGAAGTTTGGGATGCATCTATTACTCTTACTAGGGCTCTAGGTTGGTGAAGAGGTTCTTCAATGGAGGAGGTTGTCAGGTCTTGGTGGGAGAATAAACTATTAGAGGAATTTGAAGCTCTCCCCTTGTTGACCACCTATTTTGACTAGGTGTCAACGCCACGTACCTGTTGGTACGACAAGTTTGAAGACCTTTGGCTCAATAGGACAATTTTTCCCCCAGAACTTCTTTCTCTCTTCACGGAATGTCCACTCCCCTGCGTGGGAAAATTTTGTAATGTAACATGTTAGCATGGTTCAAAATATGTAATTTAGTGGCCTAGGAATTTATCATTAGGAAAGTCCTTTCATCGAGTGTTTTTTTCCTTGGGTAATTAATTTTGTTTTTTCAGTGATTTTAATTACTTGAGTTTTTCACTCAAATTTCGTCCAAAGTGGTGAAAGGTGTTCTAATGATCGATCCCAGTGGGTAACTAAGGGTTAAAAGTGTTGTATATGACCATGCTAGACATCTCCTAAAGTCTTGCGGAATTCCATTAAGTTTTGTTAGGATTTTTTTTAACAATTAAAACTTTTGTAAATTGGGAATTTTTAATTATTTTTTATGTAAAATGTAAAAATTTGGTCCTTGTGGATTTTGTATAGGGGTATGAGTGCTCAAATCAAATGGTTTATGACCCCCTACACCCTTGGACCAAGATTCATCTCATTTGGACAAGTTTTTCTAGGTCAATGTTCATGAGGAGTCCAAGTCAGTAAAAAACCAGCAAATAATTGGTTATGGTAAAAAAGTCAAATTTTGTAAAAGTAACAAAAGTCATGGAAAAAGAGGGGAAATGTTTCCCAAAGTCATTCCTAAGTTAGGAAAGGTTCAAAGTTGAGAAGGGACCCCCCAAGTCAAGTCATGTCAAGTGGTTGAGTTTCCCTAGCAAGAGAGGTGCCCCCCTCTTCATGAATGTATGGCAATTAAGTCAAAGGTTGGGAGGGCCCCACACCTTGGGCGCCCTCCTTGGTGCTTAGGTTAAGTGTTTAGACTAGGGGAAATGGAGTTCCACCCCCTCAAACTTTTGTTCCTCTCCTAAAGTGTGCCCCCCTCTCTCTATGGTGTGCCTCCCTCTTGCATCAATGCCACTTGGAGAGCATGCAAGGGGGGTCTCTCTTGCTTCTCTCCCTTAAAAGAAAGGCTCCTCTCCTCCTTTTGGCATTAAATTTCATAGCAGCTCCATGCTACCAAATTTTCTTCTCACGCTTTGTTGCTCTTCCCCCATTTTCTCTCTTGTAACATTGTTGCCATATTGCAACCATTCTTTTCAATAATAGAAGTGAATCTTTGGAGGAATTCTTGGTTTTCTTGTGGTGATCTATTGGAGTACTCTTGGTGCTCTTGTTTGGTATTCTTGTGAGGAAACATTTCTGCAATTTGTATTTATTTTTCTCACATTGTTTTACTTGAAAAACCCCAAGCAAAGTATTTTGTTGAGGATAAATCTATAATAGTATTGTTGTAGATTTATGTGAGTGATTTTTCTTTGAGTTTGCAAAGTAGTTTGTGAACCATTTTGAAGGACTCACTTTCTTGCCTCATTGTGTAGCAAGTATTTACAACTTTGCAGGTTACCAAAGCTTGGGAGAGTGGACTCCAAAAGCTTCAATTCTCTCCTCTAATATTTCTGATATAATTTCAGCAACCTTTAATATACTTTCTACAATTATTTATATTCTAAATCTTGCAATCTAATCAAGTTTTATGTTCATATTTTTAGTATAGAAATTCATCTTTTAGATACTAACAATTATTAACTCATTTGAAGTGATTTCTAGCAATTTCCAACACACTGTACTTGTTGTTTTTTGCAGGCTTTCGCTAGTTTAAAGGGAGATGCTGTCCAATTTTGGCCACAAGGAGCTCAAGGGAGCATCCAAAGGCCTTGGTGCAAAACCCTTTCCTTTTTCTTGTTTTCCAAATCATTGTAAGCATCCAAAGAGAGTCTCTTGGGCTTGCATTATTTTTCATTCTTCAGAAGTTGTAAATTGTTTTCAAGTTTTGTTTATGCCCACACCTTGCATGTGAGTGGCTTTTCCACCCTTGCAAAATCGTGTTGGCTAGTTAGGAATTTAATTTTTTGTTTTGCTTAATTTGTTTGCCCCACTTCTCCCACAAAGAGAAGGTTGAGTGGCTAGTGTTAGCTTGCTCTATTTTATTTCCAAATTATTTACCCACCTTGGCACAAAATTGGTAGGCTTGCCCTCCACATTCTGCCATAGTTGTGAGGTTTGCCAATTCATTTTATTTTTCCCACCTTTGTCCTTAAGGAAAATTTGTGGGGCTAGATTGTTCATTTAATTTATTTCAAGTTATTTCAATTACTCATTTGTGCACACACTTTGCATGTGAGAGGCTTAGCCACCCTTGCAATATCGTAATGGCTAGTTAGAATTTCATTTTGCAAAGTAATCAAACTTTTCACCCCAAATTTTGCCACATATTCCCTCCCCTTGCCACTTTATGGATCTTGGGTAGCAAGAAAGGGCAAAGGACTATGTGGCTAGTCTAATTAGGCACCTAATTTTATTATTGCTAAAACCATTAAAAATGAGTGACTTGGAAGGCTAGAAGGGTGTTAGGGTCCTATAATATTTATAGGGTAACTTTTTATGTTGACTAATATTCATTCTTCAGTTATTGTGGGGTTGAAAATAATATTCCATATTGTAAATTATTTCCAAAAAGATCAAAAAAGAAAAAAAAATCTTCGTGGCGCATATTTCTTTATCCTAAGTTTTCTAGCGAACAAGACCTTTTGTCATGTAGTGCTTAACTCCCGCACAAGTCTCCATCAGCAGCATCCACCCCTTTCCAGATCAACAGTCCACATCACATTTCGAAACCCCATAACCATTCTACCTTTAACGGTGGGGGGGAGGTCCAAAAAGTGGCTTTTCCCGCCACGGGTCCCACCTAACATGGAACCTCCTCGTCATTTCGGACCCCCTCCTATTTCCACTTACCACCTACCCCCCCTGAAATCTGCCTAAAACACCACCCAATACTGCAACTCCCCCACCTGCACTCCTTCTCTCCTTACTCAACATTTGTCCTCCACTCACCCTATCGCTCACCATTCAAGCATGTTCGTACCCCTCACCTCCCGCATCTACTCCTCCTCTCTCTACATGCCACATGTCCCCCACACTCTCGATACCTCTCACACTCTCACATCCACTCTTCCCATCCCCCTACTCGACACTTGTCCCCGTGTCCTCCTATTCATAACCAATCACATTTTCCCCCACGATCGTTTGACCAACAACTATCCCATAACAAGCCCGCATCGAGCTAAGGTGTCAAACTACCACCGCCATCAGCCACCTTCAACTACAAGATAATTCCCAGTAAAGTTATTCAAAGGTACAGATGGCAAAGAAACCAGTACAAGAATAGTAAGCAAATTATGTGGATTAAAAACACATGGCATGAAGGCACATGTTAGTGGAAGATCAGCAGTCAATCACTGATTCCAGATTCCAATGCATGATTTTGCAAAAAGCAGCCACAGTCACGAACAAAGACCGGCAGCTAAGCAGAATTCAAAGATAGATCGTCAACAACCTCCATCAAATCAACAGGCAGTTCCAAGATCCAAACAAAATTCATCTACAAGCTCCAACATTCAAGTCACTTGGCAGTTTGTTTCATAGTGATTGCATCTAAAGTTTATTTTTTCAATCAAATCAAGCACCTGAAATCTAAATCGATCTTTAAGATTCCTATATTTTTTGAAATTAGAGATATAGTTAGTTGAAATATATCTTGCTCATTTATGACAGGATCTTTGTAATAAGTTTATAAATACTTATCATTTGGAAGTATGATGGGGTGGAAAATTAGTAAGAAGGAGGATGATAATTCGATGTAAAGTAGTTCACTGAGGTCAACGGACCTTTTGTAGTAATACAAGACAAGTTGTTCATGATTCATGTGCCATATCTATGTGGTGAAGTGCCTCTTCAGTAATATGTTTTCTCTGTTTACATATTGGTTTCTTTCTGAATCATCTTACAAAAGGTTAAAGAACATAAATTGTTGAAAGATACACTCTGATTCTCACTGTGGATAATTTAAATGTTTTCCTTTGATATTTAGTGGTAGAATTCTTAATTGCTCTGTTGCTCAATTGATCCTGTCTCTTTTCTCCTATTTCATTTCATCCAAATTTACCAGATCCAGTAGTATGTCTATCTTGCCATGTTTCACTTGAGCTTGATATTTCTGCAAATTGATCATCCCAAGCCTCTTTGACTCCATTGCCCAATGCCCCTCCCTGGTTGTTCCAACAAAATAATTTAAAAAATCAAACCCTGCACTATCATAACTAGCCTAAAATTCCCATCAAACAAAGCTAAATCTTATAGAGAGATCCCTCTCTGAGTCTAGGAGGGCTAGATCCTAGACACCAAAGTGGTTTTGTGGTTACCTATGTTAACTTCTTCCTCAGCCTGAGAAATTATAGAGTGATAACATAGTGGCGACCATATTGGGGAATGTTCCTCAGAAAAAGCATATCAAGTTCTAGATCTGATTATTGATGGTGGAAAGTGATCAGACACAAGAACGTTGAATCATCTACCTGGCGACTCCAAATCAAAGACTCCACTGGAGGAAGAACCTGAAACATGACAAGACAATCTGGAAAGATTAGGTATTCAAGTTAGAATTTTATCCAAGACATAATAGGCTTTATTTTTTATTATTTCTTCTCTTTTCCTAATCCTAGTCAAAACCATACTGTTGAAACTTATGTTGATCATATTCAACCTGATGAGCCTCAAAAGATTAAGCCTAATTTTACAGTTCATGTACATACTCCTACACTTGTTAAAATTCCAAATAGATACAAGCCTCTTGTCTTACCTCCTATACTCCATGATTTTCCTGCAAATTGTTCCAAATATCTTCCTAGGTTTGATGGAGAATATGGTAACATCACTACTGAAAAACACATTCAGGGTTTTGAAAATTTTCTTGACCTTTTTGAGGTTGAAGAAGATGATGTCTGTATCAGGATTTTTGCTCTATCTTTGCAAGGTAAAGCTAAGGAATGGTTCAAAAATTTGTTAGTTGCAAGCATTTGTGATTTCAACCAATTTGTGAAAGTATTCCTTAATAAATTGGTGATCAAGAGGAATCTTTTTTTCTCATTTTAGAAGAATATAATCATTTGAAAAGACATCCAGGAGAAACAGTGCAGCACTTTTCAGCCAGGTTCAATCAAGTCTACCATTCAATGCCTGTTGATATAAAACCTCCTCCTGGTTTATCTCTCTTACACCGGATGCCTTTGATCCGGAAATGGAATTTCATTTAAGAGAAAGGAATACTACAACACTTGAAGAAATGTAGAACAGTGCAATAGGTGTAGAAGCTAATTTGTTGATAAAAAAAGTCAAAGTTAAAAGCAGAAGAGAAGGAAAACATAGAGAAGGAGCATCTGACATCTTTAAAAGTGAAACTAGACATTCTAGCAAGCACAATGAAAGAAATGATGCAAAAGATTATCATGAGAGATGAACTTGTTGTTCAAAAACACCATGTTCCATTTTTTGCAGAAAAAGAAAGGGTCATTGTTCCAAATTATTCTGTTGCTTATCCTTGGTATCATAGATCATAAAATGATTGTTTTATGTATTCACTTCATGCCATGGACAAAGATGAAACTCAAAATCAGTTTGTGGAGGAGCAATCAGCTGATCTAATGTGTATGATTAATGGCATTTCTTATATGGATGATCTACCCAAGTATGATCAATATGATGATAACTACATCAAGGTTAACTCTTCAAAGCAATCAGTTGCATATTTTTGGGAGGAAGAAGCTCAGTTGCAACAGCTCAAATATGACAATCAGCTTGTGCATATTAATCATGACAGCAATGAGGAAAATGCAGAAAATTTTCAAGTAAGTGAAAGATCTTTGCCTTTATGTCTTGCCTCATTCCAATTTCTGAGAGAAATCTATAAGCAAGTTGTAAGCAGTGTTATGGGGAAACTTTCTTATGAATCAGTTGAGGATGTCATTTGTGGTATGGAAGTTGTTTTAGTTCCGGAATTACATCCCCTAAGTTATATTGATTTTCAAACCACAAATGAATTGATGCAGCATAATTTTGTACCATTAAGTTTTGGTTCATTTCAGTTTTTGAAGAAAAATGTTGCTAATATCTCATAAGCAAGCACTGGTAAGCCTATAGAAAATCACGTATCCTCATTGAAATCATTGCATAATAAATTGCAACAGTCTTCTCAGATTCTCCAAGACCCAATAGCTGATGTTTTGGATTATTTGTGTAGTCAAAGTCTCGTTCCATTTGCTAGTTATGAGCTTAAAAGCAGTTATGACATAGACTTGGTTAGGAAGTTGGCTTCATGGTCTTGTTCAGCAGGAGCCTCAATACGAAGCTCTTCCGAAAATTTGCAGTTAAATCAAAAGTTGTATGATGATATAGATAGCATATGTACAATACCCAATTATGACCTTGAATTTGTTGAATACTTTGAACACCAAGAAATAGGTCATGTTTATCATGATCCCATAGCTATCTATATGGAGGAGTTTTTCACTTCGTAATTCCAATCGATTTCCAGTGCCTCTTATGTTTTTTATGGTTCCAAAGCTCTCTGTTATGAAGATCAAACTGACAATCAGTGTCTAGTGCCCTTACAAGCTCCAGTTCTAAGTTTTGTTAAAAACAGTGAAAGAGCTAAGTTATTGGATCAAATGTTGGATTGGCTTCATTGGCATTTTTCCATTACCTAATTGAGCAGTAATTTCAGCAGATTGGGGTAGGAGAGTGAAAATAAGCTCGGCATGGCGAGCACTTCTTTCAAAAAATTCAGTTTGGTTTTAGTATGGATTTCAGTTTCCATGTTTTCATTTTCAGTTGCAGTAGTGCAGTCCAGTTTTTGGTTTGGTTTCAGTTCAGGTCGAAACAGGTTGCAGCTCATAGGTTTGAAACAGGTACAAGAGCAAGTCACAGGTCAGAGCAAGTTGCAGGCTTCATTTTTGGGAACAGATCAATGGATAAGGCTACTAATCTACGGTGTTCTTGACACCTCCTAAGGAGTTGTCATCCCCCATTGGAGCTTATGTTTGGGTTCTATAATATTTATAGGGTAATTTTTCATGCTGACTGATATTCATTCTTCAGTGATTGTGGGATTGAAAATAATATTCGGTGTTGTAAATTATTTCCAAAAAGATCAAAAAAAAATAAAAATTGCTTTGTGGTGCATATTTTTTATCCTAAGTTTGCTAGCGGACAAGACATTTTATCTTGTAGTGCTTAACTCACGCACAAGTCTCCATCGAAGGCATCCACCCCTTTCCAGATCAACGGTCCATAGCACATTTCAAGCCCCCTTGACCTTTCTA
>ML778396.1:815741-836749 GCA_009831015.1 Picea engelmannii
GGGGGGGGGGGGGGGGGGGTCCGAAAAGTGGTTTTTCCTGCCGCGGGTCCCACCTAACTGTTGATGATTACAACTATGTGAGACATTCTCTAGGACAAAAACCTGAGAGAGAGCCCATAAGAGCGGTGTGTGGTTCCTATCTGAGACAGAACTGGAACGTAGAGATGGCCTCCTCCTTACAAAGAATTGAGAAGAACTCAAGATGATTCTCCTGTGTAATGCAGTGAGAAAGGAGATCTGCAGAGTTGGACGTTCCTGTGGCTGAGCACAAGGTGAATGTGTGAATTCCCAAAGAGTTGGGTGCATCGTCATGAAGTAGAGATGAAGATGATGCATTAGCCTGCTCTGAGCAGAGAGTTGACGATGAACTCCAGAAGAATCTTGTGTAATGCAGTGGGAAAGAAGATTTGTTGAGTGGGCGTGCATGTGGACAAGCACATCTGAACGTGATCCTAGTGGTTGAGCACTAGTGAGAGTGGTTCTTCTGTGTAATGCAGTGAGCCAAAGATATGGACATCCCTATGGATGTGCCCCTAGTGGTTGAGCACTAGTGGGTGTAGGAGATCCCTTGCTATATTATTCAAGAGTCAGACCTGCATGTAACCTTAATTGTAATATAAAGGGTACAGGTCGGCCCCACCTTAATGTAAAATATAATTAATATAAAAAATAATTAATATGGTAATTATTAATTATATTTTGAGTTATTGAGGTCGGCCTATTGTGCCAATAGACACGTCATTTGATGTGACAAGTCTTATATAAATAAAGGTGAATCCCCATTGAGGAAACACACTTATCATTGTGTCATCTCATGATTTCAGATGTTGTGGTCTGAAATTATGAAAATTATTGCACCCTCTTGTGTGCTAGGTTTGGTGATGGTGTGGGAGGTCTTTCTCTTGAGGAATATAGCAAAGGATTGGATGGGTTTTCTTCCCTTGTTGAGAAGGGTTTCCCAGGATACTTCTTGTGTTCTTGTGCATGGTTATTCTTCTTGTGATCTTGGTTTGTTGAAGTACTTATGGTTCAAGTAATAGTTAAACAGAAAATTTAAAGAGGATACATGAGCCATAGCTCATTGAAAATCTAACATGGTATCAGAGCAGGCTTGAAGAAGACCATTGAACATTAAAGAACTAAAGGAAAGGTATGTCAAAACATTGTAGTAGGTGTGAAGAGGAAGAAGGTCGGATCTCCTTTCTATGGTAAAGAGACTAGAGCCTAGCAATAAGGCTGCCACAGTTATAACGCTGAACATTTATGTGACACATCACTGTGATACAGAAGGCAACATCTATGTGGCAACATTTATGTTGCTGCAACCTATGACAACATAACTGTGTTATTTTTCTGTGGCAAGGAGAAAGGACCAAACCCTAAAAAGACAAAATGTTGAAGTTGACCGAGACTCTATAGCACACCACAGCCCCGAAATTTTGTGGTGTATAAAGAAGAGGTTGGAGCCTACAGTTGTAAAGAAAAGGCTGAAGCCTAGGAGAAACCCCACAAGTAGTCGAAGTGTATGGAGAGTGGTTGGAACCTAGGAGGAGGGTCGGTTGTCCATTTAAAGTGGTTGTAGGCCTCTAAATACTGCCACGGTAATACCCTAACAGCAGACCCCTTAATAAGAGAAGGGTCGGACTCCTTTTTGAAGTGAAACTAATGCTACCACAGCCTAAAAATCCAAGACAGTGTCCAGATTACTGAAATGAATAATGAGGCTACCACAAGTCCTGTGTGAATGAAAAGCTTGTGAGAAGCAATGTCAGACAAACTTAACATGCTTGCAGTTGACCCTGTTAGAGCACCTGTCCATGTTCAATACAGTTCTATAACTATGAAGGAAAAGAAGAATCCGCAGAAGAGAAGTAACATCGCTCACTTGTTGTTGTGCTTGTGTCATGTCCTTTGAAATCTATGGATGTATTTACAAAAGAACTATGCAACATAGGAGCTTTCCAATTGTATAGACATGAACAGATCAAAGAGAAAGGGGAGTAGATTCTGCCATTACAGAGTTGGCCTCTGAATCTGGCAGCAACCTGTGGTACTTACCCTCTAGTAAGATATCACTGCTAGGAGCTGGCCCGTGGAGGAAAGGTTCTAATTCAAGAACAATGCTTTCATGTTTTCTGTCATGCATGAATATGACAAGCGGAGATATAGTGTAGAGTTGCTTGGAAGAGAATTCATGGTTCTTGGAAAACTCATATCCATACTAGGAGTGTGTATGGAGTGTATGGAATTACTTCCAGAAGCATCAGCATTAGCTCCTGCTCTTCTAGATATGTTGAAATTCTCGAGAGATATCTAAACACCCAGAAGAATATCTTTAAGTGGAGGTGATCATGAGATTTCAAGGTAGCTAGAATGGATTCACAACTGGGCTCTTCATGTCGTTGAAGTTGACTCTGACTATAAGTATTCAGTGGTGGCTACAAGACAAACAAGAAGAATCTCCATTGGTGTACACTCTCAGGTATGCACTTGTATATATATTATTTGATCATTTTCATAAGGGTACTTACAGCAGGAAGGAACCCTTAGTGAAATCATGGACCCAGAGAGGTCTCAGTGCATTCAGAAGAACAACACACTGGAAGTGAAGACCCCGGGTTTGATTGTTTTTAAATTATCATGCTACATTACAAGTAGGTGTTGTATCTATGACAACAATACTTAAATTGTTTTGATTTTAGATATGTACTCATGAATCTCCTCTAAGAGATATTTTTGTCTTGTTTCCTTTCGTTTGTTTCCTTGTTCCAGGCAGATTAACAAAAAAGGAAGATGTTTTTCCTTCAAAACTTCAAAGGGAGTCAAAATTATTTGAGAATAAGGAAAAGAAAATTACCTTCTCCCCCCAACAACTCAGAGGGAGACAGACATCAATACAGTTGATCCAACTGATATTACCGGAGACTTTGCAATAGGCCATAAAAGACATGTCTGGGCTTGACAAACTCTACAAGAGGCAGAAAGACATGCAGTTGATGGAAGTGTCGAGAAATACAAAACAAGACTTTGTAAGGGGCCCTGAGGGCCCATAGTGATAATAGTGGAGACCATTCAATGTAAGGTGGACTAGGTCCACTATATTATTAAATAAGGCCCACTATGGTAGTTAGATATAATAAATGAGTAGTTAGATATAATAAATGTAAGAGGACTTCTTAGAAGGTTCTACTTCTAGAAGATTCCTCCTCTAGAATGTTCTTAGGTGATGGTAGCACTATATAAAGGGGTTCAAGCAATGTAATGAGATATGAAGAGAATTATTGTATTTGGAGCGATAGCTCAATAGGAGAATGCCCCCTCGAAAAGGCAAGTGAACAGGAGAGGATCCCTTCCATAATAGGATCCATTGTACGGTCTTGCCCTACCCTAAGTGTTTGATATAATAAAGTGGTGTTTTTCTATATTGTTTTCTTATATCTATTGTGGTACTTTTGTATTCAGGATCTTAACAAGTGGTATCAAAGCACTTTCCTTGGCAAACATTGTGGGCAAATATTTTTTATTTTTGCAGATTTTTTTTCGGAGAAGAAAAAAAGAGGGCCGCGACATTCCAAAAACTTTCGGTATATTTCTATGAAAAATTTGCAGAAACAGGTTGTAGATCTGAGTTCCTCTTAGAAAAACACCCAAGTTGAAAAAAAAAATCGTTTGAAACAGAGTCCAGGAAGTCAAGATATTGAAGTTTTAAAATCTGCAATTTTTCAGGGTTTTTTCTGTGGACGGCGGTGCGCTTTTTTTTTTTTTTTTTGTAGCAACTGGAGGCCGACTTTGCCCAAACAAATTACATATCTGATTTCCTCTCACATTTTCACCCAATTTAAAAAAAACAATCAGTCGAAACAGAGTCCGGGAAGTGAAGTTATGAGCATTTTAAATTCAACAGTTTTTTAGGATTTTCCCAGAAAAAACCATGATTTTCTGTCGTAATTTATTGTTCTATTTTTTGGGTTTTTTCATGATGATTGCGGGACCGAAGAGTTCATAGGGTGCTCAAATGGTTATTTTCTCTCAAACCCTCAAAGAAATTCTACAAATTACTGAAGCATTCAAAGCCCAATTGTTTGACACATTGAATGACAGATTTGATGGCTTTGTAGATGGTTTCAATGATAGTTTTCGTAGTATTCAAGATTCTTTGGATAACATGCAGGAGAGGTTTCTTATCGCGGACCTCAGGGATGAATATAATCAAGAAATAAATGTTTGGTATGATTTTGAGGCCGATTGCAATGATCAGTATATGGATAGTTGTCATTTCTAGGATGACAACCACTTCCATATTTTATTTGATGACTCTAGTCCACTTTCTGTAAAGAACATCAATGTCCCACATCAGGAGCTAGTTAACAGCGTCCAACCTGCATATTCTACAATGGTAGTGTTCCTTCCATATTCATCTTTGATCATCTCTCACTATGTGGATGGATATTCTTATTTGGATCCACATGATAGGTGTCAGTATTGGGAGCATCATTTTCAGTTGGTTATTGGGTGTCGATATTTTCCATGTGAGGTTCACATGAGAAATTGGACATGGGACCCTAGTTTACAATGGCGGTTGGACTACTTCAGCATGGTGGCTTCCATTTTTCAATGGGACCTGGGTTCTCTAATCTACTTCAGCACTATGGTCGACACTTATCCATGGGACCCTAGTATATGGTTGTACATCAAGCGTTGAGGACAACGTTTTCATAAGGGGGATGGAATGTAAGGTAGCTAAAGAGGTAATGGGGGGGGACAGAGGGCCCATAGTGATAATAGTGGAGGCCATTCAATGTAAGGTGGACTAGGTCCACTATATTATTAAATAAGGCCCACTATGGTAGTTAGTTATAATAAATGGGTAGTTAAATATAATAAATGTAAGAGGACTTCTTAGAAGGTTTTACTTCTAGAAGATTCCTCCTCTAGAATGTTCTTAGGTGATAGTAGCACTATATAAAGGGGTTCAAGCAATGTAATGAGATATAAAGAGAATTATTGTATTTGGAGCGGTAGCTCAATAGGAGGATGCCCCCTCGAAGAGGCAAGTGAACAAGAGAGGATCCCTTCCATAATAGGATCCATTGTACGGTGTTGCCCCACCTCAAGGGTTTGATAGTAATAAATGATATTTTGCATATTGTTCTTGTATATCTGTTGTGGTGGATTTTATTCAGTCTTATGTTCTTAACAGAATTGTAGTCAGAGGATACTCACAAACAGAGGGAGTGAACTCTAATGAGACATATTGTTCCAGTAGCCCGATGCACCCCCATCTATACTACCATCCATGAGTTGGAAACTACATCAGATAGATGGATTCTTGATGAGTTTGGGGTGTCAGCGAAAGTATTGTTGATCCAAACCTATACTATTACATTGTTGATGACAAAAGCCTGATTTTGGTGACTTATTCAGGAAGTCATGTTGTTGAATACAAGCAAGTCTCAACTTCTAATTTCGAGATGAAGGATCTGGGTATGATGCACTACTTCTTGGGACAAGAAGTATGACAAAGGACCAATGAGACTTTTCCTGAGTCAAGGAAAATATATAGTGGGAATATTAAAGAAGTTCAATATGACAGAATGCAAATCCACAGTGATGGATTTGAAGAAAATGAATGATGATGATTCAGACGAGATTGATCCACATCTGGTAGGATCATTGATGTATCTAGTTAACACCAAACTTGATTCATGCCATGTAGTGAATGTACTTAGTCATTCCATGAGTCAACCGAGAAAGACTCATTGGACAACAGCAAAACATGTATTGAGATATCTACGAGGCACAGTTAGATATGGCCTGAGATATGTCTCCAATGAAGACTTGAGTTTACAGGGATATGCAGAATGGACAGAAAGTACAATGGACTGGAAGAACACATCCGATTGTTTTTTGCCATGATTTCCTGGTGTAGCAGGAAACAAAACTCTGTGACCTCGAGTACCACAAAAGCAAAGTATATATTATTGAGTATGTGAAGTAGTGTGGCTTCATAAGCCTCTAACAGATTTACTTGATCATGAGATGGATCCTATGATTATAACCAGAGTTGTGTGAATCTCTTTGAGAAACATCGGTTTCATGTTAGATCGAAACACATTGAAATAAAATATTATTTTCAAAGACATGATGCAGAGGGAAGTAGTACACGTGTAGTACCTTCCTACACATGAGCAGTTTGCAGACATTTTCGCCAAACTGACTTGGTGAAGAATACCTCTGTAGTTGAGAGGGAGTGTTGATGACTACAACCAAGACAAAGTTCAAGTACTTCCGCGCGAGATTTGGCCTGATGGAGAAATGACTCCCTAGCTGAGAGGGAGTGTTGATGATTACAGTTGCGTGAGACATTCTCCATGACACAAACCTGAGAGAGAGCCCCTGAGAGGGGTGTGTGGTTCCTATCTAAGACAGAGCTGGAACGTAGATATATCCTCCTCCTTACAGAGAGTTGAGAAGAACTTCAAATGATTCTCTTGTGTAACGTGGTGAGAAAGGAGATCTGCAGAGTTGGACGTGCATGTGGTTGAGCACAAGGTGAACGTGTGAATTCCCAAAGAGTTGGGTGCATCATCATGAGACAGAGATGAAGATGATGTATTAGCCTCCTCTGGGCAGAGAGTTGATGATGAACTCTGGATGACTCTCATGTGTAATGCAGTGGGAAAGAAGATCTGTTGATTGGACGTGCATGTGGACGAGCACAGGTGAACGTGATCCTAGTGGTTGAGCACTCGTGAGGGTGGTTCTTCTGCATAATGCAGTAAGCCAAAGATATGGACATCCCTATGGATGTGCCCCTAGTGGTTGAGCACTAGTGGGTGTATGAGATCCCTTGCTATATTGTTCAAGAGTCAGACCTGGATGTAACCCTAATTGTAATGTAAATGGTATAGGTCGACCCCACCTTAATGTAAAAGATAATTAATATGGTATTTATTAATTATATTTTGAGTTATTGAAGTCGGCCCTATTGTGCCAATAGACACATCATTTGATATGACAAGTATTATATAAATAAAGGTGAATCCCCATTGAGGAAACACACGTATCATTGTGTCATCTCATGATTTCAGATGTTGTGGTCTGAAATTATAAAAATTACAGCACCCTCTTGTGTGTCAGGTTTGGTGATGGTGTGGGAGGTCTTTCTCTTGAGGAATATAGCAAAGGATTGGTTGGGTTTTCTTCCCTTGTTGAGAAGGGTTTCTCAGGATACTTCTTGTGTTCTTGTGCATGGTTATTCTTCTTGTGATCTTGGTTTACTGAAGTAGTTATGGTTCAAGTAATAGATAAACAAAAAATTTAAAGAGGATACATGAGTCATAGCTCATTGAAAATCTAACACTAACATGACTCATCCTCGTCATTTCAGACCCCCCCATCCTATTTTCGCTTACCACCTACCCCCCCCCTCCGAAATCTACCTAAACCACCACCTGATACTGCCACTCCCCTGTATGCACTCCTCCTCTCCTTACTCAACACTTGTCCTCCACTCACCCTACCACTCACCATTCTCGCATGTTCGTACCCCTTACCTCCCGCATCTACTCCTCCTCTCTCTACACGCCACATGTCCCCAACACTCTCGATACCGCTGACACTCCCACATCCACTCTTCCCATCGCCTTACTCGACACTTATCCCCACATCCTCATATTCGTAACCAATCACATTTTCCCCCATGACCGTTTGATCGACAACTATCCCATAACGAGCCCGCGCCAAGCTAAGGTGTCAAACTACCACCGCCATCAGCGACCTTCAACTACAAGAAAATTCCCAGTAAAGTTATTCAAAGTTACAGATGGAAAAGAAGCCAGTATGAGAATAGTAAGCAAATTGTGTGGATTAAAAACACATGGCATGAAGGTACCTGGCAGCAGAAGATCAACAGTCAATCACCGATTCCAGATTCCAATGCACGATTTTGCAAAAAGAAGCCATAGTCACAATTAAAGACTGTCAACTAAGCGGAAGTCAAAGACAGATCGTCAACAACCTCCATCAAATCAGCAGGCAGTTCAAAGATCCAAACAGAATTCATCTACAAGCTCCAGCATTCGAGTCACTTGGCAGTTTGTTTCATAGTGATTGCATCTAAAGTTTATTTTTTCAATCAAATCAAGCACCTGAAATCCGAACCGATCTTAAAGATTCTGATATTTTTTGAAATTAGAGATACAGTTAGTTTAAATATATCCTGCTCATTTATGACAGGATCTTCTCATTTGGAAGTATGATGGGGTGGAAAATTAGTAAGGAGGATGATCATTCAATGTAAAGTAGTTCACTGAGGTCAACGGACATTTTGCAGTAATACAAGACAAGTTGTTCAAGATTCATGTGCCATATGTTGATTAATTGAGTTGGTTGTCATTGATGTCAACCCTTGAAGAAAGTCTGGTAGCAAATTCTGGTAGCACAAAGGTTTGGGTAAGGGACACAAGTTTGTTTGATGGATAATTATATGAGTTTTGATATATTTACAGGTAAGACTATTATAGATAGATAGTACATGTCATGCCATTTCCGGTGGTATGTGGAACGCCACATAACTCCTCACAGTTAGAGAGTTATGACCATGTGAAGTTGGAGAGCCCTCATGAATCATCTAGAAGCCCCAAAAGGTCAAAATAGTCAAAGTGTTTGCAAAAGAAATTATTTAAATAATAAAGTTAATGGATAACTCCCTGAAATAAGGAAAGTGGGATGTTACATGAAAGGCTCTCTCATTTAATCACACTTGAACCTATTGAATATCATTAAATATTTATTTTTTGAAAGGTTATTTGGACAGCTATTATTGATAGAGAAAAGTGTGGCAGAAAAATCGCGGCAGAAAAAGTGTGACAGAAAAATCGCAACAAAAAAAGTGCGACAGAAAAATTACGACAGAAAAATCGCGGCAGAAAAAGTGCGACGGAAAAATTGCGACAGAAAAAGTGCAGTAGAAAAATCGCAGCAACAACATGGTTGGAGTCTATTTATGAAAGATATGGCACATCTTGTTTGTGAGCTACGGTTTAGCTCTTGAGATGGTATTGGATGTTCAGTATTGTTGCATATATCATATCTGTTGAGGGATATAGTTGGTATTTTGTTGTTGGTATTTGGCATATGGGTATTGGTCTTTTGGTTGTGATGTGTTGCTGAAGTTGTTGGTTTAACTTGAGGCTACATAATAATGAGGTTGTGGCACATGGTTTGACGTAAAGATTTATGGTATTTAGTTTATGGATAGAGTGATGAATTGTTAGATAACTTTTGATGGTTATATTGGTGTATGTCTTTGGTACATGGTTGAGGTTCATGTTGGGTACATGGTTGAGACAAGTAGTTGATGAGTTGGCACATACATGAGGTGTATAGTTGATGATGTTGGTACATTTTGATGAATCAAGGTTGATGCATGGTACATGTTGATTCAGGTTATTGGTACAGGTTGTTTGGTGCAGGTAGATTGGTACAGGTTGTTACATGTTATTGGTACAGGTTGACAGTGGCAGTGGTTGATTCAGTGACAGTGACAGGTTGTCTACATTTGGCATTTATATTTCAGGGCGGTTGGACGGGACAAGGATAGGTGGTTGTAGCCGGAGAACTTAGGGGGTTGTAGCCTCCTTCTGGTTGTAGCCAGAGAATTGGGGAGTTGGAGCTTCCATCGGGTTGTAGCCTGAAAAACTAGGGGATTGGAGCCTCCTTCCAGTTGCAGCTGGAAAACAAAGGAAGTCGGTGCTTCCAATGAATGTAATTCTTCAAGGCATGTAAAAAAAAACATTATGTGGTTTTCTCCCGCTTTGGGTTTCCACGTAAAAACATTGGTGTATTATGTATATGTATGATTGCTCATTTGTTCATTATTTATTTACTCTGCAATTATTGGATGATTATGCTACACTGATATAACACTTGCATTATATGGTTAAAAATGATTGTATTGCTCTATTATTGATTCACCCCCCCCCCCCTNNNCAAAGCAGGTTCCTTCAGAAATCAGTTTAATCATTGAAAGGTAGATCATGGAGAGCAACAGCATGTATAAAAATGAAATACCACAGTTTGATGGACAGAAGTATGCATTTTGGAGCAAAAGGATGAAAACATATATACAGGCACAGAGATTTGAAATTT
Source organism: Picea engelmannii (assembly GCA_009831015.1). NCBI lineage: Eukaryota > Viridiplantae > Streptophyta > Pinopsida > Pinales > Pinaceae > Picea > Picea engelmannii. Next base: position 825,894 of record ML778396.1, read on the forward strand.
GGCAATCAATTGTAGATGGATACAAAGAACCAGCAGTTCCGTCGACAAATGAAAGAGCAAGAAAACTCGGGCAAAATAATTCCAAAGCCACAAATGCACTTCTGAATGGTCTTTGTGAATCGGTTTACACCAAAGTTATACATTGTAAATCTGCGAAAGAGATTTGGGACAAGCTTCAAAATATTTATGAAGGGGATTCAAAATTCAAAGCAGCGAAGCGTCAAACTTACATAGGTCAGTTCGAACAACTAAAAATGAAGGAAGATGAGGATATTGCAGCTTCCTTCTTACGAGTCGATGAAACAGTAAATGCAATCATAGGATTGGGAGAAGAAATTAAAGAATCTGTAATTGTTCAAAAGGTACTAAGATCTCTCCCTATGAGATTTGATCCTAAGATATCAGCACTAGAAGAAAGAGCAAATCTAGACTCAATAAGCATGGACGAACTACATGGAATCTTCACGGCATATGAAATAAGGACTGAACAGGAAAATCCAGATATAAAAGAAGCAGCTTTCAAAGCATCCAAAAGGTCAAAGCAAAAGGAAAAAAAACATAGCAGCAGTCGTGACATCTCGAAAGATGATGAAGAAATGACCAACTTTGTCAGAAGATTGAACAAGGGAACCAACGGCAGATATAACGGTAAATTTTATTTGATTTGTTTTAATTGTGATGGTATTGGTCACTTTGCTAACAAATGTCCTTATAAGAAAAAGAAGAGAAATAATGAAGATTACTCAAATAGCAAACAAACATATAAAAGGCAAAAGAACCACAAAGAAAGTTTTTAAGAAAAGCTTATGCACCAAAGAAGACATCTCATCATCGTATGAAGATGAAGTCAGTGACAGTGAGACAGAAAGAGTTATATCCATGGCAGTAGAAGACTCTGACAAAGGAGACACCAAAGAAGAATATGAAAAGGTCGAAAAAGAATATGAAGAGGCAGAAGTTGACTACTAAGAAGAATTGTTGTGTGCCATAGAAGTTATAAGAAGATAAAAGAAGAAAAACAAGAAGCTACAAGCAGAACTAGAGAATAAAGAAGACACTCAGAAACTAGAACAAATGATCACAAATTGGAAGGTTCAAATTGAAGAAGATAAAAGAGTTGAAGAATCACTCAAAGAACAACTAGAAGAAAGAGACAGGATCATTGGAAATTTGGAAGCAGAGATCGTCACATTAAGAAATGATCTTCAAAAGAAAAATATGCAGAACAGCTCAAAAGTTTTGGATGACATTATCAACAGTCAAAAACCTCATCATGTCAAGTCCATACTCGGATACAATCAGACAGAAAATGGATCAAGTTCCAAAACAATAGAGCAAGAAACATATCCAAAAAGTTATGCAGAAGCAATCAAAGGGGATAGGAAGATATATAAGGAAGATTATAGGGGCACTCCTCCATCGTGAAGATTCAGATTTTATAATCAACAACCGACAGATAGGCCTCAGGAAGAAGAAGGATTCAGATGAGCAACTCCTTTCAGGAGATCTTCAAATCTCAGGTATCAAACTATATTTTTTGGTTTATGTTATGCATGTGATAATTTTGGACACTTTTTGCAAAGCTAACAGCAGTAACATAAACAACTTTGAAAGTCATACACAAAAGGATTATCCAAAAAGGTCTAGTGAAACACAGAGAAGAAGTTACAACAGGTTTGAATCATTGAGCACTAAAGTGGAATGTTACAAGTGTAACAACTTTGGACACATGGCCAAATATTGTAGAATGACAGTTCCTCCTAAAGAACCACAACAAAACAACAACAGTCGCAGACAGGAACCTCAGAAGAGAACATGGATAAGAAAGAAGAATCAGTGTAGCAATGAAGAATGCACACTTGCTCTACAAGCTAAGCAGAAGAAACGTGGTTGGTATGTTGGCAGTCGTTGTTTCAAAACACATGACAGGTGATAAAGACAGGTTTCTTACATTAAGAAATGAGAGAGATAGATTAGTCTCTTTCGGAAATGATGATTCAGCTAAAATCATTGGAAAAGGCACAGTCAGAAATGGAAACAAGAATACCAAGATAGAAAATGTTCTACTAGTAGAAGATATGAAACATAATCTTCTAAGTGTGAGTCAAATGTGTGACCAAGGTCATAAAGTTACTTTCGATTCACAAAAGTGCGAGATAAGAAAAGAAGGTTCAGGAAAATTGATTGCAACAGCTGCAAGAACTTCAAGCAACATATATGTACTAAGTGAAATTGAAAATGAAAAGTGTTGTCTAGGAAAAGAGTATAAAAGTTGGTTATGGCACAGTAGAATGGGTCACATACACTTTGATAACCTTGTCAAAGTCAACAAAAAGGAAGCAATTAGAGAAATGCCCCTGATTACAAAACCAACCAACACTTTATGAAAGCATTGTCAACAAGGAAAACAAACAAAGACCGGGTTTAAATCAAAAGAATATTCAACAACAAGACCACTAGAAATTGTGCATATTGATCTAGTTGGACTAACTACAACAAAGGGTTTAAAAGGTGAGAAATATTTTATGTTATTAGTTGATGATTATACAAGAATCACTACAGTTTGTTTTCTCAAGAATAAGTTAGAAGCTTTTGAAAACTTCAAGGTCTACAAGGAAATGCTTGAAAATGAAACGGATTCAAAAATCAAATGTTTGAGATCTGATAATGGAGGAGAGTTCACTTCAAAGGAATTTATGGACTATTGCAGCAAGCATGGAATAAAAAGGCAATTCTCTCTTGCTAGGACACCTCAACAGAATGGAGTTGTTGAAATAAAGAACATGACAGTACAAGAAATGGCTCGAACAATGTTAATGGATTCCAAATTGACAGATATATTTTGGACACATGTAGTGCATACATCAGTTCACATTCAAAACAGAGTAATGCTCAGAAATACCACTGACAAAACTCCCTACAAGCTATGGAAAGGAAGACCAGCAAATGTGAAGCACTTCAGAGTATTTAGAAGCAAACGCTACATCAAAAGAGAAGATGGAAGAATGGGAAAGTTTGACTCTCATGTGGACAAAGGAGTACTTGTTGTTTACTCAAGTACAAGGAAAACATACAAGTGTTACAATTTGAGGTTGAACAAAGTTGTGGAAAACATCAATGTAACAATTGATGAAACAAGTGGATGTGAATTAAAAGAAGAAAAAAAATAATCAATGGAACAACTTTACGAAGATGAAGAAGAAGTAGAAGGAGAAGATGAAGAGGATCAGACATAAGTAGAAGAGTCAGTTCAACAAGTGCCTCCAAAGACACTTAGCAAACGAGTACAGAAGAATCATCTTTCAAATCAAATTATCGAAAACAAAGATGCATGAGTTGAGACTAGAAGAAGAATCTGTTCACCAGAACAAACGCACCTAACACTCTCATCTACAATTGAAACAAAAAGTTTTGAAGAGGCCAGCAAGGATGAATTTTGGAATAAAGCCATGGATGAAGAATTGGATCAAATAGAAAAGAATGATGCTTGGGAATTGGTTCCAAGACCAAAGAATAAGAATGTGCTTGGCACAAAGTGGGTATTCAGAAATAAATTGAATGAAGATGGACAAGTTACAAGGAACAAAGCTAAATTGGTATGTAAAGGATATGCACGGGTTGAAGGAATCGACTTTGAAGAGACATGTGTTCCAGTTGTCAGAATGGAAGCAATATGATTGCTCCTAGCTTATGCATGCTCCAAGAATATTAAAGTGTATCAGATGGACGTGAAATCTGTTTTTCTGAATGGGGAACTTAAAGAAGAAGTCTACATTGAACAACTAGAAGGCTTTCAATTGTCAGAGAACGCAGATTATGTATGTAAATTGAAGAAGGCCTTGTATGGTCTAAAACAAGCTCCTAGAGCATGGTACTCTAGACTGGATAAATATTTACAGCAGGCAGGGTTCAGAAAATGAAGTGCAGACAACAACCTCTACATTAAGGTAACTCAAGATAGTATTTTATTAATTGAAGTTTATGTTAATGATATTATTTTTGGAAGTATTGATGTCAGGTTAAACCAAATATTTGCAAAGGATGTGCGGAATGAATTTGAAATGTCATTACTTGGAGAACTATCCTTCTTTCTGGGTTTTCAGATCCGTCAAAGCAACCAAGGAATTTTTATTTCTCAAACTAAGTATATCATGGAAATGTTAAAGAGGTTCGGAATGGAAGATTGCAAACCAGTTACCACTCCTATGCAAACCAGTTGCAAGCTGAGAAAAGATGATGATGCAAAGTCTACAAACCAGAGGCAATACAAGTCAATGATTGGTAGTTTACTATATGTGACAGCATCAAGACCAAACGTAATGCAGGCAGTTGGACAAGTGCCACGATTTCAAGCAGCACCAAAGGAATCACATGTATTAGCAATGACGAAGATTTTCAGATATCTCAAAGGAACAGAAGAGTTTGGATTATGGTATCCAAAAAGAAAGGATCTATCACTTATTACCTAAACAGATGCAGATTGGGCAGGTTGCATTGATGTCCGACGAAGCACCATTGGAGCAGCGTTCTACTTGGATAAATGTTTAGTATCATGGTTAAGAAATAAACAATCATCGGTATCCTTATCTACAGTCGAGGCAGAGTATATTGCAACAGCAACATGTTGTACACAGGTTCTATGGATGAAACAAACTCGGACAAATGTACAGGTTGAGTATTATGAGCCCATTCCAATCTATTGTGATAATACAAGCGCCATCAGTATCTCAAAGAACCTGGTGATGTACTCCAAGACGAAGCACATTCCAATAAAGTATCACTTTCTACGGGAAAAGGTTGCAGAGAAGAACATCAGAGTTGAATATGTGGGCACAAAAGAACAAGTGGCAGACATCTTTACAAAACCGCTTCCACGGGAAGCCTTTGAGTATCTTCACCAGAGACTCGGAGTAATTTCTACTCCAAAATGAATGATTTTGAATAGTTATCTTATATGTCTTAGATTTACATGAGGAAGCACCATAAAGAGGACAGTTCAGGTCGGGAGATCAGTTTCAGGAAGAGTTCAATCAAGAGGAGTATCCCCAAGGATAGTTCAATTAGGGGGAGCAGTCCCGGATGGAAAGATACATTTTCCATTGATGACAAAGGGGGAGAGATTTATCAGATGCAGAACATAGAGGCATGGTTCCAAGGGGAGTGATGGTCACAGGGGGAGCATGAGCGATATGACTTCAATATTGCATCATAGTGTTGTCATCAATGCTAAAGGGGGAGATTGTTGATTAATTGGGTTGGTTGTCATTGATGTCAACCCTTGAAGAAAGTCTGGTAGCGAATTTTGGTAGCACAAAGGTTTGGGTAATGGACCCAAGTTTGTTTGATGGATAATGGTATGAGTTTTGATATATTTGCAGGTAAGACTATTCTAGATGGATAGTACATGTCGTGTTATTTCCAGTGGTATGTGGAACGTCACATAACTCTTCACGGTTAGAAAGTTATGGCCATGTGAAGTTGGAGAACCCTCATGAATCATCTAGAAGCCCCAAAAGGTCAAAGTAGTCAAAGTGTTGGCAAAAGAAATTATTTAAATAATAAAGTTAATGGAGAACTCTCTAAAATAAGGAAAGTGGGATGCTACATGAAAGTATAAATAAGAGGCAAGGCTCTCTCATTTAATCACACTTGAACCTATTGAATATCATTGAATCTCTATTTTGTGAAAGGCTATTTGGGCAGGTATTATTGATAGAAAAAAGTGCGGCAGGAAAAGTGCGGCAAAAAAAATGTAGTAGGAAAACTACGGCAAAAAAAGTGCGACAGAAAAATCGCAGCAAAAAAATCACGGCAGAAAAATCGCGACAGAAAAAGTGCGGCAGAAAAATCGCGGCAGCAACATGGTTGGGGTCTATTTATGAGAGATATGGAACATCTTGTTTGAGGTATGTTTTGTGAGCTAGGGTTTATCTCTTGAGATGGTATTGGATGTTTAGTATTGTTGCATATATCAAATTTGTTGAGGGATACAGTTGGTATTTTGTTGTTGGTATTTGGCATATGAGTATTGGTCTTTTGGTTGTGATGTGTTGCTGAAATTGTTGGTTTAGCTTGAGGCTACATAACAGTGAGGTTGTGGCACATGGTTTGATATAAGGGTTTATTGTATTTAGTTTATGGATAGAGTGATGAATTGTTAGATAATTTTTTATGGTTATATTGATGTATATCTTTGGTATATGGTTGAGGTACATGTTGGATACATGGTTGAGACAAGTAGTTGATGAGTTGACACATACATGAGGTGTATAGTTGATGATGTTGGTACATCTTGATGAGTCAAGGTTGATGTATGGTTGATGCATGATACATGTTGGCTCAGGTTATTGGTACAGGTTGTTACAGGTTATCGGTACAGGTTGACAGTGACATGTTGACAGTGGCAGTGGTTGATTCAGTGACAATGACAGTGACAGGTTGTCTACATTTGGCATTTATATTTCAGGGCGGTTGGACGGGGCAAGGATAGTTGGTTGTAACCACCTTTCGATTGTAGTCTGAGAACTTAGGGGGTTGTAGCCTCCTTCTAGTTGTAGCCAAAGAATTGGGGAGTTGGAGCTTCCCTCAGGTTGTAGCCTGAGAAACTAGGGGATTAGAGTCTCCTTCCAGTTACAACTGGAAAACAAAGGAAGTTGGTGCTTCCAATGAATGTAATTCTTCAAGACATATAAGAAAAAGCATTATGTGGTTTTCTCCCGCTTTGGGTTTCCACGTAAAAACACTGGTGTATTATGTATGTATATGATTGTTCATTTGTTCATTGTTTATTTACTCTACAATTATTGGATGATAATGCTACAATGATATAACACTTGCATTATATGGTTAAAAATGATTATATTTCTCTATTACCGATTCACCCCCCCCCCCNGTAATCCAACGCCATATCTATGTGGTGAAGTGTCTCTTCAGTAATATGTCTTCTCTGTTTAAATATTGGTTTCTTTCTTAATCATCTTACAGAAGGTTAAAGAACAGAAATTGTTGAAAGATACACTCTAATTCTCACGGTGGATAATTTAAATGTTTTCCTCTGATATTTAGTCGCTAAATTCTTAATTGCTCTATTGCTCAATTGATCTTGTCTCTTTTCTCCTATTTCATTTCATCCAATTTTACCAAATCCAATAGTATGTCTACATTGCCATGTTTCACTTGAGCTTGATATTTATGCAAATTGATCGTCTCAAGCCTCTTTGACTCCATTGCCCAATGGCCCTCCCTGATTGTTCCAACCAAATAATTTAAAAAACCAAACCATGCACTATCATAACTAGCCTAAAATTTTCATCAAACAAAGCTAAATCTTACAGAGAGATCTCTCTTTGAGTCTAGGAGGGATAAATCCTAGACTCCAAAGTGGTTTTGTGGTTATCTCTATTAACTTCTTCCTCAGCCTGAGAAATTACAGAGTGATAACAAAGGGGTCGAAGTCGGGGACGGTTTTACAGCACTACGTGTCCTCCTTGTTGAGCGCCCAAACATCTTGGATTTGACTTGTGGAGCTAGAGGGGAACATTGTTGTTCTGTTGTTAAGCACCTAACACTTCCTCTTGGTTGAAGGGATAAGGATTTCGGACAGTAACATAGCTTAGGCTTGCAAATTTCACATCTAATTGCCCCTAATTCAAAGAGAGACCTAAAAATCTATTAAAAGTAACCTACACATATTGCAACACTTTCAACACACATTTCTACATTTCAAGTTTTGCCATTCCTTTATTTCCAAGCAATTTACTTTTCAAGCAATTTCACTTTCAAGCAATTTCACTTCATGTGAATAACTATTTTCAAAGTATCTTTCATTTCAAGTACTCTTTATTCATTTGAACATAATTCTTTAAAGTATAAAGTTGTCTTTCAATCTATTGTATAGATATCTCGTAGATTTGTTTCATTTTTGTAGAAGTATCTTGCTTTGTGTATATATATTTCTTTTGTATATATTGGAATAATTGAAATTGGATAATCTGTAGGCACTGGTCTAATTTTTGTTTTGTTAAGTAAAATGTTTGTTTGTCATTAAAAGACTACATTTTGCATTTTGATTACCATGTTGGGTTGGGTCTCCTTAATCAATAAATCAATTAACTCCTAGAATTTAAATAAAAACTTCACATAGTTCAATAGGGTCTACCCCCCTTGGCTTCCCTAGGAGTGAGCCTAGACGGAAGGAGTCTAGATCGAGGTGACAGTGGGTCTAGACTTAGGTTTGTTCCTCCAGGGACACACCAAGTGGAATGGAGACTTATTCACGCTTGTAGGTGTGTATTAGGATGGAAACACCCCTTAATTGTGTGTTGGTCCCTATGGAGATCGAGAGATGATATGCTAATTGAAAGGGGGTTGCTTACCCCTATACAGAGCTTCTATAAAAAAAATTATTCCTTTGGTGGTCTTAGGAAAGAGATTATTGGCAAAGCTCCAAAGCAAATTATCCAGTTGCAGATAGACTCCAGCAGGGCTTGGGGTTTCGTTTATGGCAAATTTAGGGTATGACAACAATAATATGGAAAATTTTAAGGTTGTCCTCATTCTGGTAAGGCTAGTTGTGGAAAAAAGGTATTTTGGAGATGCAAATTTATGGGGATTCTCGATTGGTTGTGGATTGGGTATATGGTCAAAGTACTAATCTAGATCTCATTAGAGCATCTAATTTGGACAACAATGAAGCTTCTGGATAGTATGAATCATTTCTCTTGCTATCATATTTTTAAAGAACTTAATTGTTTTTCGGATGGATTGTCAAAGAGGGAAGTGAATACTCAAGTAAGCTTGGAGGTCATTGAGTCTAAGGAATCAAAACAGGTTGTTTTGCCTACTACACAATTTTTTGTTTAACTCAATGTCAATCTCTAGAATGGACATACTTGTCTATTTGTAAGGATTGTTGGATATTTTACATGGCTAGAAATGGCCAAGTGATCTTCTTTTGGTTTCATTTTGGAACTTGATTGAAAAAAATATAGCCTTAGAGTTGTTCGGATTTAAGACGGTAGTCTTTAGTTGTAGAGCTTTAGGGATTACCATTTCTATAGATCCTCCGACAGTGTTCAATGCAATTTCATCATTTTTGCTTAAAATAAAGGAATTACAACTTTTTTCTTGGAAAAAAATTATTGATGTTATTAAATAAACATATCACATTATTAGTTGGTCAATGGCCTTTGTCTTTAAGAGCTTGACCATGATATGGTAGCCCTTCAGTGGGTTTTAGACAATTGAATTTCCACACTTTTTTCCACCACCACATCGGGTTCCCTACATCCTCCCTAAGACACCAAACTTTGAACGATTCAAAGTCACAATTTGTTTTGCTTATATTCTTGTCCCATCTCTTATATTTAATGGGAAACAATCATGTTAGGCTAGTGGTATTGTTCGCTTTAAAGGAAGTCCTCACTCGTCGATAGAAAATATTCAAACAGAATATCTAAAATGGAGCTTTAGGGATTACCATTTCTATAGATCTATTTGTATTGGAGTGCCAATCATAGCGCTCTTTTTTGGTTCAATATCCTCAGACAATGTTAAAAGTAATTTCATCATTTATGCTTAAAATAAAAGAATTGCAACTTTTTTTCTTGGAAAAAAACGATTGATGATATTAAATTAACATCACATTATATATACATGTGGAATAGATGTAAATTAATTAATTGTTAATATGAATATGATTCATATTATTACCGGTGACATGCCATGTTGTATATACAGAATGAATAGATGTAAGTTGAATAGAGATGGAGGCCAACCCAATTTATTATATTTGTTAATTACACATGTATAGCCAGCCTTGTAATTATTATTATTATTGTATGAGTTTTTGCACCGAGAGTAGCAAGGTGCTCTACAGCCCAGTATGGGAGAGATGTTGTCACGTGATGTTAGATTAGATAATGTTGCATTAAAATAATAATAATAATAATAATAAAGTCGACTCAATTAAAAAAAAAATTAAATAACTATGTACCTACATATTTAGATAACAACATATAAATTAAAATTTTAACAAATAAATTTGATCCCTCTTGGTGCCTGATAGATACGGGTTTAAGATGGATCTACGCAGGTAGTAATATTTGATGATGTAATGCAATCATTTTTTTTTCCTTTCCTAATTTGCTATGGATAGTGAGTCTATCTGTTTTGCACCAAAAAAGCCATACATCTCTAACAATTTTCCATTTGAAGAATTGATGGAGGGGACTCCATCTCAATGCCTCAAATAATCAAGAATGAAAAGAATTGGACAATATATTTAATTACCCCCTTCAAATGTGAAAAACGAACATTGTCTATTAACCAATGTTGTAAATATCGGCGATATATCGGATTTATTGTTAGATTTAGGGTGAATTTGCAGAATATTAGTCTCTTTTAATTTTCCAAAGACAAGTTAGATCTGTAAGTCAAAGATGGACCACATGAGAAGCAGACTACAACAACTTAATAGAGGAGCTCTGATTACATATGCATATAAACTCAGATTTAAGAAACAGATCTAAACATTGTATCTATAGGACTAAACACTCAACTCAGATCTAGAACTTAAACAGCATATAGAAGGATGAATTCTATAACAGTCAGTGGAAGCTTAGAGAAACAACTCAGAACACATATGGAAGATAGCTCAGATCTAAGATAGTAATGAACATCTATCTGAATACAACAGATCTATATATAACTCAGATCTACAAACTCAAATCTTTAACACTCAGATATATATGACTCAGAACTAAAACTCAGATCTGAAACTCAGCATAAACAATTTATCATAAGCACATCTTATAGATCCATACAAAGCTTACTCCATAAAATAATTCTATAATCAG
>ML778396.1:928660-979436 GCA_009831015.1 Picea engelmannii
TGAATCAGTAATAGAGCAATATAATCATTTTTAACCATATAATGCAAGTTTTATATCAGTGTAGCATTATCATCCAATAATTGCAGAGTAAATAAACAATGAACAAATGAACAATCATACACATACACAATACACCGGTGTTTTTACATGGAAACTCAAAGCGAGAGAAAATCACATAATGTTTTTTCTTATATGTCTTGAAGAATTACATTCATTGGAAGCACCAACTTCCTTTGTTTTCCAGTTGCAACTGGAAGGAGACTCCAACCCCCTAGTTTCTCAGGCTACAACCTAAGGGAAGCTCCAACTTCCGAATTCTCTGGCTACAACCAGAAGGAGGCTACAACCCCCTAAGTTCTCAGACTACAATCGAAAGGTGGCTACAACTACCTATCCTTGCCCCGTCCAACCGCCCTGAAATATAAATGCCAAATGTAGACAACCTGTCACTGTCACTGAATCAACCACTGCCACTGTCAACATGTCACTGTCAACCTGTACCAATAACCTGTAACAACTTGTATCAATCAACCTGTACCAATAACTTTTAACAACTTGTACTAATCAACCTGCACCAAACAACCTGTACCAATAACCTGAACCAACATGTACCATGCATCAATCTTGATTCATCAAGATGTACCAACATCATCAACTATACACCTTATGTATGTGCCAACTCATCAACTACTTGTCTCAACCATGTATCCAACATGTACCTCAACCATATACCAAAGACATACATCAATATAACCATAAAAAATTATCTAACAATTCATCACTCTATCCATAAACCAAATACAATGAACCCTTACATCAAACCATGTGCCACAACCTCAATGTTATGTAGCCTCAAGCTAAACCAACAACTTCAGCAACACATCACAACCAAAAGACCAATACCCATATGCCAAATACCAACAATAAAATACCAACTGTATCCCTCAACAAATCTGATATATGCAACAATACTAAACATCCAATACCATCTCAAGAGATAAACCCTAGCTCACAAAACATATCTCAAACAAGATGTCCCATATCTTTCACAAATAGACCTCAACCATGTTGTTGCTGCGATTTTTCTGCCACACTTTTTCTATCGCGATTTTTTTGCTGTGATTTTTCTGCCGCACTTTTCCTGCTGCACTTTTCTTTATCAATAATACCTGCCCAAATAGCCTTTCACGAAATAGAGATTCAATGATATTCAATAGGTTCAAGTGTGATTAAATGAGAGAGCCTTGCCTCTTATTTATACTTTCATGTAGCATCCCGCTTTTCTTATTTTAGGGAGTTCTCCATTAACTTTATTATTTAAATAATTTCTTTTGCAAACACTTTGATTACTTTGACCTTTTGGGGCTTCTAGATGATTCATGAGGGTTCTCCAACTTCACATTGCCATAACTTTCTAACCGTGAAGAGTTATGTGACGTTCCACATACCACCGAAAATGACATGACATGTACTATCCATCTAGAATAGTCTTACCTGCAAATATATTAAAACTCATACCATTATCCATCAAACAAACTTGGGTCCATTACCCAAACCTTTGTGCTACCGAAATTCGCTATTGGACTTTCTTCAAGGGTTGACATCAATGACAACCAACCCAATTAATCAACAATCTCCCCCTTTGGCATTGATGACAACGCTATGATGCAATACTGAAGTCATATCACTCATGCTCCTCCTGTGACCATCACTCCGCCTGGAACCAAGCCTCTATGTTCTGCATCTGATAAATCTTCCCCCCTTTGTCATCAATGGAAAATGTATCTTTCCATCCAAGGCTGCTCCCCCTAACTGAACTATCCTTGGGGATACTCCCCCTTACTGAACTCTTCCTGAAATTGATCTTCCGACCTGAACTGTCCTCTTTATGGTGTTTCCTCGTGTAAATCTAAGACATATAAGATAACTATTCAAAATCATTCATTTTGGAGTAGAAATTACTTCGAGTCTCTAGCAAAGATACTTAAAGGCTTCCCGTGGAAGCGGTTTTGTAAAGATGTCTGCCACTTGTTCTTTTGTGCTCACATATTCAACTTTGATGTTCTTCTCTGCAACCTGTTCTCGTAGAAAGTGATACTTTATTGGAATATGCTTCGTCTTGGAGTACATCATCGGGTTCTTTGAGATATTGATGGTGCTTGTATTATCACAATAGATTGGAATGTGCTCATAATATTCAACTTGTATATCTGTCCGAGTTTGTTTCATCCATAGAACCCGTGTACAACATGTTGTTGCAATATACTCTGCCTCGACTGTAGATAAGGATACCGATGATTGTTTATTTCTTAACCATGATACTAAACAGTTATCCAAGTCGAACGCTGCTCCACTGGTGCTTCGTCGGACATCAATGCAACCTGCCCAATCTGCATCTATTTAAGCAATAAGTGATAGATCCTTTCTTTTTGGATACCATAATCCAAACTCTTCTATTCCTTTGAGATATCTGAAAACCCTCATCACTGCTAATACATGTGATTCCTTTGGTGCTGCTTGAAATCGTGGCACCTGTCCAACTGCCTGCATTACGTCTGGTCTTGATGCTGTCACATATAGTAAGCTACCAATCATTGACTTGTATTGCCTCTGGTCTGTAGACTTTGTATCATCATCTTTGCTCAACTTGCAACTGGTTTGCATAGGAGTGGTAACTGGTTTGCAATCTTCTATTCCGAACCTTTTTAACATTTCTATGATATACTTAGTTTGATAAATAAAAATTCCTTGGTTGCTTTGACGTATCTGAAAACCTAGAAAGAAGGATAGTTCTCCAAGTAATGACATTTCAAATTCATTCTGCATATCCTTTGCAAATCTTTGGTTTAACCTGTCATCAGTACTTCCAAAAATAATATCATCAACATAAACTTCAATTAATAAAATACTATCTTGAGTTACCTTGATGTAGAGGTTGCTATCTGCACTTCCTTTTCTGAACTCTGTCTGCTGTAAATATTTATCTAGTCTAAAGTACCATGCTCTAGGAGCCTGTTTTAGACCATACACGACCTTATTCAATTTACACACATAATCTGCGTTCTCTGACAACTAAAAGCTTTCTGGTTGTTCAATGTAGACTTATTCTTCAAGTTCCCCATTCAGAAAAACTGATTTCACGTCCATCTGATACACTTTAATATTCTTGGAGCATGCATAAGCTAGGAGCAATCAGATTGCTTCCATTCTGACCACTGGAACACATGTCTCTTCAAAGTCGATTCCTTCAACCTGAGCATATCCTTTACATACCAATTTAACTTTGTTCCTTGTAACTTGTCCATCTTCATTCAATTTATTTATGAATACCCACTTTGTGCCAAGCACATTCTTATTCTTTGGTCTTGGAACCAATTCCCAAGTATCATTCTTTTTTATTTGATCCAATTCTTCATCCATGACCTTATTCTAAAATTCATCCTTGCCGACCTCTTCAAAACTTTTTGGTTCAATTGTAGATGAGAGTGTTAGATTCGTTTGTTTTGGTGAACAGATTCTTCTTCTAGTCTCAACTCCTTCATCTTTGTTTCCGATAATCTGATCTAAATGATGATTCTTTTGTACTCATTTGCTAGGTGTCTTTGGAGGCACTTGTTGACTTGCTCTTCTACTTTTGTCTGATCCTCTTCATCTTCCCCTTCTACTTCTTCATTTTCGTAAAGTTGTTCCATTGATTAATTTTTTTCTTCCTTTAATTCACATCCACCCATTTCATCAATTGTTACATTGATGCTTTCCACAACTTTGTTCACCCTCAAATTGTAACACTTGTATGCTTTCCTTGTACTTGAGTAAACAACAAGTACTCCTTTGTCTACACGAGAGTCAAACTTTCCCATTCTTCCATCTTCTCTTTTGATGTAACATTTGCTTCCAAATACTCTGAAGTGCTTCACATTTGCTGGTCTTCCTTTCCATAGCTCGTAGGGAGTTTTGTTAGTGTTGTTTCTGAGTATTACTCTGTTTTGAATGTGAATTGCTATATGCACTGCATGTGTCCAAAATATATCTGTCAATTTGGAATCCATTCACATTGTTTGAGCCATTTCTTGTACTGTCATGTTCTTTCTTTCAACAACTCCATTCTGTTGATGTGTCCTAGTAACGAAGAATTGCTTTTTTATTCTATGCTTGCTGCAATAGTCCATAAATTCCTTTGAAGTGAACTCTCCTCCATTATCAGATCTCAAACATTTGATTTTTGAATCCATTTCATTTTCAACCATTTCCTTGTAGACCTTGAAGTTTTCAAAAATTTCTGACTTATTCATGAGAAAACACACTGCAATCATTCTTGTATAATCATCAACTAATAACATAAAATATTTCTCACCTTTTAAATCCTTTGTTGTAGTTAGTCCAACTAGATCAATATGCACAATTTCTAGTGGTCTTGTCGTTGAATATTCTTTTGATTTAAACCTGGTCTTTGTTTGTTTTCCTTGTTGACAATGCTTTCATAAAGTGTTGGTTGGTTTCGTAATCTAGGGCATTTCTCTAACTGCTTCCTTTTTGTTGACTTTGACAAGGTTATCAAAGTGTATGTGACCCATTCTTCTGTGCCATAACCAACTTTTATATTCTTTTCCTAGACAACACTTTTCATTTCCAATTTCACTTAGTACATATATGTTGCTTGAAGTTCTTGCAGCTGTTGCAATCAATTTTCCTGAACCTTCTTTTCTTATCTCACACTTTTGTGAATTGAAAGTAACTTTATAACCTTGGTCACGCATTTGACTCACACTTAGAAGATTATGTTTCATATCTTCTACTAGTAGAACATTTTCTACCTTGGTATTCTTGTTTCCAATTCTGACTGTGCATTTTCCAATGATTTTAGCTGAATCATCATTTCCGAAGGAGACTAATCCATCTCTCTCATTTCTTAATGTAAGAAACCTGTCTTTATCACCTGTCATGTGTTTTGAAACAACCACTGTCAACATACCAACCACATTTTTTCTGCTTAGCTTGTAGAGCGAGTGTGCATTCTTCATTGCTATACTGATTCTGCTTTCTTATCCATGTTCTCTTCTGAGGTTCCTGTCTGCAACTGTTGTTGTTCTGTTGTGGTTCTCTAGGAGAAACTGTTATTCTACAATCTTTGGCCATGTGTCCAAAGTTGTCACTTGTAGCATTCCACTTTAGTGCTCAATGATTCAAATTTGTTGTAACTTCTTCTTTGTGTTTCATTAGGTTTTTTTGGATAATCCTTTTGTGTATGACTTTCAAAGTTGTTTATGTTACTGCTGTTAGCTCTGCAATTCATAGCTTTATGTCCAAAAGTATTACATACATAACATAAACCAAAAAATATAGTTTGATACCTGGGATTTGAAGATCTTCTGAAAGAAGTTGCTCATCTGAATCCTTCTTCTTCCTGAGGCCTATCTGTTGGTTGTTGATTATGAAATCTAAATCTTCTCGGTGGAGGAGTGTCCCTATAATCTTCCTATCCCCTTTGATTGTTTCTGCATAACTTTTTGGATATGTTTCTTGCTTTATTGTTTTGGAGCTTGATCCATTTTTTGTCCGATTGTATCCGAGTACAGACTTGTCATGATGAAGTTTTTGACTGCTGATAATGTCATCCAAAACTTTTGAGCTATTCTGCATATTTTTCTTTTGAAGATCATTTCTTAATGTGATGATCTCTGCTTCCAAATTTCCAATGATCCTGCCTCTTTCTTCTAGTTGTTCTTTGAGTGCTTCTTCAACTCTTTTATCTTCTTCAATTTGAACCTTCAAATTTGTGATCATTTGTTCTAGTTTCTGAGTGTCTTCTTTCTTGTCTAGTTCTGCTTGTAGTTTATTGTTTTTCTTCTTTTATCTTCTTATAACTTCTATGGCACACAACAATTCTTCTTAGTAGTCAACTTCCGCCTCTTCATATTATTCTTCGGTGTCTTCTTTGTCATAGTTTTCCTTTTGCTTTGACCTTTTGGATGCTTTGAAAGCTGCTTCTTTTATATCTGGATTTTCCTGTTCAGTTCTAATTTCATATGCTGTGAAGATTCCATGTAGTTTGTCCATGCTTATTGAGTCTAGATCTGCTCTTTCTTCTAGTGCTGATATCTTAGGATCAAATCTCACAGGGAGAGATCTTTGTACCTTTTGAACAATTACAGATTCTTTAATTTCTTCTCCCAATCCTATGATTGCATTTACTGTTTCATCGACTCGTAAGAAGTAAGCTGCAATATCCTCATCTTCCTTCATCTTTAGTTGTTGGAACTGACCTCTGTAAGTTTGAAGCTTTGCTGCTTTGAATTTTGAGTCTCCTTCATAAATATTTTGAAGCTTGTTCCAAATCTCTTTAGCGGATTTACAATGTATAATTTTGGTATAAACTGATTCACAAAGACCATTCATAAGTGCATTTGTGGCTTTGGAATTATTTTGCCTGAGTTTTCTTGTTCTTTCATTTGTCGGCGGAACTGCTAGTTCTTTGTATCCATCTACAATTGATTGCCAAATTTCAAATCTCTGTGCCTGTATATATGTTTTCATCCTTCTGTTCCAAAATGCATACTTCTGTCCATCAAATTGTGGTATTCCATTTTTATACATGCTGTTGCTCTCCATGATCTACCTTTCAATGATTAAACTGATTTCTGAAGGAACCTGCTCTGATTCCAATTGTTGGATTACTGAGAGGGGGGGTGAATCAATAATAGAACAATATAATCATTTTTTAGTCATATAATGCAAGTGTTATATTAGTGTAGCATTATCATCAAATAATTGCAGAGTAAATAAATAATGAACAAATGAACAATCATACACATACATAATACACCAATGTTTTTACGTGGAAACCCAAAGCGAGAGAAAACCACAAAATGTTTTTTCTTACATGTCTTGAAGAATTACATTCATTGGAAGCACCAACTTCCTTTGTTTTCCAGCTGCAACTGGAAGGAGGCTCCAACCCCTTAGTTTTTCAGGCTACAACATAATGGAAGCTCCAACTCCCCAATTCTCTAGCTACAACTAGAAGGAGGCTACAACCCCCTAAGTTCTCCGACTACAACCACCTATCCTTGTCCCGTCCAACCGCCCTGAAATATAAATGCCAAATGTAGACAACCTGTCACTGTCACTGAATCAACCACTGCCACTGTCAACCTGTACCAATAACATGTAACAAGCTGTACCAGTCAACCTGCACCAAACAACATGTACCAATAACTTGAACCAACATTTACCATGCATCAACCTTGACTCATCAAGATGTACTGACATTATCAACTATATACCTCATGTATGTGCCAACTCATCAACTACTTGTCTCAACCATGTACCCAACATGAACCTCAACCATGTACCAAAGACATACACCAATATAACCATCAAAAGTTATCTAACAATTCATCACTCTATCCATAAACTAAATACCATAAATCCTTACATCAAACCATGTGCCACAACCTCATTGTTATGTAGCCTCAAGCTAATCCAACAACTTCAGCAACACATCACAACCAAAAGACCAATACCCATATGCCAAATGCCAACAACAAAATACCAACTATATCCCTCAACAAATCTGACATATGCAACAATACTGAACATCCAATACTATCTCAAGAGCTAAACCGTAGCTCACAAATAAGATGTGCCACATCTTTCATAAATAGACTCCAACCATGTTGTTGCCGCGATTTTTCTATTGCACTTTTTCTGTCACAATTTTTCCGTCGCACTTTTTCTGCCGCGATTTTTCTGTCATGATTTTTCTGCCGCACTTTTTTTGTCGTGATTTTTCTGTCACATTTTTTCTGCCGTAGTTTTTCTGCCACAGTTTTCTCTATCAATAATAACTGCCCAAATAACCTTTCACAAAATAAATATTCAATGATATTCAATAGGTTCAAGTGTGATTAAATGAGAGAGCCTTTCATGTAGCATCCCACTTTCCTTATTTCAGGGAGTTCTCCATTAACTTTATTATTTAAATAATTTCTTTTGCAAACACTTTGACTACTTTGACCTTTTGGGGCTTTTAGATGATTCATGAGGGCTCTCCAACTTCACATGGCCATATCTCTCTAACTGTGAAGAGTTATGTGGCGTTCCACATACCACCAGAAATGGCATGACATGTACTATCCATCTAGAATAGTCTTACCTGCATATATATCAAAACTCATACAATTATCCATCAAACAAACTTGGGTCCATTACCCAAACTTTTGTGCTACCAGAATTTTCTACCAGACTTTCTTCAAGGGTTGACATCAATGCCAACCAACTCAATTAATCAATATATGGCACATGAATCTTGAACAACTTGTCTTGTATTACTGCAAAATGTCCGTTGACCTCAGTGAACTACTTTACATTGAATGATCATCCTCCTTACTAATTTTCCACCCCATTATACTTCCAAATGAGAAGATCTTGTCATATATGAACATGATATATTTAAACTAACTATATCTCTAATTTCAAAAAATATCAAAATCTTTAAGATCGGTTCGGATTTCAGGTGCTTGATTTGATTGAAAAAATAAACTTTAGATGCAATCACTTTGAAACAAATTGCCAAGTGACTTGAATGTTGGAGCTTGTAGATGAATTCTATTTGGATCCTTGAACTGTGTGTTGATTTGATGGAGGTTGTTGACGATATGTCTTTGACTTCTGCTTAGATGACGGTCTTTAATTGTGACTGTGGCTTCTTTTTGCAAAATCGTGCATTGGAATCTGGAATCAGTGATTGACTGCTGATCTTCCGCTGCCAGGTACCTTCATGCCATGTGTTTTTAATCCACACAATTTTCTTACTATTCTCATACTGGTTTCTTTGCCATCTGTAACTTTGAATAACTTTACTAGGAATTTTCTTGTGGTTGAAGGTGGCTGATGGCGGTGGTAGTTTGACACCTTAGCTTGGCGCGTGCTCGTTATGGGATAGTTGTCGATCAAACGGTCATGGGGGAAAATGTGATTGGTTATGAATAGGAGGATGTGGGGACAAGTGTTGAGTAAGGGGATGGGAAGAGTGGATGTGGGAGTGTCAGTGGTATCGAGAGTGTTGGGGACAGGTGGCGTGTAGAGGGAGGAGGAGTAGATGCAGGAGGTAAGGGGTACGAACATGCAAGAATGGTGAGCGGTAGGGTGAGTGGAGGACAAGTGTTGAGTAAGGAGAGGAGGAGTGCATATGGGGGAGTGGCAGTATCAGGTGGTGGTTTAGGTAGATTTTGGAGGGGGGGGTAGGTGGTAAGCGGAAATAGGATGGGGAGGTCTGAAATGACGAGGATGCGTCACGTTAGTGTTAGATTTTCAATGAGCTATGACTCATGTATCCTCTTTAAATTTTTTGTTTAACTATTACTTGAACCATAACTACTTCAGTAAACCAAGATCACAAGAAGAATAACCATGCACAAGAACACAAGAAGTATCCTGAGAAACCCTTCTCAACAAGGGAAAAAAACCCAACCAATCCTTTGCTATATTCCTCAAGAGAAAGACCTCCCACACCATCACCAAACCTAACACACAAGAGGGTGCTGTAATTTTTATAATTTCAGACCACAACATCTGAAATCATAAGATGACACAATGATACGTGTGTTTCCTCAATGGGGATTCACCTTTATTTATATAATACTTGTCATATCAAATGATGTGTCTATTGGCACAATAGGGCTGACCTCAATAACTCAAAATATAATTAATAAATGCCATATTAATTATCTTTTATATTAAGGTGGGGCCGACCTATACCATTTACATTACAATTAGGGTTACATGCAGATCTGACTCTTGAACAATATAGCAAGAGATCTCATACACCCACTAGTGCTAAACCACTAGGGGCACATCCATAGGGATGTCCATATCTTTGACTCACTTCATTACACAAAAGAACCACCCTCACGAGTGCTCAACCATTAGGATCACATTCACTTGTGCTCGTCCACATGCACGTCCAATCAACATATCTTCTTTCCCACTGCATTACATAGGAGAGTCATCCGGATTTCATCATCAACTCTCTGCTCAGAGGAGGCTAATACATCATCTTCATCTTTGTCGCATGACGATGCACCCAACTCTTTGGGAATTCACACATTCACCTCGTGCTCAGCCACAAGCACGTCCAACTCTGCAGATCTCCTTTCTCACTACGTTACACAAGAGAATCATCTGAAGTTCTTCTCAACTCTCTGTAAGGAGGAGGCTATATCTACGTTCCAACTCTGTCTCAGATAGGAACCACACCCCTCTCAAGGGCTCTCTCTCAAGTTTGTATCACGGAGAATGTCTCACGCAACTGTAATCATCAACACTCCCTCTCAGCTAGGGAGGAATTTCTCCATCAGGCCAAATCTCGCACGAAAGTACTCAATCTTTGTCTTGGCTGTAGTCATCAACACTCCCTCTCAACTACAGAGGTATTCTTCACCAAGTCAGTTTGGCAAAAATGTCTGCAAACTGCTCGTGTAGGAAGGTACTACACATGTATTACTTCCCTTTGCATCATGTCTCTGAAAATAATATTTTATTTCAATGTGTTTCGATCTAACATGAAACACATGTTTCTCAAAGAGATTCACACAACTCTGGTTATAATCATAGGATCCATCTCATGATCAAGTAAATCTATTAGAGGCTTATGAAGCCACACTACTTCACATACTCAATATTATATACTTTGCTTTTGTGGTACTCAAGGCCACAGAGTTTTGTTTCCTGCTACACCAGGAAATCATGGCAAACAACAATCGGATGTGCTCTTCCAGTCCATTGTACTTTCTATCCATTCTGCATATCCCTGTAAACTCAAGTCTTCATTGGAGACATATCTCAGGCCATATCTAACTGTGTCTCACAGATATCTCAATACATGTTTTGTTGTTGTCCAGTGAGTCTTTCTTGGTTGACTCATGGAATGACTAAGTACATTCACTTCATGGCATGAATCAAGTCTGGTGTTAACTAGATACATCAATGATCCTACCAGATGTGGATCAATCTCGTCTGAATCATCATCATTCATTTTCTTCAAATTCATCATTGTGGATTTGCATTCTGTCATACTGAACTTCTTTAATATTCCCACTGTATATTTTCCTTGACTTAGGAAAAGTCTCATTGGTCTTTTGTCATACTTCTTGCCCCAATAAGTAGTGCATCATACCCAGATCCTTCATCTCGAAATTAGACGTTGAGACTTGCTTGTATTCAACAACACGACTTCCTGAATAAGTCATCAAAATCAGGGTCTTGTCACCAACAATGTAATAGTATAGGTTTGGATCAACAATACTTTCGCCGACACCCCAAACTCATCAAGAATCCATCTATCTGATGTAGTTTCCAACTCATGGATGGTAGTATAGATGGGGGTGCATCGAGCTACTGGAACAATATGTCTCATTAGAGTTCACTCCCTCTGCTTGTGAGTATCCTCTGACTACAATTCTGTTAAGAACCTAAGACTGAATAAAATCCACCACAACAGATATACAAGAACAATAAGCAAAATATCATTTATTACTATCAAACCCTTGAGGTAGGGCAACACCGTACAATGGATCCTATTATGGAAGACATCCTCCTATTGAACTACCGCTCCAAATACAATAATTTTCTTCATATCTCATTACATTGCTTGAACCCCTTTATATAGTTCTACTATCACCTAAGAACATTATAGAGGAGGAATCTTCTAGAAGTAGAACCTTCTAAGAAGTCCTCTTACATTTATTGTATCTAACTACCCATTTATTATAGCTAACTACCATAGTGGGTCTTATTTAATAATATAGCGGACCTAGTCTACCTTACATTAAATGGCTTCCACTATTATCACTATGGGCCCTCTGGCCCCTCCCATTACCTCTCTAGATACCTTACATTCCATCCCCTTTATGAAAGCGTTGTCCTCAATGCTTGATGTACAACCATATACCAGGGTCCCATGGATAAGTGTGGACCATAGTGCTGAAGTAAACTAGAGAACCATGGTCCCATTGAGAAATGGAAGCCACTATGCTGAAGTAGTCCAACTGCCATTGTAAACCAGGGTCCCATGTCCAATTTCTCATGTGAACCCCACATGGAAGATATCGACACCCAATAACCAACTGAAAATGATGCTCCCAATACTGACACCTATCATGTGGATCAAAATAAGAATATCCATCCACATAGTGAGAGATGATCAAAGATGAATATGGAAGGAACAATACCATTGTAGAATATGCAGGCTGGACGCTGGTAACTAGCTCCTGATGTGGGAAATTGATGTTCTCTACAGAAATTGGAGTAGAGTCATCAAATAAAATATGGAAGTGGTTGTCATCCCAGAAATGACAACTATCCATATACCAATCATTGTAATCGGCCTCAAAATTATACCAAGCATTTATTTTTTGATTATATTCATTCCTGTGGTCCGCGATAAGAAACCTCTCCTGCATGTTATCTAAAGAATCTTGAATACTACGAAAACTATCATTGAAACCATCTACAAAGCCATCCAATCTATCATTCAATGTGTCAAGCAATTGGGCTTTGAATGCTTCAGTAATCTGTAGAATTTTTTTGAGGGTCTGAGAGGAAATAACCATCTGAGCACCCTATGAACTCTTCGGTCCCACAACCGTCATGAAAAAACCCAAAAAATAGAACAATAAGTTATGACAGAAAATTGCGGTTTTTTCTGGAAAAACCCTAAAAAATTGTTGAATTTAAAATGCTCATAACTTCACTTCTCGGACTCTGTTTCGGCTGATTGTTTCTTTGAAATTGGGTGAAACTGTGAGAAGAACTCAGATCTGTAATTTGTTTGGGCAAAGTCGACTTCCATTTGTTACAGAAATAAAAAAAAAAATCACGCCGCTGTCCACAGAAAAAACTCTGAAAAATTGCAGATTTTAAAACTTCAATATCTTGACTTCCTGGACTCCGTTTCAAACGATTTTGTTTTTTCAACTTGGGTGTTTTTCTGAGAGGAACTCAGATCTACAACCTGTTTTTGCAATTTTTTCACAGAAATATACCAAAAATTTTTGGAATGTCGCGGCCCTATTTTTTTTCTTCTCCGAAAAAAAATCTGCAAAAATAAAAAATATTTGCCCATAATGTCTGCCAAGGAAAGTGCTTTGATACCACTTGTTAAGATCCTGAATACAAAAGCACCACAATAGATATAAAAGAACAATATAGAAAAACATCACTTTATTATATCAAACCCTTAGGGTAGGACACCACCGTACAATGGATCATATTATGGAAGGGATCCTCTCCTGTTCATTTGCCTCTTCGAGGGGGCATCCTCCTATTGAACTATCGCTCCAAATACAATAATTCTCTTTATATCTCATTAAATTGCTTGAACCCCTTTATATAGTGCTACCATCACCTAAGAACATTCTAGAGGAGGAGTCTTCTAGAAGTAGAACCTTCTAAGAAGTCCTCTTACATTTATTATATCTAACTACCATAGTGGGCCTTATTTAATAATATAGTGGACCTAGTCCACTTTACATTGAATGGCCTCCACTATTATCACTATGGACCCTTTGAGCCCCTTACAAAGTCTTGTTTTGTATTTCTCGACACTTCCATCAATTGCATGTCTTTCTGCCTTTTGTAGAGTTTGTCAAGCCCAGACAAGCCTTTTATGGCCTATTGCAAAGTCTCTGGTAATATCAGTTGGATCAACTGTATTGATGTCTGTCTCCCTCTGAATTGCTGAGGGGGAGAAGGTAATTGTCTTTTCCTTCTTCTCAAATAATTTTGACTCCCTTTGAAGTTTTGAAGGAAAAACATCTTCCTTTGTTGTTAACTTGCCTGGAACAAGAAAACAAACAAAAGGAAACAAGACAAGAATATCTCCTAGAGGAGATTCATGAGTACATATCTAAAATCAAAACAATTTAAGGATTGTTGTCATAGATACAACACCTACTTGTAATGTAGCATGATAATTTAAAAACAATCAAACCCGGGGTCTTCACTTCCAGTGTATTGTTCTTCTAAATGCACTGAGACCTCTCTAGGTCCATGATTTCACAAAGGGTTCCTTCCTCCTGTAAGTACCCTTATGACAATGATTAATTAATATATATACAAGTGCATACCTGAGAGTGTACACCAATGGAGATTCTTCTTGTTTGTCTTGTAGCCACCACTGAATACTTATAGTCAGAGTCAACTTCAATGACATGAAGAGCCCAATTGCGAATCCATTCTAGCTTCCTTGAAATCTCATGATCACCTCCACTTAAAGATACTCTTCTAGGTGTTTAGATATCTCTCAAGAATTTCAACATATCTAGAAGAGCAGGAGCTAATGTTGATGCTTCTGGAAGCAATGCCATACACTCCATACACACTCCTAGTATGGATATGAGTTTTACAAGAACCATGAATTCTCTTATAAGCAACTCTACACTGTATCTCTACTTGTCATATTCATGCATGACAGAAAGCATGAAAGCATTGTTCTTGAATTAGAACCTTTCCTCCACGAGCGAGCTCCTGGCGGTGATATCTTACTAGAGGGTAAGTACCATGGGTTGCTGCCCGATTCAGAGGCCAACTCTATATTGGCAGAATCTACTCCCCTTTCCCTTTGATCTGTTCATGTCTATACAATTGGAAAGCTCCTATGCTGGATAGTTCTTTTGTAAATACATCCATAGATTTCAAAGGACATGACACAAGCACAACAACAAGTGAACGATGCTACTTCTCTTCTGCGGATTCTTCTTTTCCTTCACAGTTATAGAACTGTATTGAACATGGACATGTGCTCTAACAGGGTCAATTGCAAGCATGTTAAGTTCGTCTGACATTGCTTCTCACAAGCTTTTCATTCACACAGGACTTGTGGTAGCCTCATTATTCATTTCAGTAATCTGGACACTGTCTCAGATTTTTAGGCTGTGGTAGCATTAGTTTCACTTCAAAAAGGAGTCTGACCCTTCTCTTATTAAGGGGTCTGCTGTTAGGGTATTATCGTGGTAGTATTTAGAGGCCTGCAACCACTTTAAATGGACAACCGACCCTCCTCCTAGGTTTCAACCACTCTCCATACACTTCATCTGCTTGTGGGGTTTCTCCTAGGATTCAACCTTTTCTTTATAATTGTAGGCTCCGACCTCTTCTTTATACACCACAAAATTTCGAGGTTGCGGTTTGCTGTAGGGTCTCGGTCAACTTCAAAATTTTGTCTTTTTAGGGTTCGGTCCTTTCTTCTTGCCACAGAAAAATAACACAGTTATGTTGTCATAGGCTGTGACAACATAACTGTTGCCACATAGATGTTTCCTTTTGTATCACAGTGATGTGTCACATAAATGTTCAACGTTATAACTGTGGCAACCTTATTCCTAGGCTCCAGTCTCTTTACCACAGAAAGGAGATCCGACCTTCTTCCTCTTCACACCTACAACAATGTTTTGGCATACCTTTCCTTTAGTTCTTTAATGTGCAATGGTCTTCTTCAAGCCTGCTCTGATACCATGTTATATTTTCAATGAGCTATGGCTCATGCATCCTCTTTAAATTTCCTGATTAACTATTACTTGAACCATAACTACTTCAACAAACCAAGATCACAAGAAGAATAACCATGCACAAGAACACAAGAAGTATCCCGGGAAACCCTTCTCAACAAGGGAAAAAAACCCATCCAATCCTTTGCTATATTCCTCAAGAGAAAGACCTCCCACACCATCACCAAACCTAGCACACAAGAGGGTGCAGTAATTTTCATAATTTCAAACCACAACATTTGAAATCATGAGATGACACAATGATAAATGTGTTTCCTTAATGGGGATTCACCTTTATTTATATAAGACTTGTCACATCAAATGACGTGTTTATTGGCACAATAGGGCCAACCTCAATAACTCAAAATATAATTAATAATTACCATATTAATTATCTTTTACATTAAGGTGGGGCCGACCTGTACCCTTTACATTACAATTAAGGTTACATGCAGGTCTGACTCTTGAACAATATAGCAATGGATCTCATACACCCACTCGTGCTCAACCACTAGGGCACATCCATAGGGATGTCCATATCTTTGGCTCACTGCATTACACAGAAGAACCACTCTCACTAGTGCTCAACCACTAGGATCACGTTCACATGTGCTTGTCCACATGCACGCCCACTCAACGAATCTTCTTTCCCACTGCATTACACAAGAGTCATCTGGAGTTCATCGTCAATTCTCTGCTCAGAGGAGGCTAATACATCATCTTCATCTCTACTTCATGACGATGCACCTAACTCTTTGGGAATTCACACGTTCACCTTGTGCTCAACCACAAGAATGTCCAACTCTACAGATCTCCTTTCTCATTGCGGTACACAGGAGAATCATCTTGAGTTCTTCTCAACTCTCTGTAAGGAGGAGGCCATCTCTATGTTCCAGCTCTGTCTCAGATAAGAACCACACACTCCTCTCAGGGGATCTCTCAGTTTTGTGTCCTGGAGAATGTCTCACGCAGTTGTAATCATCAACAATTAGGTGGGACCTGCGGCGGGAAAAACCACTTTTCGGACCCCCCCCCACCGTTAAAGGTAGAAAGGTCAAGGGGGTCTGAAATGTGTTGTGGACCGTTGATCTGGAAAGGGGTGGATGCCTTCATGGAGACTTGTGCGGGAGTTAAGCACTACAAGATAAAATGTCTTGTCCGCTAACAAACTTAGGATAAAAAATATGCACCACGAAGGAAAAAATTGTTTTTTTTTATCTTTTTAGAAATAATTTACAACACCGAATATTATTTTCAATCCCACAATCACTGAAGAATGAATATCAGTGAACATGAAAAATTACCCTATAAATATTATAGAACCCTAACATAGGCTCCAATGAGGGATGACAACTCCTTAGGAGGTGTCAAGAACATAGTAGATTAGTAGCCTTATCCATTGGTTTGTTCCCAAAAATGAAGCCTGCAACTTGCTCTGACCTGTGACTTGCTCTTGTACCTGTTTCAAACCTGTGAGCTACAACCTGTTCCGACCTGAATTGAAACAAAATCGAAAACTGGATTGCACTACTGCAACTGAAAATGAAAACATGGAAACTGAAATCCATACTAAAACCAAACTGAATTTTTTGAAAGAAGTGTTCGCCATGTTGAGCTTATTTTCACACTCCTACCCCAATCTGCTGAAATTATTGCTCAATTAGGTAATGGAAAAATGCCAATGAAGCCAATCCAACATTTGATCCAATAACTTAGCTCTTTCAGTGTTTTTAACAAAACTCAAAACTAGAGCTTGTATGGGAACTAGAAACTGATTGTCAATTTGATCTTCACAACAGAGAGCTTAGGAACCATAAAAAACTAAAGAGGCACTGGAAATCGATTGGAATTACAAAGTGAAAAACTCCTCCATATAGATAGCTATGGGATCATGATAAACATGACCTATTTTTTGGTGTTCAAAGTATTCAACAAATTCAAGGTTATAATTGGGTATTGTACATATGCTATCTATATCATCATATAACTTTTGATTTAACTGCAAATTTTCAGAAGAGCTTCGTATTGAGGCTCCTGCTGAACAAGACCATGAAGCCAACTTCCTAACCAAGTCTATGTCATAACTGCTTTTAAGCTCATAACTAGAAAATGGAACGAGACTTTGACTACACAGATAATCCAAAACATCAACTATTGGGTCTTGGAGAAACTGAGAACACTGCTGCAATTTATTATGCAATGATTTCAATGAGGCTACATGATTTTCTATAGGCTTACCAGTGCTTGCTTATGAGATATTAGCAACATTTTTCTTCAAAAACTGAAATGAATCAAAACTTAATGGTACAAAATTATGCTGCATCAATTCATCTGTGGTTTGAAAATCAATATAACTTAGGGGCTGTAATTCCAGAACTAAAACAACTTCCATACCACAAATGACATCCTCAACTGATTCATAAGAAAGTTTCCCCATAATACTGCTTACAACTTGCTTATTTGCTCGCTTATAGATTTCTCTCAGAAATTGGAATGAGGCAAGACATAAAGGTAAAGATCTTTCACTTACTTGAAAATTTTCTGCATTTTCCTCATTGCTGTCATGATTAATATGCACAAGCTGATTGTCATATTTGAGCTGTTGCAATTGAGCTTCTTCCTCCCAAAAATACGCCGCTGATTGCTTTGAAGAATTAACCTTGATGTATTCATCATCATATTGATCATACTTGGGTAGATCATCCATATAAGAAATGTCATTAAGCATACACATTAGATCAACTGATTGCTCCTCCACAAACTGATTTTGAGTTTCATCTTTGTCCATGGTATGAAGTGAATACATAAAACAATCATTTTATGATCTATGATACCAAGGATAAACAACAAAATAATTTGTAACAATGACCCTTCCTTTTTTTGCAAAAAATGGAACATGGTGTTTTTGAACAAGAAGTTCATCTCTCATGATAATCTTTTGCATCATTTCTTTCATTGTGCTTGCTAGAATTTCTAGTTTCACTTTTAAGGATGTCAGATGCTCCTTCTCTATGTTTTCCTTCTCTTTTGCTTTTAACTTTGACTATTTTATCAACAAATTAGCTTCTACACCTATTGCATTGTTCTACATTTCTTCAAGTGTTGTAGTATTCCTTTCTCTTAAATGAAATTCCATTTCCGGATCAAAGGCATCCAGTGTAAGAGAGATAAACTAGGAGGAGGTTTTATATCAACATGCATTGAATGGTAGACTTGATTGAACCTGGCTGAAAAGTGCTGCATTGTTTCTCTTGGCTGTCTTTTCAAATGATCATATTCTTCTAAAATGAGAAAAAGATTCCTCTTGATCACCCATTTATTAAGGAATACTTTCACAAACTGGTTGAAATCACAAATGCTTGCAGCGGACAAATTTTTGAACCATTCCTTAGATTTACCTTGCAAAGATAGAGCAAAAATCCTGATACAGACATCATCTTCTTCAACCTAAAAAAGGTCAAGAAAATGTTCAAAACCCTGAATGTGTTTTTCAGTAGTGATGTTACCATATTCTCCATCAAACCTAGGAAGATATTTGTAATAATTTGCAGGGAAATCATGGAGTACAGGAGGTAAGATAAGAGGCTTGTATCTATCTGGAATTTTAACAAGTGTAGGAGTATGTACAGGAACTATAAAATTAGGCTTAATCTTTTGAGGCTCATCAGGTTGAATATGATCAACATAAGTTTCAACAATATGGTTTTGACCAGGATCAGGAAAAGAGAAGAAATAATAAAAAATAAAGCCTATTATGTCTTGGATAAAATTCCAACTTGAATACCTAATCTTTCCAGATTGTCTTGTCATGTTTCAGATTCTTCCTCCAGTGGAGTCTTTGATTTGGAGTCGCCAAGTAGATGATTCAACCTTCTTGTGTCTGATCACTGTCCACCATCAATAATCAGATCTGGAACTTGATATGCTTTTCTGAGGAACATTCCCGAGTATGGTCGCCACTATGTTATCACTCTATAATTTCTCAGGCTGAGGAAGAAGTTAACATAGGTAACCACAAAACCACTTTGGAGTCTAAGATTTATCCCTCCTAGACTCAGAGAGGGATCTCTCTGTAAGATTTAGCTTTGTTTGATGGGAATTTTAGGCTAGTTATGATAGTGCAGAGTTTGATTTTTTAAATTATTTTGTTGGAACAACTAGGGAGGGGCATTGGGCAATGGAGTCAAAGAGGCTTGGGATGATCAATTTGCAGAAATATCAAGCTCAAGTGAAACATGGCAAGATAGACATACTACTGGATCTGGTAAATTTGGATGAAATGAAATAGGAGAAAAGAGACAGGATCAATTGAGCAACAGAGCAATTAAGAATTCTACCACTAAATATCAAAGGAAAACATTTAAA
Organism: Picea engelmannii; assembly: GCA_009831015.1. Taxonomy (NCBI): domain Eukaryota; kingdom Viridiplantae; phylum Streptophyta; class Pinopsida; order Pinales; family Pinaceae; genus Picea; species Picea engelmannii. The sequence continues at coordinate 948,571 of ML778396.1, forward strand.
TTATCCACAGTGAGAATCAGAGTGTATCTTTCAACAATTTATGTTCTTTAACCTTTTGTAAGATGATTCAGAAAGAAACCAATATGTAAACAGAGAAAACATATTACTGAAGAGGCACTTCACCACATAGATATGGCACATGAATCATGAACAACTTGTCTTGTATTACTACAAAAGGTTCATTGGCCTCAGTGAACTACTTTACATCGAATTATCATCCTCCTTCTTACTAATTTTCCACCCCGTCATACTTCCAAATGATAAGTATTTATAAACTTATTACAAAGATCTTGTCATAAATGAGCAGGATATATTTCAACTAACTATATCTCTAATTTCCAAAAACATAGGAATCTTTAAGATCAATTCGGATTTCAGGTGCTTGATTTGATTGAAAAAATAAACTTTAGATGCAATCACTATGAAACAAACTGACAAGTGACTCAAATGCTGGAGCTTGTAGATGAATTTTGTTTGGATCTTGGAACTGCCTGTTGATTTGATGGAGGTTGTTGACGATTTGTCTTTGAGTTCTGCTTAGTTGTCAGTCTTTGTTGGTGACTGTGGCTGCTTTTTGCAAAATCATGCATTGGAATCTGGAATTGGTGATTGACCGCTGATCTTCCGCTGCCATGTGCCTTCATGCCATGTGTTTTTAATCCACATAATTTGCTTACTATTCTCGTACTGGTTTCTTTGCCATCTTTACCTTTGAATAACTTTTCTGGGAATTATCTTGTAGTTGAAGGTGGCTGATGGCGATGGTAGTTTGACACCTTAGCTCGATGCGGGCTCGTTATGGGATAGTTGTCAGTCAAACAATCATGGGGGAAAATGTGATTGGTTATGAATAGGAGGACATGGGGACAAGTGTCGAGTAGGGGGATGGGAAGAGTGGATGTGGGAGTGTGGGGGACAGGTGGCGTGTAGAGAGAGGAGGAGTAGATGCGGGAGGCGAGGGGTACGAACATGCATGAATGTTGAGTGATAGGGTGAGTGGAGGACAGGTGTTGAGTAAGGAGAGGAGGAGTGCAGGTGGGGGAGTTGTAGTATCGGGTGGTGTTTTAGGCAAATTTCAGAGGGAGGGGGGGTAGGTGGTAAGTGGAAATAGGAGGGGGGGGGGGTACAAAATGATGACAAGGTGCCATGTTAGGTGGGACCCGCGGCAGGAAAAGCCACTTTTTGGACCCCCCCCCCACCGTTAAAGGTAGAAAGGTCATGGGGGTTCGAAATGTGTTGTGGACCATTGATCTGGGAAGGGGTGGATGCCACTGATGGAGACTTGTGCGAGAGTTAAGCACTACAAGACAAAATGTCTTGTCCGCTAGAAAACTTAGGATAAAGAAATATGTGCCGCGAAGATTTTTTTTTCTTTTTTGATCTTTTTGGAAATAATTTACAACATGGAATATTATTTTCAACCCCATAATCACTGAAGAATGAATATCAGTCAACATGAAAAGTTACCCTATAAATATTATAGGACCCTAACGCCCTTCTAGCCTTCCAAGTCACTCATTTTTAATGGTTTTAGCAATAATAAAATTAGGTGCCTAATTAGACTAGCCACACAATCCTTTGCCCTTTCTTGTTATCCAAGATCCATAAAGTGGCAAGGGGAGGGTATACGTGGAAAAATTTGGGGTGAAAAATTTGATTACTTTGCAAAATGAAATTCTAACTAGCCATTACGATATTGCAAGGGTGGCTAATCCTCTCACATGCAATGTGTGTGCACAAATGAATAATTGAAATAACTTGAAATAAATTAAATGAACAATCTAGCCCCACAAATTTTCCTTAAGGACAAAGGTGGGAAAAATAAAATGAATTGGCAAACCTCACAACTATGGTAGAATGTGGAGGGCAAGCCTACCAATTTTGTGCCAAGGTGGGTAAATAATTTGGAAATAAAATAGAGAAAGCTAACACTAGCCACTCAACCTTCTCTTTGTGGGAGAAGTGGGGCAAACAAATTAAGAAAAACAAAAAAATAAATTCCTAACGAGCCAACATGATTTTGCAAGGGTGGAAAAGTCACTCACATGCAAGGTGTGGGCATAAACAAAACTTGAAAACAATTTACAGCTTCTGAAGAATGAAAAATAATGCAAGCCCAAGAGACTCTCTTTGGATGCTTACAATGATTTGGAAAGCAAGAAAAATGAAAGGGTTTTGCACCAAGGCCTTTGGATGCTCCCTTGAGCTCCTTGTGGCCAAAATTGGGCAGCATCTCCCTTTAGACTAGTGAAAACCTGCAAAAAACAACAAGTACAATGTGTTGGAAATTGCTAGAAATCACTTCAAATGAGATAATAATTGTTAGTATCTAAAAGATGATTTTCTATACTAAAAATATGAACATAAAACTTGATTAGATTGCAAGATTTAGAAGAGAAATAATTGTAGAAAGTATATTAAAGGTTGCTGAAATTATATCAGAAATATTAGAGGAGAGAATTGAAGCTGTTGGAGTCCACTCTCCCAAGCTTTGGTAACCTGCAAAGTTGTAAATACTTGCTACACAACGAGGCATGAAAGTGAGTCCTTCAAAATGGTTCACAAAATACTTTGCAAACTCAAAGAAAAACCACTCACATAAATCTACAACAATACTATTATAGATTTATCCTCAACAAAATACTTTGCTTGGGGTTTTTCAAGTAAAACAATGTGAGAAAAATAAATACAACTTGCAGAAATGGTACCTCACAAGAATACCAAACAAGAGCACCAATAGTACTCCAATAGATCACCACAAGAACACCAAGAGTTCCTCTAAAGCTTCACTTGTATTATTGAAAAGAATGGTTGCAATATGGCAACAATGTTACAAGAGAGAAAATGGGGGAAGAGAAACAAAGCATGAGAAGAAAATTGGGTAGCATGGAGCTGCTATGAAATTAAATGACAAAAGGAGGAGAAGAGCCTTTCTTTTAAGGGAGAGAAGCAAGAGAGATCCCCCTTGCATGCTCTCCAAGTGGCATTGATGCAAGAGGGAGGCGCACCATAGAGAGAGGGGGACACACTTTAGGAGAGGAACAAAAGTTTGAGGGGGTGGAACCCCCTTTCCCCTAGTCTAAACACTTAACCTAAGCACCAAGGGGCGCGCCCAAGGTGTGGGGCCCTCCCAACCTTTGACTTCTTGCAATTGCCATACATTCATGAAGAGGGGGACACCTCTCTTGCTAGGGAAACTCAACCACTTGACACAACTTGACTTGGGGGGTCCCTTCTCAACTTTGAACCTTTTCCTAACTTAGGAATGACTCTGGGAAACATTTCCCCCTCTTTTTCCATGACTTTTGTTACTTTTACAAAATTTGACTTTTTTTACCATAACCAATTATTTGCTAGTTTTTTACTGACTTGGACTCCTCATGAACATTGACCTAGCAAAACTTGTCCAAATGAGATGAATCTTGGTCCAAGGGTGTAGGGGGTCATAAACCATTTGATTTGAGCACTCATACCCCTATACAAAATCCGCAAGGACCAAATTTTTACATTTTACATAAAAAATAATTAAAAATTCCCAATTTACAAAAAATTTAATTGTTAAAAAAAATCCTAACAAAATTTAACGGAATTCCGCAAGACTCTAGCAGATGTCTAGCATGGTCATATACAACACTTTTAACCCTTAGTTACCTACTGGTATCAATCATTAGAATGCCTTTCACCACTTTGGACGAAATTTGAGTGAAAAACTCAAGTAATTAAAATCACTAAAAAAACAAAATTTATTATCCAAGGAAAAAAACACTCGATGAAAGGACTTCCCTAATGATAAATTCCTAGGCCACTAAATTACATATTTTGACCCATGCTAACATGTTACATTACAAAATTTTCCCACGCAGGGGAGTGGACATTCTGTGAAGAGAGAAATAAGTTCTGGGGGAAAAATTGTCCTGTTGAGCCAAAGGTCTTCAAATTTGTCATACCACAAGGTACGTGGTGTTGACACCTAGTCAAAATAGGTGGTTAAGAAGGGGAGAGCTTCAAATTCCTCTAATAGTTTATTCTCCCACCAAGACTTGACAACCTCCTCCATTGAAGAGCCCTAATAAGAGTAATAGATGCATCCCAAACTTCTATAGAACAATAACAACCCACGAGCATATGAAACACCAATGCAAGCGAACATTTGCACACAAGCCACCAGTTTCTGGCCCTCAACGGATTTTTTGATAAGATTGTTGAAGAATTTTGAGGACCCTATAGGTTGCCTAACATGTATGTCCTTGACCAAGTTAGGCACTGTTTTCAAGGTATTTAGGGACTGTTTTCTTGTTGTTTTAGGACAACAATAGATCATAACTTTTTCCCCTCTGAATCTGCAAATTAGGATATGATTTACTATTCGTTTGTGACTGCTAGATGGTTTAATTAGGAAGTTTGTTCATTGTTAGCACATATAAAACTTCACAAAACAAAAAATACCCTCTAGATCTTTTCTACCTAATGCTGATAATGAAATAGGAAAACCACAACAATTTTACACAAGTGTTTTTTGGTCAACATGACTCTACAAAAATCCCCATGGGGAAAACTGGTAAGAGAGTAGATGTATTATGGAGATCTCAAGCAAATGATACAAAAAGGAAATAACACAAGGAACTTGTTACAATAGCAAGCTCCTCTTAAGCTTGACCTTGGAGTTCCTTAGGATTAGCGCCCTCCTTGAAGAAGGCACCCCTCTTTTCCTTTAGTGCCTGCTAGTGGTGTTTGCGCCCCCCTTTGGTGTATGCTTATGCGCCATTGTTTGTGCCTGCTAGTAGATGTGCTCCCTTTCTCATAGCACACACTAGTGCACCCCTCTAAGTGGCGTACCTCTCCTTCACCAAGTGCATGAACCTTCACCCAAGATTAGTGCACCACTACTCCATGGATGCACCCTTCTCAAAGCTTGTGCATCCTCGTCTCAAGGTGTGCCCCTATTTGCTTCTCCTCTTCTCCAAAAATGCTTCTCTTCTCCTCTCCTCTCTTCACTCTAATCTCCAAGTGAATAATGAATGTACTTTTGCCCCTTTTCTCTCCTTTAGTCTCATCCTTAGGCTAACCTAGGAAACCAATGGCCAAGATTAGATCTAGGCCAAAACCCAAGATCAAGGGTTGAGATTCATTCTCCCCTTTATCTTAAGTTTCCTCAGTTACTTTTCCATTAATGACTTTATAAAGTCAATGTGACTTTATAACTTAAGTACTTTGTCATTAATGATGTTATAAAGTCAAAGTGAATTTATAACATAAAGTAAAGTAGTGAGGGTCAAATATTTTCCCCTTTGAGTTAGACACTCAATAACTCAAGGGGACCACTTTCCAAGGTACCCAAATCTCGACACTCCCTCTTACTAAGGAAATTGTTCTTCACCACTCCCATCTTGTACTTGAAGTAGACATGCTTTCCCCATGGCAAGGACTTGGTGTTAGTGAGAATGTCTGCAACTTGCTCATCAATTGGAATATACTGACGCTGAATCGCCCCTCTGAACCCGATCTCGAATGAAGTGGTATCTGATCTCTATGTGTTTGGACCTGTCATGAAACACTAGATTGTGAGAGAGTTTGATACAACTCTGATTATTGCAGTGAATTCCTATAGGCCTCAACTCATGACCAAATAGGCCAAACAACAACTTGTGAAGCTAGATGACCTCATAGCTGGCATGACTAGCTGCCATGTACTCTGTATCAACAGAACTCAGTGCCACTAACTTCTATTTTCGGCTGAACCAAGAAACAACTGTTGATCCCAACCCAAAACAACACCTTGAGGTGTTGTTCCTGTCAACTGCACATCCTGCCCAGTCTAAGTCTGTGTAGCCAATCAACTTGACTCCATCTCCTCTGACATAGTCCAATCCATAATCCATTGATCCTGCAATGTACCTCAATACATGTTTTTCCCCAATCCAGTGCAAACTCCTAGGCTCCACCATGTACTGGCTGAGAGTGTTCATGACAAAACATATATTTGGTCTAGTGTTGACCATATACATCAAGGAACCAATCAACTAACGGTATCTCATGGCATCCACCAACTTGGAATCATAAGCACGAAGCTTCTTCCAGTTGGTGACCATAGGTGTGGACATGGGTGTTCAATCCTCCATCTAAAATCTGCTCAGAATATCTGCTGCATACTTCCTCGATCCTAGAAAGACGTGCCCATCCTTCTACCATGCCTCCATACCCAAGAAATAGTGCATCAGTGCAATGTCCTTCATGTCAAACTCTAATGCAAGTCCCCACTTGCAATCAACTATGAGATGCTCCCCTCCCATGATGAACAAATCATCAACATATAATATGAGAATGAGTGTATCCTCTCCCCGAATGATGTAGTGGAGGTTCAGATCTGCCTCACTCTTCTCAAACCCCATCTAAAACAAGTAGGAGTTAATCCTCAAATACCAAGCTCGAGGACCTTGCTTCAATCCATAAAGTTCCTTTTTCAAGAGGCACACATGGGACTCTCTCCCCAAGACCTCGAACCCCTGTGGCTACTCAATGTATACCTCCTTTATGAATCCATTAAGAAATGCAGTTTTCACATCCATCTGATGGATCTTCCAACCCATATCTGTTGCAATGGCCATAATACTCTAGATAGAAGTATATCTTGCAACTGGTGTGAACATCTCATCATAATCAGTTCCCTCAATATAAGAGAATCCTCTCACCACAAAAAGAGCCATGTGTTTCTTTATGCTTCCATCTGCAACATACTTGAGCTTATGCAACCACTTGAAAGTCACCACTTACTTCCCTTAAGGTCTAGGCACCACCTCCCACACATCATTGCGCATAATGTGGTCATACTCCTTTAGCATGGCCTCTCTCCAGACCTGCTGGTCTACTGCCTGCACAAAAGTAGTGGGCTCAGAATCTGTGATGCTCATCACATAGCTAGGTATGAACCAAACCTATTTGGCGCTCTTCTCTCTCTCATCAACCGCTGGGGCTCCCCAACATACTCCTTGTCTTCCTTCAAGGTCTCCTAAAACCATCTTGGTTTCCTCTCCCTTGAAGTAACCTCTAGTGGAGTAGTCTCCTCATGCCCCCGAGTCTCATCAATAGATCTCTGCAACGTAGTCTGATATCCTGAAGCACATGCACCTCATGTCTATATACAAGGCAGTTGTGAACATGTAGTTGTATTGGGTGGACCAATCACCCCTGAACTCGATGTACTTGACACATGAGGATGTGTCCCTTGATATGCATCACTCTGTATCCGTGGGACCTACTCAACTCTATCTTTTGAATCAAGAGATCTCCTGAATGTTCTATCCTCCTCGAATTTGACATCTCTCCCCACAACCACTCTCCTCAGTACTATAATGTAGATCTGGTAGGCTTAGAGACCTATGAATATCCAACTAGGATCCCCTTCTCTGCAGTGGGATCCAACTTTGTCTTCTTCTCAGAAGGGACATGAGAGAATGTCTAACACCCAAATATGCGTAGGTGCTCAACATTAGGTCTACTCCCAGTGAAGGCCTCCTCAAGAGTCTTCCTCCCCAAAGCTCTATGGGGACTTTTGTTCTGTAGATAGACTACAGTACTTCAAGCCTCTGCCCATAAGTAAAATGGAAATACCTAATCATGCAACATCGATCTCACTGCACCAACTATGGCCCTGTTCTTTCTCTCTGCAACCCCATTCTGCTGCGGGTTGTAAGGAGCAATCAACTGCCTCCTGATACCCTATTGGGTGCAAAAGTATGCAAACTCTATGGAGGTATACTCACTTCCATTGTTCGACTGCAAGAACTTGATCTTTCTTCCTATCTAGTTTTCCACAAGTGCTTTGAACTCTTGGAACCTATTGAAGACCTCACTCTTAGTCTTTAGGAAATATATCCAAGTCTTCCTGGAGTGGTCATCAATGAAAGTCACGTAATACTCATAACCACCCAAGGAAAGTCGTGACATGGGCCCACACACATTAGTGTGTATCAAATCAAGTACCCCAACTGATCGAATGCCACTGTCGAGAAAGACAGTCTTGGTGTACTTCCCAAGAGTACACCCTCTACACACCTAATGCTCAATGTCGAATTTTGGAAAACCTGTCATAGTCTCTCTCAACAACCTCAGAGCTCCATGATGCAAATGAGCCATCTTATGATGCCATAGCTCACACAACTGAATGTTGTTGGTGCTACTAGATAAAGCATGCAATGGATGAAAACATAATCTATACAGATTCCCTTCATGTGTCCCAATCACTCTGTCAGAAGTGATATTGGACCCCTTAGGGTGAATGAGGACCTCTGTCCCTTTGAAGGATACCTCAAACCCCCTATCTTGAATGAAGGAAATTGAAATCAGATTCTTCTTCAGCCCAGGGACATACAATACATCCCTGAACACCAAGGGTGGCCTCAAATTCCACTGAAAAGAAACTGTTCCATGCCCAACCGCTTTGACTATGGTGTCATCTTCAAGCAATATCTCCAACTTGATCTCTGGATCTCTGAGATCAGTGAAGTGCTCTCCGACACACATATGATTGGATGCTCCACTGTTTATGTACCAAATGTGGGATGGTGTCTCAACTCTCAAGCAACAAACTATCAAGGAACACTCCCTCTCAAACTGAGAGGCAAACTCATCCTCCTCTGTTGTCGCTGTTGTACCACCCTGCTTCTTCTTCTTCTTCCTATTGGGACATTGTTCAACATAGTGCCCCATCTTCTGACATGCAAAACATTTAACTTTACTCATGTCCTTCTGCTGCTCACCTCCTCTCTGTTGTTGCTTGGCCCCGCCCTTGGGACCCTGCTTGGTCTTCTTCTTTCCCTTTGCCAAAAGAGCAAGCATCCTCCTCACCATCCCCCACCACGTTGTTGACTAGTAGATCCTGATCCAACTCTAAGCTCCTCCTGCACAAAGTCATCCCAAAGCCTCTCCCAACTGGGCATATGTTGTCTAGCCATGATGCCTGGTACAAATCTCTCCCAAGGCTTGGAGAATCTATTTAAGGATGTCCTCACCAACTCGAATGGATCCACTATCTTGTCAACCGCTACCAACTCATCACAAATCTGAGAAAATCTCGTGAGGAATGAGGTAACTGAATCAGTCTTCGTCATCTTGGTGCCCCTTAACTTCTCTTGGAGCACCATCTTCCAGTTATGGTTAGGACTCTAGTAAAGACCACACAAGGACTACCACATCTTAAATGTGAAGTCCTTACCAGATACATGAGGAATGATATGGTATTTCACCGCATCAAGGATAGTCCTCTTGGCCTTGATGTTCCTCTTCCGAAACTCGACCAAGAGCACTACATCTGGAGGAGGAACCGCATAATTTTCCACAATATCCCTTAGCTCAAGTTCCTCCAAGATCAAGACTATCCTAGCCTTCCACAGAGACCAATTGCTAGCCCCCACTAGCCTATCCTCCACCCTCAAACCTACCACCAACATGGATATCATTTGATGCTAAAATTGATGTTAATCTAACCAAGCAAAATTGATGCTAACTACTGTCTAGGTGAGACAAAAATCTTCCAACAGTTTGCAAACTATATCAACCCTCTTTGTGCCCTTTGGCTTTGATACCATGAAGAATTTTGAGGATCCTATAGGCTGCCTAATAGGGTTTTCGTTGACAAAGTTAGGCATTGTTTTAAAGGTAGTTTAGGGACTGCTTTCTTGTTGTTTTAGGACAAAAACATATATAAACCTTTTTCCCTCTGAATTTGCGAAGTAGGATATGATTCACTGCTCTTTTGTGACTGTTGTTTTAGATGGCTTAATTAGGAACTTTGTTGTCCATTGTTAGAACATATAAAACTTCACAAAACATGAAATACCCTCTAGATCTTTTCCACCTAATGCTGATAATGAAATAAGAAAACCACAACAATTTTACACAGGTGATTTTTGGTTAACACGACCCTGGAAAAACCCCCATGGGGAAAGCCAGTAAGAGAGTAGATGTATTATGGAGATCTCAAGCAAATGATACAAAAAGGAAATAACACAAGGAACCTGTTACAATAGCAAGCTCCTCTTAAGCTTGACTTTGGAGTTCCTTGGGATTAGCGCCCTCCTTGAAGAATTTACCCCTCTTTTCCTTAATGTGCATGCTAGTGGTGTTTGCGCCCCCCTTTGGTGTATGCTCATGCCCCCTTGTTTGTGCTTGCTAGTAGATGCGCCCCCTTTCTCATAGCACAAACTAGTGCACCCCTCTACCAAGTGGTGCACCTCTCCTTCACCAAGTGCACCAACCTTCACCCAAGCTTAGTGCGCCCCTACTCCATGGATGCGACCTTCTCAAGATTGTGCACCTTCATCTCAAGGTGCACCCCTCTTTGCTTCTCCTCTTCTCCAAACATGCTTCTCTTCTCCTCTCCTCTCTTCACTCTAATCTCCAAGTGAACAATGAATGTGCTTTTGCCCCTTTTCTCTCCTTTAGCCTCATCCTTAGGCTAACCCCTAGGAAACCAATGACCAAGATTAGATCTAGGCCAAGATTATATTTAGGCCAAAACCCAAGATCAAGGGTTGAGATTCATTCTCCCCTTTATCTTAAGTTTCCTAAGTTACTTATCCATTAATGACTTTATAAAGTCAATGTGACTTTATAACTTAAAGTACTTTGTCATTAATGATGTTATAAAGTCAAAGTGGCTTTATAACATAAAGTAAAGTGGTGAGGGTCAAATATTTTTCCCTTTGAGTTAGACACTCAATAACGCAAGGGGACCACTTTCCAAGGTACCTAAATCTCAACAATTGTCCCATGCTAAAACCTTGTTTGATAAGGTTATCCACACAAATACAAGATATTTTAATGGTGCCATGATCTTTCATACCTTTTTCCACCACCATTGCTTGATTTGATCCAATGCATTTGAGAACATCACCTCATATGCTAGCTTCGCTACGTAGAAAACTCTAGCAAGGTTTTTAGCCCAAACAAGTTGATCATCCTCCCCAAGAGTCACATTGCTAGCTATCAATCCTTTGGTGAAAGCATCCCATTCCATAGCTTCTTGCTCAACCTTTGGACCTAGCTTTGTTGATTTCATCCAACCTCCTCCCCAAAACATAGGGCTATCCACTACACTAACATTTGATAAAGATGTTCTATTAAGCACTCTTAAAGTAGTGCAAATTTCTATAAGCAACCTGAATTCATTGCCACCACCAATCCAGGGTCCAACCCCAATATGATATTTCTGCCATCTTTGACCTTTAACGTTGGCCAATTTTCCACTAGTGGAAAATCTTGCACCAAAGCTTTTGAGATAACCAAAGCATTGTTAAGATTTTTTTTTTGGCCCCAGCCCACTCCAAAATTGACAAAGGATGAATATATTTATGAATAAGCATTTTCGTCCATAAACCTAATCCTGAAATCATCCTTTACAAACTTTTAGCAGAAATGCCTTGGCAAAATGAAATATGTTCTTGAGCCTCCAACCTCCTAATTTTTTAGGCCTAGATAACATATCTCATCTAACTAAGGTCATCTTCTCATTTTCATTCTTCCCAATGCAAAGAAAGCTAAAAATCTTTCCACTGATTTTGTGAAGAATTCCTTTAGGAATATATGCCAAAGATTGCCAATATACAAGAATAACCTCCAATACTACCTTCAAGAAGGTTAATCTACCACCTAAAGAGAACCATTAGTATACCGGGAGGTAACCCTATTCTCTATCTTGTTGTATACCCAAAGCCAATCCTTTAATCCATACTCATTAGGCTTCAGATGGAACCCTAGGTATTTGAGTCCTCACTAAAAGTCTCCTTGAAAGAGGAATAATTCTTTTATAACATGGTGTTGCCCCTTCATTGATCTATGAAACATAATAGAAGATTTTTGTTCATTCACCTCCATCCTTGTGGTATTGCAATACAGTTTGAGTGCACGATGAATTGACTTGGCATTCATTAATGATCCATCACCAAAGAGTAAAACATCATCCACACAGAGTAGATGTGTTAGGTAGATATGGTGCCCCACTCTGATACCTATTAGACCTCACAACTTTTTCCATGAAGTATACATATTATTAAATCCTTCAACTATGATAAGAAAAAACAAGAGGTGAAATGTGACCGCCCTGCCTCAAGCCTCTAGATGGTTGGAAGAAAGACGTGGTAGAACCATTTATCAATAATGAGAAAGAACAAATGAATACCTTCCACTCAGTTAACAAATTGACAAGAGAATTGAGCATGTAACATCATCAACCTAAGGTAGGACCAACTGACCTTATCATAGACCTTAGATAAATCTAGATTGATGATAAAAGGGGGCTTTTCCTTACCTTAATAGTATGTAATCCTTCATGAGCAATGCCAATTGCCTCATGAATTTGTCTACCATTAAGAAAATTGAATTGCTCACCTGAGATAGTAGGAGATAACAAAAGTTTGAGTCTTCTTGCAACAACCTTAGAGATTATCTTCTATACGACATTACAAAGAGAGATAGGTCTAAAATCACTGCATGATTCAGGGACATATTTTGTTGGGATCAAAGCTAATAATGAATAATTGTTATCCCCAAGAACCTTACTAGAAAGTTTGGGTTCCTCTATAAGCAACAATAAATCCTTACCCATCAATTCAATGAAACCTTCATAGAATTCTATGGGCTAACCATCTAGCCTTGGAATTTTATCTTTTTGAAAGGATTCTAACCCTTTGCAGTTCAACCATTGTGATCTCCTTTAGAAGAGCCATATTATGCTCTTAGTTCACAAAGGTGGGAAAGAAAGCTACCATTTGAACTATCTCAGTTATATTTACTCTAGGAGGTTCCTTGAATAGTTGTGAGAAGCTTGTACCAAATTTTTCCATATCCTTGCAATAGTGGACTTGACCCTTTATTTCTTTCTTAATACTCCAAATAGTATTAATGTTTTCCTCATTAGTATAGTTATAAAAAAATTGAATATTTTCATCACCTTAAGCTACCCTTGTTGCTCTACTTTTTTGTCTCCCCTTTGCTTCCTCCCAATCTAAGAGCTCTGTTGAATTTTCACTATGCTAGGCTCAAGCATGAGGTTTATTTCATTTAGCATGTACTTGAACCATAAAAAAATGTAGCTGCACCATACACAAGTGTTGCAATAACCAAGATCACAAGAAGAATTACCATGCACAAGATACACACGATTTATCCTGGGAAACCCTTCTACTCAAGGGAAGAAATGTTAGAGTTTAAGCTATTATTAGGTTTCTTTTCAATTTACTAGATAACCATATCATAGATAGGATCATTGAGAGAAACACAATCACAAGAGACACATCATTTATCCTGGGAAACCCTCATGGGGGAGAAAACCCAACAAAAACTTCCTTAATATAGATAGCCAATACAATGCCAAGAGAATACTCCAAACACTACAGAAAGTCCTCTCCCAACTAATGTGCCTCTCTCTCTTCCTTCTTCTCCAACTGCAACTCCAAACTTGTGCTCTGGATGATTGAATGAGTGAGTGAACAAATGAGGCGCTGGCCTCCTTTATTTATACAATCTGGCAAGTGCTCAAAGGAGGTGTCTCTTCACTAGCAGAGCCGACTTCTCTTTCTGGGTGGTTAAAACCACTTTAATTTATTCTGGGGGCGACTTCTCATTTTGCATATTACAATTAGGGTTTGACCAATCCGCAAAAGGGGATTTGGTCATTTACAATGCCCGACTTGATCAATCCACAAAAGGGGATTGATCTAATGAATAATACATCAATAATAAATAGAATACTCTTTGCAGTTACAATATTTCAACACTCCCCCTTAACAAGAAGGGTATTCTACAACATCATCAGGAGAGAGAGAGAGGGCAACAACATTAACAACATCTGGAACACTGACTGGCATATCTATAAATCATCAGAAGTTTTTCTCATCATCATCGTTCACAACATGAGGCTGGAGTAGCATCATCATCCTCATTAGCATGAGGCTAAGGTAACATCATCATCATCTTCAGCGTGAGGCTAAAGTAACATCATCATCTTCTTTAGCATGAGGCTAAAGTAATATCATCAGTATCTTTAGCATGAGGCTAAAGTAACATCATCATCTTCTTTAGCATGAGGCTAAAGTAATATCATCAGTTTCTTTAGCATGAGGCTAAAGTAATATCATCATCATCATCATCTTCAACAAGAAGTTGAAGTGGCATCATCATCATCATCATCTTCAGCAAGAAGCTGAAGTGGCATCATCATCATCATCTGTATCAACATGGATTAGTATAACACTAATATATCATCATCATCAATAACAACACAAGGCTGATACAATATCAACAACAACAATATCACATCACAAAGGTTGGAGCATCATCAACAACAACAACACCGAGGCATGAAGGCTGGATAGTCTTCAACACGAGGCTGGCATCACAACACGAAGCTAGCTACACAATATCATCAGCACGAAGCTGGCATCACAACACGAGGCTGGAAACACAACATCATCAACATGAAGCTGTCATCACAACACTAGGTTGGCAACACATCATCAACACGAAGCTAGAATCACAGCGCGAGGCTGGCAACACATTATCACAACACGAGGCTGACAACACATCATCAGCACGAAGCTATCATCACAACGCGAGGCTGGAAACACATCATCACAACACGATGCTGGCAACACATCATCATCACGAAGCTGGCATCACAACATGAGGCTGGCAACACATCATCACAGCATGAGGCTGGCAACACATCATCAACACAAAGCTGGCATCACAACACGAGGCTGGCAACACATCATCACAACACGAGTCTGGCAACACATCATCACAGCATGAGGTTGGCATCACAACACTACTCCCCCTTTCCAGGGAGGTCCTTTCGGACTACACCAAGCTTATCTCGAAAGTGCTCAAACTTTACAAAAGATAGAGGCATGGTCAACACATCAACAACCTGTTCATCCGTGCTAACATACTGGAGCTTTATGGCTCCTCTCTGCAACATATCACGAATGAAGTTATACCGAATCTCTATGTGCTACTACTCATCATAGAACACATCATCTCCATACAACTCTAGTTATCACATAAGATCACGGTGGCTTCCATCTCCAGATCAAATAGATCCATCAACAACATCTGAAACCATACAGATTCACAACTAGCGGAACATGCAACAATGTATTCCGCTTATGCCATGCTCGGAGCAATGCTGAATTGCTCCCTATTCTACCATGAAGTCATGGCTGACCTCAGACTGAAACAACATCCTAAAGTGCTCTTTCTATCAGAAACACTTTGAGCTCAATATGAATCGGTGTAACCACTTAGTCTGAAGTCATGATCTCTAGTATAATAGAGACCAAAATCCAACGTACCCTTAAGGTATCTCATCATATGTTTTGCAACAACAATGTGCAAACGTTTGGGTTCTACCAGATACCGACTCAAGGCAAAACATATATCTAGCCTTGTATTCGTTAGATACATCACTGAACAATAATTTGTCTGTACATAGTAGCATCAACCAATTCTGACGAGGTATCTACCAGGAGCTTCAACTTCATTTCCATGGGTGTGTACATGGATTTACATTTCAACATGTCAAACCTCTTCATTTTAACTGCATACTTCCCTTGGTTAAAGAAGATCTTCTTTGTGCTCTGCCAAACTTCAGGACCTAAGAGATAATGCATTTAGGTCTTCCATCAAACTCTGTAGTGAGCTTCTTCTGCAATTTGTGATGAACTTTTCTTCATCTTGTCAAGAATACATCATCTACATATAGTAGTAACATCATTGGCTCATCATTCATAACCTTGAGATAAAGGTTAGAATAAACTTTACTCTTGGTAAATCCCAAGCTCGTCAAGACGTTGTCAATTCTTCCATACCAAGCTCTAGGAGCTTGCTTCAACACGTACAAAGCTTCCTTCAACTGACATACATGAGTCTTTCTATCTTCAATCTTCAAATCAAATTTTATCATTACATTGTACCAGTCTGGTACACTTGCTCAGCTACAACTCTATCTACACAATCATGTGCTAACTCTATGTGCTCTCTGCAGGGCACTATCTGTCTCACTGCCTGAGAGTATGTCCTCTCCTCTTTCTACAACTGTTCTTTCTATAATTGAGACTCTGCACCTACAACTGCTCTGAAGCTAAGAATGACTGCTTCATTCTCATTGTGGCTGCTGAAATCTTTGAGTAACTCCTCTTATTCTATCACGACAACAACTTCATCTGAAACTAAGAGTGGCTCAATAACTGATACTGAAGGTATCTCTTCTTTTTTCATGGAGGTGACTCTATCTTTCATTGTAAGTCATGTATCCATGATCCAACTAATGTAATGCACCAACTACCCCTCAATTTTAAATATGGGGATCTCTCCCCCCGTATATCATACTATATATGAATCATGGTTGTTTTGGTTGTCTTCCTAAATATTGGAACTATTTCTTCAATCACTGGAGTAAGTGTCTCATCATAGTCTTCACCCTCTTGCTGGGAGAATCCTCTTAGACACACATTAGGCTTTGTACATCTGCAACATGCTTGATCTGTATAGATCAATCTTGGAAGTCAATATTGACTTATCTTCTAGTCTCACGGAAGAATCCATATCCTAGTCTTTCTGACTGGCTTCCTTCTTTGTTACTAAAACACAAGAATCTTCTAGGAGATTTAATATCTCCTAGGAGTCTCTAAAGTTACGATCTAGTCTTCTCATGGCATTCGTCTTCCAATCCTGGAAATTGTCTCTTCATCTGATCCTTTCTGAGACCAGGCTTACTCTCGATTTCTTTTGAGTCTACAAGAACTTCATCATCTCTTATAGGGTATACTTGGTGTTGAATACCAAGTCTAAATATGAAAGACTGAGTCATGCTTCAAATGAGTTCTACTTCCCGTCAAGGTGGCTTCATTAACCTTTGAACAATTCTGCTGTGAGTTCTTGTTCTAATGTTCAGTCATCTTTTGAGCCTTTTGCTCCTTACAATCAATTTTCATATGAGATACTCTAAATCTCAAAAGATAGCTTCTTCTTCATCTTCTTTGGTACATGAATGTATATGGTCATGTACATAGTATGCTTCATGTCTCAACTAATCTATTGCCTTCTGCAACCTTCACTATAGCTTCCTCAGGGTTATTACCTGTGACGAAATGAGATCAACACTCTTGTAGTGTTGTGATCAAACATTCATCCATGGTAACTTGGAATCAACACAAGAAGTTTCTCCTAGAGGAGATGTTAGTTGTATCTGGTAAATGATTACATTAAGCATTTATCTTGATATGCTCACATGCTACCAAGTATAATCCTTTTCAAAGACTGCTACCTCAACTATAATGTTTACTTGTAAAGAGGCAGTTATCAACTTGCCATGTGAAATTTTGATTATTATCATCTTAATTAATCAAACCTGGAACCTGGAGCCTTGTCCTCAAGAATGAGTGTGTTGCTTTTCTTCCAAGTCTCCTTCACTCAATATGACGAGTGCTTTCTTCAACCTATCTTCTTTTACTAAGACAATATGCTATCTTGACAGAAGGTTGGGTTAGAGAATAAACTCTATGATCTCAACTTTAATCCATCTAATACCTTGAATTTAATTTTGACCAAGGGTTAGTATGGTGGTCATAGCTTCAACATGCAACCTAGATCAAAATAATGTCATAACAAATAGATGCATATCAAAATAATCAAACCTAGGTTGCATTATTCTTCTGAATGTGTTGGATCTTGAGATCCTTTTGGATCTATGGAAAGAGATCCCTTCTCCTGCAAATACCCTTTAAAGCTTAGCAATTTAAGCATATGTGAGTACATACCTCTGATAGCATTTGCAGGTAGTGGCACCATCTAGTAGCAGCGGTAATAATTACCAACCCTTTAAGAAATTCAAGGGTGACTGCAACTGGTGCTATAGCTGATACTGCAACTGCAATTGATACTGTGATTGATTTTGAAACTGCAACTGCAACTTAGGGTTTTATGAGGAAACCTTAATTTTTCAAACTTCAAATTTTGAAATTTTGATCCAGGGGCTAGATGTGTTGAGCTGAGGTGAGTAAGCTGGTACAGTCAGATTTCTGAAAATCCAAATTTTGCCTCCTCAAACTTGACCAACGGATTTCTGGACTGGTGCTTTTGGTTTTCTGGTACCAATGAAAACTAGGGTTTCACTTTCCGGGAGTTCTAACCATTGCAAAGGTGCGCTCAAAATGCCAAAAGCTTTACTAGGGTAGGGCACACTTTTCTAGATGGGTTTTAGGAAAAAAATCCTCTCCAACAAAAAGCCCTAATTTTCTTGTACGACAACAATGACGTTTTTCTTTATCTTGTGAAAGATGCTCTCTTCAGCTTAGCTTTGATACCATGTTAGAGTTTAAGCTATTATTAGGTTTCTTTTCAATTTACTAGATAACCATAACATAGATAGGATCACTGAGAGAAACACAATCACAAGAGACACATCATTTATCCTGGGAAACCCTCATGGGGGAGAAAACCCAACACAAACTTCCTTAATATAGATAGCCAATACAATGCTAAGAGAATAAACCAAACACTACAGAAAGTCCTCTCCCAACTAATGCGCCTCTCTCTCTTCCTTCTTCTCCAACTACAACTCCAAACTTGTGCTCTGGATGATCGAATGAGTGAGTGAACAAATGAGGCATTGGCCTCCTTTATTTATACAAATTGGCAAGTGCTGAAAGGAGGTGTCTCTTCACTGGCAGGGCCGACTTCTCTTTCTGGGTGGTTAAAATCACTTTAATTTATTCTGGGGGCCCACTTCTCATTTTGCATATTACAATTAGGGATTGACCAATCCGCAAAAGGGGATTTGTTCATTTACAATGCCCGACTTGATCAATCCACAAAAGGGGATTGATCTAATGAATAATACATCAATAATAGATAGAATACTCTTTGTAGTTACAATATTTCAACAATAAAACCCAACAATCCTTTGCTATATTCTCAAGAGAAGATCCCCCAACCATAAACCCTAATGCACACAAGAGGGTGCTTCTACAACCTTGAAACTAACGCCCAAGATAGGTGCGCACTTCAGCCTTAAAGGCACTTGCTAAAATTTCCAAATGACAAGTGACAAGTGTGAGAGTGTGTGTTTCCTCAATGGGGAAATCACCTCTATTTATACAAGACCAGACACAACAATAGGTGTGTCTATTGGCACAACAGGGTCGACCTCAATGACTCAGAAATATAATTAATTATTACAATAAACCTTAATTATCTTTCACATATGGTGGGGCTGACTTGTACCCTTTACATCATAATTAGGGTTACAAGTAAATCTTACACTTAGACAATATAGCAAGGGATCCACACGTCCATTAGTGCTCAACCACTAGGGACACGTCCACCTATGCTCAGCCACAAGGATGTCATACTCAACAGATCTCTATCTCAACTGAGTCCACGAGAGAATCATCTGGAGTACCATCTCAAGCCTGACTCAACTGAGTCCACAGGGGTACAAAGGCAGGAGACCACATCGACTCAACTCTCATAGAGGAGAACGATACACCCATCACATGGGCAAACCCAACACTGGGCTCTCTCACAGGTCGACTTAACTTAGTCACATAGGAGAACATATCCTGGAGAATGTCACACGACGCTGCAATCATCAACACTCCCTCTTAGCTAGGGAGGCATTCTCCACTAGGCCAAGTCTCTCATGGAAGTACTCGAACTTCGTCCTGGCAAGCAGTTTGGTGAATATATTTGCAATCTGCTCATGTGTAGGAAGGTACTGCACGTGTACTGCTTTTCTCTGTACCATATCTCTGATATAATGGTATTTGATCTCAATGTGTTTCGATTTATCGTGAAACACATGATTCTCAGAGAGCTTCACACAACTCTGGTTATCATAGTGAATAATGGTAGAATCCATCTCATGATCAAATAAATTTGCAAGGAACTTGCAAAGCCACACTTCTTTATGGACTCCCACACTCAACACTATATACTCTGCTTCTTCGGTACTCAAAGCCATAGAGCTTTGTTTCCTACTGCACCAGGAAACCATGGAAGACCCCAAGGTAAAAGAACAACCATACATGCTTTTCCGGTCCACTGTGCTCCCTGCCCAATCTGCATCGACATATCCCTGCAATCTCATGTCTACACCGGAGGCATATCTCAGGCCATATCCAATTGTGCCTCGTAGATATCTTAATACATGCTTTGATGTTATTTAGCGATTTTGTGTAGGCTGACTCATAAACTGACTGAGTACATTCACTACATAACATATATCAGGTCTGGTGTTAACCAGATACATCAATGATCCAATCAGCTGCTGGTATAGATGTGGATCAATATCACCTGAATCAGTGGAATCCTTGTTCAATTTCATTAGATCCATCACCTTCGGTGTAGGCATGGATTTGCAGTTTGTCATACCAAACTTCTTCAATATCTCCACTGTATATTTTCCTCGACTCAGGAAAATCTCATTAGTACTCTACCATACTTCTAGTCCCAAGAAGTAGTGCATCATACCCAGATCCTTCATCTCAAATTCATAAGTCAATGCTCGCTTGCATTTAGCAATAAGTCTTTCTGAATTGGTGAGGAATAAGTCATCAACATACAGGACCAAGAATAAGAAATCGTCACCAACAATGTGATAATATAGGTTTGGATCACCAACACTCTTGCTGAAGCCCAAACTCATAAGGAATCCATCCATCTTCTCATACCAAGCACGAGGTTCCTGCTTTAGTCCATATAGCGCTTTCTTCAACCTGCACACATGAGATTTCTTCTCATGTATCACAAATCCTTCTGGTTGCTCGATGTAAACTTGTTCCTCAATCTCACCATTGAGAAAGGTTGTCTTTACATCCATCTGATGTAGTTTCCAACCCATGGATTCAACTAGGGCAATGATAGTATAGATGGAAGTGTATCAGGCTACAGGAGCAAATGTCTCCTCATAATCAATTCCCTCCACATGTGAGAATCCTCTGGCTACAAATCTCGCTTTGTACTTCTTGACACTTCCATCAACTACATGCTTGATCTTATAGATACACTTGGAAGTCACTACAAACTTCCCTTCTGGTCTAAGAACAATATCCCACACATCATTCTTCATGATGGATTGATATTCTTCTATCATGGGATCTTTCCATACCTGTTGACCTGTTGCTTCTCCATGACAAGAAGGCCCAGTATCAATGATGTGGCTCATGGCTGAAACATAGCTCAAAAATCTTTGTGGTCTCTTTCTCTCTTATAATGTGCCTCAAGGAGTTGCATTTCCCTCTGCCTCCTATAGAGTCTGTCGAGCCGAGGCAGGCCTTTTATGGCCTACTGCAATGTCTCTGGGAACATCAACTGGAGCAATTGGATCGACTGGATCAATGGTTATCTCCCTCTGAACTATTGAAGGGGGAGAAGGTACTGTCTTGCTGTCAATATCCATATGAGATTCTCTGGATCTTCGAAAAGCTATCTCTTAATCAAAGATGACATCTCTGCTAATCTCGATCTGTCTCTGACCAAGGATGTATATCTGATATGCCTTTGAAGATTCATTGTACCCCACAAATGTACCCTTTCTACCTAAAGGGCCTAGCTTGGTTCTCTTCTCCTTGGGTACATGAAAGTATACTGGACACCCAATTATACTGAAGTGTCCAACCTCAGGCTTCACTCCGGTGAAATCTTCTTCGAGAGTCATGTTCTTCAAAATATGGTGAGGACTCTTGTTCTTAACATATACTGTTGTCATGGATGCTTCTGTCCACATAATCATAGGTAGATTCTGATCATGTATCATTGCTTTGGTTGCCTCAATGATGGTTATGTTCTTCCTCTCTGCAACCCCATTTTTTTGAGGGTTGTAAGGAACGATGTACTCCCTCTTGATCCCTGCCTCAATACATTAATCACTGAAATCCCTGGAGGTGTACTCTCCTCCATTATCTGAACTTAGCACCTTGATCCTCCTCCCAGTCAGGTTCTCAACCTGAGCTTTGAATTCTTGAAATCTTGCAAGGACTCCATCCTTGGTCTTCAAGAAATAAATCCACGTCTTCCAAGAGTGATCATCAATGAAGAGCACACAGTGCAAATATCCATTTAAGGAAGCAACGATCATATGTCCACACACATCTGAATGTATTAAGTCCAAGATCCCTTTGGATCTGCTATCACTGCTCAAGAAGGACCCCTTGACATTTTTGCCAAGAGAACAACCTCTGCAAACACCATTATGCTAAACATATATCTCTGGAAGGCCTGTTACCATCTTCCCTAGAGCAGGAAGGGCTCTATAATGAATGTGAGAAAGTCTCCTATGCCATAGCTCACTCAAGCTGATAGTATCGTGTAACAGGGTCTGGACTGGTTAGACAATCAACCTGTATAAGTTGTTTTCTCGAACACCATTTACTTGGGCATAATCCATATGTGAGTTCTTGTGCCATGCAAGAGATTTTCCTTCAGAAAAGGTAACCTTGTAGTCTTTATCCTCCAAGGAAGAAACAAAGACAAGGTTCCTTTTCATCCCAGGTGCTTCTACAACCTTGCAACTAGTGCCCAAGAGAGGTGTGCACTTCGGCCTTAAAGGCACTTGCTGAAATTTCCAAGTGACAAGTGGCAACTGTGAGAGTGTGTGTTTCCTCAATGGGGAAATCACCTCTATTTATACAAGACCAAACACAAGAATAGGTGTGTCTATTGGCACAACAGGGCCGACCTCAATAACTCAAAAATATAATTAATTATTACAATAAACCTTAATTATCTTTCACATATGGTGGGGTCGACTTGTACTCTTTACACCATAGTTAGGGTTACAAGTAAATCTTACACTTAGACAATATAGCAAGGGATCCACATGTCCACTAGTGCTCAGCCACTAGGGACACACCCACCTGTGCTCAACCACATGGACGTCATACTCAACATATCTCTATCTCAACTGAGACCATAGGAGAATTATTTGGAGTACCATCTCAAGCCTAACTCAACTGAGTCCACAAGAGTACAAAGGCAGGAGACCACATCGACTCAACTCTCACAGAGGAGAACGACACACCCATCACATGGGCATACCCAACACTGGGGCACGACTCAACTCAGTCTAGAGGAAAACGATACACCCATCACATGGGCACACCCAACAATGGGCTCTCTCACAGGTCAACTCAACTCAGTCAAATAGGAGAACATATCCTGGAGAATGTCACACACCACTGCAATCATCAACAAGCTCTTTCTTGGCAACTTCCTTTTGTTTTTAAATCTCTTAGTGCATCTTCACTAAACACTCCTTTCAAATTTGATTTGAAAATATATGCAATGTACTCTTCAATATTTTCATATCCGTTCTTGGGAATCCTTATATTTAGCGTTGGATCATTCAATAGATTTCCTTTTTATTCTCTTTAGATTGTCACTAAATTGAACCATTGTAGAGTCCCCTAGTTGACTGTCAAAGTATCTCCATTCACTTTGAACCAATTCTGTAAACTTTGGGTCCTTCAACCAATGAGAGTTGAATTTGAATGGGCCAAGAGGTTTGGGGATACCTCACCCACTTGCAAAAAAATATGGACATGATCATATGAACCCACCCCCCCTTTTATTACTCCACGTTGGCTTCCTTTCTACGGGGTCTAAGTCACACAACCCCTCTTCATCAATCTTATGAAGCAAAAATTCAGCCAATGGATCCATCCTAAATTCACTCTAAACTTCATCTTGTCTCAAGATAAAATTCATGTCCCCACCCACTATCACATTCTCCCTTCTTAATGCCATATCTCCCAAAATCTTCTTTAGCGAGGAAAGATTCATAAACATTAATGCCATTAAAAACTGAATCAGTCTCTAGATAGAATAATTCTATACAAATCAATGTTACATTTATCGTTATCGGGAATTTATCATTGGGGGTTCAAAATTGAAGTTAGCGGCAATATCAAGAAAAATATCGGAAATTATTGGAAAACTTGAAAAAATACAAAAAAAAAAATTCTTTCAATATTTTAAACTCATAAAGCAGCATCAACATCAAATAAACACATTGTTACATAAATATGAAAACTAAACTTATATATAAGATGTATAAGATGTCAAATGGTACATTAGACATCGATACTAAAATATGATATTCGCCCTTGAATCATAAGTCCTGACAGGATAATACAAAATCACATCCAAACAAAAATAAATGATCTTATGAAATGACTCATGGCAATGAAAAAAACGGATTTTCCCTTGTTTGCTTGATGGAAAATGCTCACAATATCCTCAAAGCTCAAACCAATGTTTTAAAACTTGGAATTAGACTCAGATTGACTCGAACCGATCTGATTTCAATGACTTAGTTTACTAAAAAATACACAAAATATTTAAATTTTAAACATTCCAAACCATGATTCCAAAAAATTATTGAAATTTCGAAAGAAAACATTATGAATAAATGAGCAAGATCATTTAAATGACAAACACAAATGACAAACAATGCTCCACCATCACTTATATTGGGATCTTGATCATTAGTATCACCCTTTGCCTCTTGTCTAACCTTTGCCTCTACCTCGATCCTCTAGGGACATCAGTCAACACCACCCTATTTTTATGAAACTGGCTAATCTAAGCCTTATAATATGGTAGAAAAAGCTTAACATGCTTAATCAATGATTTTTGTTTGAGTGAAAGGTACATTTTTGCTAAGGCCACGACATAAGAATTCAACAATGAATACCACCAACATCAAGGTACATAAAGGGCTTGGTGCTCTTGATTAAATGCTAATCACATACCCTCATACATGATAGAATCCAATGAAAATGTTGCAATCCTACCAATCTTGAAATTCTGAAAACTCTTAAAGTCTGTTGAATTTTGAATGGGATACAAATTTCTACTTTCTCCATATGAAGTCCGATGATGTTGGAACCACACCCAAACATCCTGAAACAATTAATGGCAATGTTAAAAATTTAAGTAAAAGGATAAAAAGGAAAGATAAAGGAATTTAACATTACCATTAGTTGCCAACGTTTTTGGTCAAAGTGCGTGAGACAAAACTCACTTTTGCAAAATGAGGGTTAAAAGACCAAGATTCTAGTTAATAAGGTGATATTGATGCAAACATGGCAATAATTTTCAATTTTTCACGATAATTACCCAATTTATCGCGATAAATTCAAATTATTGAAATTATCGCAATTATTTCAGGCAATATTATCGCCGAGGTTAGTTTTGGCGATATTATCGCGATAAGTGTAACACTGATACAAATAGTAGAATGAAGAAATGAACATTTTTTGAGTTGTAGAGTCTTATACCAACCTACCACTAAACTTGTTGATCTCCCTTCAGAACTAAGGGCTTCAAAGCTCCACCAAGAAAAAATAGCCAATAAAAGATCTTTTGCTTGATGGCTTCAAGGATCGTCCTCTGAATAAACACAACCTCTAGATTATTAGTTGAAACCAAACACTTCAAGGAGTAAACCAACCTACCTCTTGCTTGAGAGAGTAATTCCTTATGGGATTTTGAAGCCTTTCCATTCTTTTTGTTTGAAAATCCTTAGGTGGGATATTTTGCCCTTATATAAACCTATCTACCTCATTTTCCTCATCCACCTCATAAATAAGATCTAAGTCGACAAGAGGGGGGCCCTCTTGTGTAGATTTTTTCTTTTTCATATATGATCCCTTTTTTATCACATCCATAATGGCTAGAGGTTTATATCTAGTAGATGGAGTTTTTCCCTCTCGATTTCCTTCTACCCTTATTAATGCCCCTTCATCTACATCCTTCACCCATCTTTTTTATACTAGAGGACACAACCTTTTCTCTAGCAAATATCTTGTAATTGTTTTCCAAAAAAATGGAAGAAGGCTCATAAAAAATAGACTTACCTTTCATAAATGTAGATCTAACCGTCATTCCTTCAACACCTTCTCAATGTAAGTCTTCTCGCTCCACTAACACCACCTATGTTTCAACAATATCCTCATCATCAAGTAAATCCTTCTTAGGGTAAGTTCTCTTTAGATGGCCATACAAATGACATATATAGCACTTGAAGTGGTTCTTAACGTAATATATCTCTTTGTGATATGACCTATTCCCCACTTGAATGCCGATACCTTTTCGGTAAGCCATCGTCGATATTCATCTCCATGCATATCTTGTCCATGGAAGTCCAACCAGGAAATGAGTTTTCTCATTTATATCCAACATCCTTCCCAATTTATTACTAATTAGTGTTGAGGCCTTCTTCGACCACACCTTTTTTAGAGCAATGTATGAATAATAATAGTCAATTAGATATTAGATATAAGCATTTAATAAGGACATTTTGACTTTAGGTTATATTATGTTTTTATATTTATTTCACCTTTGAGTTTTATCCCACATTCATAAAGTGGATTGACTCGACTAATATGTAACCCTTTATAAGGAGGTTTTCACTCCATTTATATATGCAATATAGAGAACTCTCTCGAGTAATCTTGGTTTCCTTGACGTGTTTAATTTCCATTTTATTGTGATATGGCATCATAGCCATGGACTCTGTGAGAGTGTGAAGACCTAGAGACTATTGTTGGTAGAGATGGATCGAGGGATCGTTAGCTAACACATCAAAGAGACAAAAGGGTTTTGGATCAACGAAAACTAGGAATCTATTGCACCCAAGGAAAGACAAATCACCAAAGTGAAAACGTGTGTGTGTGGTATGTAAGTGATTGGGGGGCCATACATGTATAGATTGGTTGTAATACCTTAAATTGGACTGTACTGATGCTGATAGAGAGTTTTTTCTTCTTGAAATCAAAGTGTATGACCTATTTTGGACAACCAATTAGTGAAGTTTCTCAGTTTTCACTACAATACAGATGAATTTGAAGCATATTGAAGTTGTTCTTTCCTGTATTGCTACCTAGATTTGTAGATAAAAAAGATTCAATTTCTAATTTGGTGATTTTCAGCAGTTCCAAGGAGAAACTATAAATAAATCTACACATTTTTTAGCGATACATGGTTGTTATAGGGGTTTACAACCATTATCGAGGTGTTCTTACTCCTTGATTGCAAATTGAGGGAGGGAAGAAGATGAATTTATATGATTCTACTATATTTTAGTATACCTTTATGCATTATTTTTTTACGCATAGCAATGGGCTCTCTACCTAGCATCATGTTGGAAGGTAGCCAAAGATTATTTAGTAAGAACAACAATACACGGAAGCAACATATGGTGGCCATATTCAAGTTCAAGTTTTTGGTTGATATCGTCTTAGGTAAAGAAACTCAACCAACAACTGCAGGTAGAGTCTAGGGAAAGTATGATGAGCGAGACCAAGAAGTAGTAATGCTAATTAAGTTGTCCGTGACGGATGAAATGCTTCATGAATTTTAAACATGGAAGATTTCAACAATGATTTGGAAACATTTGCAAGAATTAAATGAAACTTCGGGCAAGGACAAAGCCTTCTTCCTAAATAATACATTGTTTTCATTTACGATGGATAAGAATGCATCATTGCAAGAGAATTTACTCAAGACCAAGGATATTAGAGAATAATTGACTCCCCTTGATTAGAAAATGGAAGAGGAGGACATGGCTATCACATTGAAAAGTTTACCATGTGCTTATGAGCACTTTATAGAAACCTTGAACATCATCACTTTGAATGTTGACCTAAAGTTTGAAGAGCCATGTAATAAGCTCTTATAGTAGGACATATGGAATAAAACATTTAGGAGTAGCAGTGAGATAGAGGGTACAAGACAAGCCTTTGTAGTAAATGTTAATGACAAAGGCAAGTGGACAAAGAAGAAAGGGCAATGCAATGGTGAGGATGCAACTAAGAATATGAAGAACATCACATGTCATTACTATGGCAAGGAGGGCCATATGAAGAATTATTGTAGAAGGAAGTTGGCTAATCAGAAAAACAATTAGGGAGGGCCTCAATAGATGGCACATGTCATTGAACATATAAAGGAGGAGGATTCAACCTTCTATGGATTTTGGCCAAGAGACAAGCACATTAGTTCAAGTCAAATTCTTGGCACATAGATTTTGGTGCATCATGGCACTTCACCAACAAACAAGATTGGTTCTTGGAGTACATCGCTTGTGAATTTGTCATCTATTCGGTGATTTTTCAGTGGCAAGGAAGAGTTCAAAGTAGTAGGCAAAGGGAATATGCAGATTTCTTTGGATGAAAATTGTTGATTTTTCTTAATGTGTATTGTGTGCCAAGAATGGAGCATAATTCAACTCTAAGTTAGCCAAATTATGGGACATTTCCCCCATCTACATATCATATTTAGCAATCAAAAGTGTTACATGGTTGACAAAGAGACCAAGAAGACTATTTCTCTTGGTGTGGAAGATCATGGATTGTTGAGATTGGTTGACACTAGACATGTTAGGGATCATGAAATGGTAGCCAAGAGTGCATCAAACATTATTACACGTTGGCATCGACGACATGGGAACTTGAATTTGACCTACCTCTCTCAGTGGGATCAAGAGAAATTGGTAGATGGACTTCTTGGCATCCAACAATAGATACACAATGTTTTCAAAGCTTTCCAAGTCAAGAAGCAACACAACTCCTTTTGATGAAGCTCGAGCTTGGAGAGCAAAGAGAGTCCTTTAGTTGGTTCATGCAAATGCTTGCAGACTAATGAAAATAGTATCTATCAACGATATCGGGTATTTTTTTCTTTTTGTTGATGACTACAGTAGAAAAATGTGGGCGTATTTTCTGAAATTGAAACAATGTGTTTAATGAATTTCAAAATTTTGGAGCATTAGTAGAAAAAGATTAAGGTTGTCACAGTACCGCTCTAAATTTTGACAATGAAAAATAATTTTATTCAAAAGACTTAAACAACTTTTGTGTTAAACATGGTAGAAAGAGACAATTCACTACACCCTACACTCCACAACAAAATGGAGTGGTTGAGAGGTGAAACCACACTATCATAGAGATGGCTTAGTGTATGAAGGAAAATAAGCACATTCCATTCAGGTTTTGGGCCGAGGCAATGTTTTCAATAGTATATCCAATGAATGCATCTCCAATGAAGGCAATGAAGTAAAATACCCCAGAGGAAGCATGGTCTAGTAGGAAGCCCAAAGTTATTCGTGTCAAATTTTTGGTTTGGTTTCCTATGCTTGGATTCTAGAACAACAAATAACCAAATTAGACCCCAAGAGAAAGACATTGATGCTCACATGGTACAAAAGCTATGATAAAGTGTATAGGTTGGTTGAATGCGACAACAACACAATGAGCTTCAAAAACGATGTTGCAATTGATGAAGAATTTGGGTCTTTCACGACTTCTCTAAGGATCCAAATTACTAAAGAGTAGAAAATTGTGGATAAGGGTTCAAGTGTCAAGCTTCATGTTGCTCCCCCTATAGCAGGGTAGGGTTATGTGCATGAGAAGTCTCATATGGAAATCATTTTTCTTTTTCGAGACTTTGATGAAGAGAGTCCAACACAACATTTTGATGTAGACAACCCAAATAAACATTTAGACGACATGTGTATAAGTATCCCAAGTCATGGTGACATCATTGATTTGGATGAGGAGGATCCCAAGAAAAGGCCAAAGTGGTGGCACAACACCATTTATTATATTCTCTTGGGTGAAATGATTGAGGGATGATCATCGAGAGGCAAGAGAAAGAAGAAACCTGACAATGTTCAACTTTGCTCATATGGCAATATTCTGGGAGTTTTTGAGCCACAAGTGTTCAAGGTGGCAAAAGGGAGACATGAATGGGAGAAGGCCACAACAATTGAACATGAGAGTCTGACGAAAAATCAGACTTGGGAACTCATAGACCTTCCACCAGGGAAGAAGTTCATTGGCTGCAATTGGGTGTGCAAGGTCAAGGGAAAGTTGGATGGCACACTTGAAAAGTACAAGGCATGGTTGGTTGCAAAAGGGTTTTCACAATAAGAGGGCATTGATTACAAGGAGACCTTTGCTCCTATAAAATGATGAGCACCATTTGATTAGTTCTAGCCATGACAACATAGTTTGGCTGGAAGGTCCATCAGATGGACATGAAGAGTGCCTAATGGAGATTTGGAGGAAGAAATTTACATGTGCCAACGACATGGTTTTCAAGTTCCAAGGAAGGAGCATATTGTTTGTAGTCTGAAGGAAGCTCTATATATCCTAAAATAGGCACCTAGGGCATGGTACATAAAAATCAATAGGTATTTGGGTGAATAGGGGTTCTAGCAGAGTCCTTCAAATTTCAATATGTACGTCAAAAGCATAGGTAATGATACCATGGAAAAGCATTATTATAGGATGTGAGGCATACGCTATAGAACAAATTAAATCTAATCAAAGTAAAGCTTTTGACATGACCAATCTAGGCCTCCTACATTTTGATCTAGGTGTAGAGGTTTGGAAAACATGTAGTAGATCTTTTTTCTTACAAACTGATCAGGGGATCAAAATTTGCTCAATTTTCAAAGTGCTCGGATTAAGACGAAAACAGTGCCATTGCATCCGTCTCGTTTTCCTGATTCCGGCGGTATATTTATTTTCGCGAATGGAGTCCGTATGGAGGAGATATCGCGATTTTATCACCGAGTCAAAAAGGTCAAAGTTGGGTGCTGACTGTACCTGTCCGTACAGTCCGTACGGCCACGTGGAGGGCCGTACCTTTCGCTGACTTGGTAGAGGGGTGACGTGGCGACTGCTGGTTGGACAATTGTGGACGAATACAGTGTGGACACGTGTCATTGGCAACGAATAGAATTTGGACACGTGGCCCAATCATTTTGTGCCACGTGTCACTATCCTGTTGGTTTATGAGTTGGG